>CM038624.1:200000-250000 GCA_021554675.1 Leuciscus idus
GATGAGTGCGCAGATGGCTGAAGAGGCCAATCCGAGCCCGGAATTCCCTGTGGCACACTGGACAGGTCAGGGAGGATGTAGAGCTCTGAGGTGCAGCCACATGTCCTTCCTTGGTAGATTTGCTTCAAGATAGCACAGGAGCTTCTCCTGCTCTCACAGAGGACTGCACCGTCCGGAAATTTTCTTCTCCAGGCAGGTCGGTCCTGTGCTAGGGATTCCCAGCTTTTCAGGTCGAGTCCAAAGCTCTTCAAGGAAGCTTTAAGTGTGTCCTTGTAGCGCTTTTTGGGGCCACCTTGTGCTCGCTTGCCATTTTTCAGCTTGCCAAAGAAGACTTGTTTTGGAAGTCTCACGTAGGGCATTCTGGTCACGTGGCCAGTCCATCTAAGCTGTTCCTTCGCAAGCATGGTGTAGATGCTGGGGATATTTGCCTTGCTGAGGACTTCCGTGTCAGGGATTCTGTCTTGCCACTTGATCCTCAGCAGTTTCCTCAGACACACAGGCGTAACTATCGGTAAGCAGGGTAAGCGGTTGCTTACGGGCCTGGACCAATCAGGATTTTACTATCGCATTTTACTACTTTTAGTCTGATCGCATTTTAATTTTTTGCGAATTGATTTGAATAAATAATATCAACAACATATTTAACTGATCATTAAATAAATGTTTGAAACGAACAATGATGAATTTGGTGTAATTTGTTTCGAATTGGGACTGGGGAATCCCCGGGTGAACATGCCCATTGCGTGCAAAACAGTAAAAAACATTGAACTTGAGACAGATATGGAGTCGTCAAATTTTAAACACAAAAGTGGCTTTCAAAAGCGCAAAAGAAAAGAGGAATTTGATAAATTAATTAATAAATTACCAAAAATAGGAAGCTTCTTTAAAAAGATGACACAGGGGGAGATCGAGATTGAGATGGAGCAAGAGAGTGAAGCGAGTAAAGCACCTGAAGCGACCGTTGGTAGTAGCAGCTCCGTGGTTAAATGCAGCTATAATGTAAGTGAGCATCTTTTTTTATGTATTTGGACCTAGGCCTATGTGTATATAGCAGTAGCAGTGACAGTAACAGTAACAATGTGTTATTATGGTGCGCCGTCACCAGCATTTTTTTATTAATTTTTTTATTTTTTATTTTTTTTGGTGCGCGTAGCGTCATCACGTGTTGTAGTAGGGGGGCCCGCCTTGATAATCCTGCTTAAGGGCCCGGTGTTGGCTCGTTACGCCACTGCTCAGACAGCTCAAGTGGATATGATTCAATTTTTTGGCATGGCGCTGGTAGACTGTCCAGGCTTCGCACCCATACAGAAGAGTTGGTAAGACAACAGCCCGGTAGACCTTCAGTTTTGTCTCCTGCTTGATGCCAGTCCTTTCCCATACCGAGTCACGTAGACGTCCAAAGGCTGTGCTGGCCTTAACAATCCTGATGTTAACTTCATCATCTATGTGCACAGCACGAGACAGTGTACTACCAAGGTAAATAAACTTGTCAACGGCTGAAAGCTTTTGCCCATTCACAAAGATGGTTGGCTCAGTGTAGGGTTTCCCAGGAACAGGTTGGTATAGGACTTTAGTCTTCTTTGTGCTGGTTGTTAGGCCGAAGTTGTTGCAAGCTGAGGAGAGGTGGTCCATACTGTCCTGTAGATCTTTATTTGAGCCAGCAGCCAGAGCACAGTCATCAGCAAACAAAAGTTCTCGAACAGTGACTTCCTCCACTCTAGTTTTGGCTTGCATCCTACGCAGATTGAATAGCCCACCGTCAAAACGGTAGATGAAGTTAATCCCGGTGTTGTAATTCTGGAATGAGTCTTGCAGCATGGCAGAAAACACCATGCTGAAGAGCGTTGGCGCTAAAACGCAGCCTTGCTTTACCCCGTTTGTGATTGGGAACGGATCAGAGAGTTCTTGCTGGTCTCTGACGCTGGCCATCATGCCATCATGGAGATTGCGCACAATGCCAATGAACTTGTCTGGACACCCATACTTGGCCATGATTTTCCATAGGCCCTCCCGGCTGACTGTATCGAATGCTTTTGTTAGATCAACGAAAGCCATATATAAGTCAACATTTTGTTCTTGGCATTTCTCCTGTAACTGCCGAGCAGTAAATACCATGTCAGTGGTTCCGCGATCTTTTCTGAAACCACACTGACTCTCAGGTAGCAGACCCTGGTCTAGATGGACAATTAGGCGGTTCAGAAGGATTCTTGCCAATATTTTGCCAGCGACTGATAGTATGGAGATGCCTCTATGGTTGTCGCAGTCCTGCCGATTGCCTTTCCTTTTATATAGATTGATTATAGTAGTATCCTTGAACTCCTTGGGAACGGCTTCTAATTTCCACATAGCCTGGAAGAGGTCGGTCAGTTTCTCGACTAAGCGAGGCCCTCCAGCCTTGTACATTTCTGCTGGAATGGCATCGGACCCTGGAGCTTTGCCTGATGAGAGAAGTGTTATGGCTTTGTTGGTTTCCTCAGTGGATGGTAGAACAGCCAAGGACTGGTTTATTTCAACTTGAGGCAATCTCGCAATTGCCTCCTCATTTATGCATGATGGCCGATTGAGGACCGCGCTGTAGTGTTCGACCCACCTTTCAAGTATTTTGTCCTTCTCCGTAAGGAGTGTTGTTCTATCTAAGTTCAGGAGAGGTGAAGTTCCTGAGTGTTGCGGACCATAGACCTGCTTGAGTGCATAATAGAGGCACTTGGTGTTGTTACTGTCAGCGTAGGATTGAATCTCCTCAGCTTTTGCGCACAGCCAGGCGTCTTGCATGACTCTGAGTCTCTGCTGAACAATCCTGCGAATGTTGAGGAAGGCAATTTTCTTTAAACTTGAGCTGCTGTCATTCAGATATGCTTTATGCAGGCGATGTTTTTCGTCAAGGAGTGCTCGAATTTCTGCATCGTTCTCATCAAACCAGTCTTGATGTGTACGTAATGGAACACCAAGTGATTCAAGGGCTGTAGAATGCAGCACGGTCTTGAGAGCAGTCCAGTCTGCCTCAGCGTCTGTATGCTCGAAGCTTAGAGACTCCAGGTGATGGTCTAAAGCCTCAACAAAGGCCAGTCTGGTGTGTTCCTGTTGTAGGCGAGTGATGTTAAGACGCTTGACACGTCTTTGTCCTTGTGGGCGTCTGCTAGGCTTAATCCAGATGTTAAGTTTGGAGATAATGAGACGATGGTCAGTCCAACATTCAGCACCACACATTGCCTTGGTCACCCTGACATCGTGCCGGTCGCTCCTCCTCACGATGACGTAGTCAATCAAGTGCCAGTGGTGTGAACGAGGATGCATCCACAAAGTTTTCTTGCGCTTTGGTAGTTGGAATATCGTGTTGGTGATGAGCAGGATAAATTCAGAGCATGTTTGCAGCAGTAGAAGACCGTTGCTGTTACATTTTCCAATACCATGTGCACCTATGACTCCACTCCATGATTGATGGTCACTTCCAACTCTGGCGTTGAAATCACCCAGTATCAGGAGTTTATCCGAGCTGGCTGTGGCAGCAATAATGACTTCCAGGTCATTATAAAACTTGGTTTTGATCTCGTCAGAGTTAGTCATGGTAGGGGCATAGGCACTGATGATGGTGGCCGCCTTTTTACCAAATAGGTGGAGCTGTAAGGTCATTAAACGATCGTTTATCCCCTTGGGTTGGCTTGCCAGTTGGTTGACCAGGTGATTTTTTACTGCAAAACCAACACCAGCATCACGTCTCTCCTCCTGGCCTCGTCCGCTCCAGAAGAATGTGTAACCTGCACCCACTTCAGTCACTTGTCCAGTATCGGCCAGTCGGGTCTCACTAAGGGCAGCAACATCCACATTATATCTGGCTAGCTCTCTGCCCACGAGGGCGGTGCGTCTCTCAGGTCTTTTTGATCCAGATGTGTCCATCAAGGTGCGCACATTCCAGGCGCCAACAGTGAGTGGTATCACTTTGGTCTTTTTCGTTTTATTTGTTTTTCTTTTTGTTTTTCGACCGCAAGTACGGGATCCCGCCAGCTGCGGTAGGCTGGCCAGGATGTTTTGAAGCAGACAATGTTAAGGGTACCTTTTCTAACCCTTTCCTCACAACGGAGGTGAGCAGTGTGATCCTGAATAGGGCTGCTCAGTCACTCAGGGTGCTGCCGGACTTCACTGCTGCTTCGGTCCAGTGAGGGAACGACCAATATCCTGAGCTGCCTGCGTGCAGGTTTGCAGCTACAGCTTCCAGCATATCCGTGCCTGCTGCTTCGTCGCTCACCCATCGCCACAGGACTTGGATAATGACGATGGTAAGAAAAAGTGCCATGACTTGCGCAGAGAACTTGGAGTTAAGTGAGGGTGATTTGCACAGCATTCAACCTCACTCTCTCGACCAGCCACATCTGTACCCAGTGGCAAGACGTAGTCAAGACGACTGGAGATGGTCCTGGTTGCAGTGGAAGGTCCAAAGACCCGTTTTGGTGGAATTTCCTCCACCAGGGGCTCCACGCGCCCAAGCTCAGACAAGCTGAGTTTTCTGGGTTAGTTAACCGCCGCCCGGGGTTGGTAGCTGCTGACTGTACCGACTCACCAGGGATATTGAGCCTGGTGTGCGCCTACGGTAGCAGCTAGAGTGCCGGGCCAGATGTAACAAGCCTGAGGCACAACTAGCTGGTCAGACCACAAGACCAATCATGTCACACACACACACACACACACACACACACACACACACACACACACAAATATATTCCAGACAATTTTCAACATTTTAATCTCTGTTCCAGAAACATATTTGACTCAACTTTCATCATTTGGATAATGTGTTATGATGTGTTGAACAGGCCCAGTTCATAATTACTGTAAATACCCGATCTCACAGTGTCACTGCAGGAGAATCATCATTCCTCATAAATCATCATTCCTCATAAAGCTCAGAGATATCTGACAGTGATCCTCGAATCAGCTTCTGCTCTGTAGAGTTCACACATCTGCATATGAGTGATGCTGGTCATCAAAACATGAAACCTGTCTGAAACACACATGAACACATGACACAAAATGTGTATAAATCATATATCACTTTAATTTGACTAGCATATGATTCCATATTTTCTACTAATACCGTACACCATTGCATACTTATGTCATGTAAAACTCATATAAGACTTTTTACAGTATTCATATATAACGCAAAACTCCTCTACAAGTTGTATGTGTGATATTGAGTATGAAAATGGCCATAATTGCTCTGAGGGACGTGTACTGGGATTACATGAAACACAGACGGGAATTTAAGTAAGGAAGATATATGGTTGCTGTATATGAACCATGCAGGCTTTTTTTTCATATGGGAGTATAACCTATTTAATTTTTTTTTCCAATTTTTTTTAATAAAAAAAAAAAAATTAAGTCAAAACATAATACGTAATATCGCTGAATAAACCTCCTAAATACATTAATTTAAAACACCAAAACTACTTAGAGTTTGATCAGATCTTTAAAGTTTTGCAGTGTAAAGAATGAGTCCGTCTCTTCTCTGATGATGTGGGCGGGGCTATAACCTGTCACTCACATGAGATCAGCCAATAGCAAACCACCACCATCCAACCAGCCAATCAATTCCTCACAGACAGAATCAAGCCCCGCCCACATGTGTTCTTGTTCCAGAAGTGTGTCACTGATAGAGCCTAACGCTCACTGTTTACCAGATCTGCCAAGATTTCGCCAGAGACTGAAGAACAATTACCAGATGTAGCATCCAGTCAATATTGAGAAGGCCAGAACTGATGGTTAAATGACCTTTATTGCCGTCCTTGTCTTTAACCAACGTAAGAGCTGAGTAAAAACAAATAAACCATGCATTACCATTACATTTCGAACGTTACACAGCTCATTACATTAGTTTCAATCCGATAGCATTACCAAATTATACATTTTACGATAAACATTTCAAGTGGGCTAGCTCAAATATATTTCTCATTAATTCTACAAACCTTGTTCCCCAATTGACCGAAGCTAAACCTTGTAGTTTTAACTGTTTTTCCGTGAACTCTTTCAGACTTTCCTTTCGTTCTTTCCGCCGTTCGCCAGGCTCATTTACGTCACTATACTTCCGGTTCCTTTGGTTATCAAAATAAAAGCCCGATACCGTAATAATAAAACCTTACAGCGTAGCTATAATCAAAATAGTGCTTAACCACTCTGTTGGCCTTTACACTCCCACCAAATTATTTGCTGTTACACACATAAAAACAAAAATAATTTCTTTAAGTTACTTAACCAGAATACAGAAATAACCTTGTAAACATGTTACAACTGTAACTTCAACATTTCAATACACTTAAGCATTGTCAATTTACCTTTCACAATCTTCTAGTAGCAGAACTAACTTATGTACTGGGCGTTCTACTACAGACATTTTGTTCACACGTTGACCCCTTTTGGTAAGATTTCTGTCTGCAAAGCCTATTTTGACCTTTCTGACAAGTCCATCTGTATCTTTTACAGTGTCCAAGATTCGTCCAAGTTTCCACTGTGATCGTGGTTGCATTTCATCCTTGTCCATTACTATGTCGCCTATTTGCATGTTTCTTTTAGGCTTGTGCCATCTTTGTCTGACCATTATGTTCTGCAAGTACTCCCCTTTCCATCTGCTCCAAAATTGTTCGAGCAAGTACTGCACTTGACGCCATCGCTTTTGTGCATACAAGTCCTCCTTAACGAACTGTCCTGGGGGAGGCAGAGGAGTTGAGGTTTTCATTGTGACAAGATGATTTGGAGTTAGCGGCTCCAAACTGTTTGGATCGTTGAGACTGTCTGTTGTAAGGGGCCGGCTGTTTACTATAGCAGCTGCTTCATACAAGAAGGTTCTGAGAGAAGAGTCGGTGAGTCGACCTGGTGTGAGAGCCAATGTTGCATTAAGAATGTTTCTCACAGTCCGTATCTGTCGTTCCCATACTCCACCTGCGTGACTAGCATGAGGTGTGTTTAGGACAAAATCACATTGTTTTTCTGCAAGGAAGGTTGTCAGTTTGTCAGTGTCAATTTCACCTTGTGCTGCACTCAGTTCGTTTTTGGCACCTACAAAGTTAGTACCCTGATCGCATTTTATTTGTCTGACAGAGCCTCTTAGAGCGATAAAGCATCTGAGTCCATTTATAAAAGTGTCCGTTGATAGGTCTTCTAACATTTCGACATGAATTGCACGTGAATAAAAGCATGTGAAAAGGAGGCCATACCTTTTATATTCTTTCCTGGCTTGTTTGGTCAGGAACGGTCCAAAAACGTCCATACCACAGTACGTGAAAGGCGGAGAGTGTTCAATTCTTTCTGTGGGTAAGTCTCTCATTTTTTGTCCTTCCACAGGTCTCCTTTGTTTCCGACAAAACACACACTGGCGAATGTAGGATGCAACCGTTTGACTCAACTTTGGAATCCAATAGCCATTGGATCGTATCTCATTCATTGTGAAGCCCTTTCCCTGATGATTGACCCTTTCGTGGCAGTGAGCAATTATCAGTTTTGTGACGTGATGTTCTCTGGGAATGATTGTTGGATGTTTAAATGAGCTGGGAAGAGATGAGTGATGGAGCCTTCCTCCCACCTTAAGCACATTGTCCTTGTCCAAGAGAACATCCAAGTTGTACATTTTGTTGTTCTTTGGAAGTTGTTTGCCTTTGTTTAATGTCTCTATTTCGTTTTGATATGCTTGTCTTTGTAAGTCTTTGATTATCACCATTTCTGTGTTTTGTCTTTCAGTTACAGTTGTGAGTGTCTTTGATTTGTCTTTGAGCAGGTATCGTCTGAGACGTGCGACTGCGCTGACTGCACGGGACCAGGATGAGAACTTTGTGAGCCGGTCACTAAGGCTTGTATGTTCAACCGTTTCTGTGCTTAGTGTCTGTACCTTTCTCACCTCTGGGTCTCCTACTGTAAGTACAATGGTCTCTTTTGTTGGAAGCTGTATTTTCTTTTCCCACAGAAAGTGAGGGCCTGTGAACCAATTAGATGAAAGCAGTTCATTTACAGATGTGCCCCTGGATGCCATATCTGCTGGGTTTTCGCTGGTAGGCACATAAAACCATTGTTGCGGTGAGGTACTGTTGCGGATTTTCTGCACTCTATTAGCAACAAACGTGTGAAACCGCCTCGCATCGTTGTTTATGTATCCTAGAGTGACCTTTGAGTCTGTCCAGAAGAACTCCTCAACATTGTCATAGAGCAGTTCCTCTCTCAGCGTGTTACTTACAGCGACTGATACTGCGGCTGCGGTAAGCTCTAACCTTGGGATCGTGGCGACCTTTGTTGGAGAGACGCGTGCTTTGCCCATGATGAATGTACAGTGGACATCTTCCCCTTTGTTTATGAGTCTGAGATAAGAACACTGTCCATATCCTGTGGTGCTTGCATCGGAAAAGTGGTGTATTTCTCTTTTTACCACTTCTCCAAAATCTGCAGGAACATAACATCTGCTGATTTGCACATTTTTTAGATTGTGTAGATCTCCTTTCCAGCACTCCCACCGTGGCTTAAGATGCTCAGGTAGCGGGTCGTCCCAGTCTGTTCCTTGACGACACATTTCTTGGAGAATCCCCTTTCCCTTGAGCACATAGGGAGCAATGAAGCCAAGGGGGTCATATATTGCTGCGACTGTGGACAAGATGCCACGCCTGGTTGGTGGTTGGTCCTTTAGTGTGATGTTGAATGTAAAGCAATCCTTCTCCACATTCCAATAAATGCCAAGTGCTCTTTCTGTCTGTGTTTCATTAAATGTCAAGTCCTTTGTTCTTGTATCTGTTGCATGCTCTGAAGCTGGAATGCTTTTTAAAACTTCAGAGTTGTTGGACACGAATTTGTGTAACCTTAGTCCACCCTTTGCACATAGTTCACGTGCTTCCTTTGCCAGTCGTACAGCATCCTTTACTGTCGCTGCGCTGGTGACTCCATCGTCTACATAGAAGTCTCTTGCTACGAACTGTGAGCCAACTGGATATGCAGAACTGTTCTCTTTGGCTAAATGTTTGAGTCCATAGTTCGCACAGCCGGGTGATGAAACGGCGCCAAAGAGGTGTACTGTCATCCTATACGCTTGTGGTTGGCTGTTCATATCTCCGTCTTTCCACCATACGAAGCGCAAGTAGTTGCGATCATTTTCTTTGACTTGGAACTGGTGGAACATTTTTTCAATGTCGCACATGAGAGCTACTTGGTGCTGTCTGAAGCGCACAAGCACACCAGTTAGGTTGTTGATCATGTCAGGACCGTTCAATAAATGCTCATTAAGACAGGTGCCCTTGTGTTTTGCAGAGCAGTCGAAGACCACACGCAACCTCTCAGGTTTCTTTGGATGATAGATGCCGTGGTGCGGTATGTACCATGTCTCTCCAGGCGGTCCATTATCATCAGTCTTTTCGGCATCACCTCTTTTGATGATGTCGCTCATGTATTTCATGTATTCCTTTTTGTATTTTTCATCTTTCAGGAATTTGCGTTTGAGCTGGTTTAGCCTGGTTTCAGCGAGTTGTCTGTTATCTGGCATTTGTGGTCTTTCTTTAAATGGTAATGGCATTTCAAAATGTCCATTTTCAGTTTGTGTTATGCCATGCTCAAGTTTCTGAAGGAATACTAAGTCCTCTTGCGACACAGTCTTTTCATTCCCGTCAGTCTCTTTGAAATCTCTCTCCAAAGCATGTATTGCAGTGGAGGGAGGGATTTCTTTAACAGTGATTCGGTGACAGAGACTGCTCGCCGAATCTGTTTCGTTGCATGGTTTTGAGTTGCCAACTACGCTCCATCCCAAATCAGTGTGAATGGCATAGGGCTCATTTTCTTTGCCTAAGATTACTTGTTTGGGCGCGAGAGCTCTAGGACAAGTATAACCTATGAGGAGACTTACTTCACAACTGAGGAGTGGAGGGACCTCGTCTACGATCGGTAGCAAGTGACTCCACTGTTTGGCTGTTTCACATGTAGGTATGTGTTCTCTGTTAGCAGGTATGTAATCCTTTGTGTATGCAGTGGGGAGCTTTATGACTGTGGCTGAGTTATAACCTCTCACTAAGAGATCAGACACCTTTCCACTGCTTACAACTGCATTTCTACCCATCATAGTAGTTAGTTTCAGCTTTACTGGACAAACATCTGCCTGCAGCTCATGTGTGACATCCTGATCAATGAATACAGTGTCGCTCTGTGTGTCTAATAACGCATAGACCAGTTTTTCCTTGAGTGGGTTAGTGGTAGTTGACAGCCACACTGGAACTATCATTGAGGTGCTGACTGACTGTTCAGATCTGGCAACATTAAGTGACATGGCTGTTGCTGTTTCAGGTGAGTTACCTTGAGCTGCATTGTTTGTGCTCACACGTGTTTCTCTTTGCAGACCGTTCCAGTAATTTTCATCGTGAAGACATGTCGGGTGTCGCTTTGTGCAAGTCTCACAAGTGAGGCGGCGTTTGCAGTCCTTAGCACTGTGTCCTTGTTTTAGACAGCCATAACAAAGTCTATTGTCTTTCACATGCTTCTTTCTGTTTTCTAGAGACATTTTCAAGAGGTCGGGGCACTTGTGAAGTTGATGGGTGCCTTGGCACATTGTGCATGGAGAGCTGTTAAGTGTTTTTGTTATTGTCCTTTTATCACTTTGTTCAGTTGTGTTTGTGTTAAATACACTTGCCTTGTTTCTTTTGATTTCCTTTGTGTTCCTTCTGTCGCTGTTTGTTTCAGTGCAGCGAAGTGCATAAATGGAGGTGACTGGGTTGCAGGCGACTTCGGCTTCTAATGAGAGGAAGGAGGCAAAAGCAATAAAACTTGGAAACTCGCCGCCCTCCATTAAAGTCTTTGTTACCTGCCTGTTCCATCTCGCGTTTATCCAGTCTGGTAGTTTGTGCAACAGTTTTTGGTTTTCTTCGCTGTCATTGAGTATTTGTAGCCCCTTTACATGAGGCATTGCAAGCATGCATGCATTTATGAAATCTGCAAATGCCCTTAGTCCATCAGCATCTCTAGACTGCACTTTAGGCCAGTTTGATAGCCTTTCTCTAAATGCCTTCTGAATCACGAATGGCTGGCCGTACCTTTGGTTTAGTTTGTCCCAAGCGTCCTTGTACGCCTCCTCATCGTTTCTAAAGAAAGTTCAAGGCACCTTCAAGGCATTTTCGAGCTGGGCCCGTTACATATCTTTTCAAATAGTACAACTTGTCTGCCGCTGAGATGCCCCTTTGTTCAATCAGTGATATGAAA
The DNA here is from genome assembly GCA_021554675.1 of Leuciscus idus. Lineage (NCBI taxonomy): Eukaryota > Metazoa > Chordata > Actinopteri > Cypriniformes > Leuciscidae > Leuciscus > Leuciscus idus. The sequence goes on from CM038624.1 coordinate 211,206, forward strand.
GTGGATTTCCATTCAATAAAGCTTATTGGTTCGCCACTAAACACTGTTGGTTCTGGCGTGGGAAGTCTGTTCAGTTTAATGCTGTCCTGCACTGCTTGAGCTAGTTGAGTGACACTAGGGGGAGCTGTTTGCACAGGAATGAAAGAGAGTGCTGGGGTGGGCTGTTTGGGTGTGAAGTATGGGCTCACCTGTTCACCTTTAATTGACCGTACATCATCCACCTGTGATAACTCTCTGTCATATGCTTCAAACCTGGCTCGAGCTGCTTTCACGTCCTTCTGTGCTTTCAAGCGTTCCAACTCTGATGTTTGAGCTGCCATTTGTTTCTTGTGCTCCTCCTCTAGAGCTTTTATCCTTTCCTGTTGTCTTTGTTCCTCTAGTACGATCTCATATTCAGCCTCTTTTGCCGCTAGCTCTGCTGCTGCGTCGGCTCGTTTTGCTGTGAGCTGTGAAGCTGAGGACCGTTGGCTGCGATTTGATGCTGCGGTTGAGCCGTATATGGACTGGGCGTAGTCGTGCTCTAAAAGTGCACGTAAACGAGTTTTTTCGCGCTCTGCATCAAAATCCTCATCGACACCACTTAATCTTTCCAGAATTATCCTTACGATGTCATGAGTTATTGCATCGCATGCATCAATCTTTCTCCTTATGTCAGATGATGGTGCCATTTGGTTTCTTATTTCTGAATATAACTTCAATACATCATTTCTCTTTTGCTCTATTATGTCTGCGAGTTCTGACATCTCCATGTCTGTGATATCTAACTTTAACCTTTCTCTTGTTTCGCGTACCTGTGTTTTCCATTGTTCATAAAGAGTTATTAGTCTTTTTTCCCTTTTACTCATTTCTTCCTTTTGGAATGTTATCATCCTTTCCGTTTGTACTTTAACTCTTTCAGAACGTCTTGGCAACTTTGACATGCTTTGAGCTTTGTCTTGAAGCTCTGTTAAGATTTGTTCTTTGCATGTGATTGAATCTTTAATGTTTTGTCTTTCCTCACTTTCGTCTTTAAGTGAGTCTTTTAAATCTTGAATTTCTTGTTGTAAATTTGTGATCTGTTCATTTATGTCCAATTGACTTACTGAAGCAGCCTGTGATTCTTCCATTTTGAGCACTTTTCTTGAACTGTTTTATTTTCTGACCAACTTCTGCCATCTGCTGGACGTCACGGGTATTGCCGTCGGGGGTATTGCCGTCGGATCTTGTAGCCCCGTTGTGCAGCGTGTGGCGGTGGTCAAGCTCTTACTGTAGCATCCAGTCAATATTGAGAAGGCCAGAACTGATGGTTAAATGACCTTTATTGCCGTCCTTGTCTTTAACCAACGTAAGAGCTGAGTAAAAACAAATAAACCATGCATTACCATTACATTTCGAACGTTACACAGCTCATTACATTAGTTTCAATCCGATAGCATTACCAAATTATACATTTTACGATAAACATTTCAAGTGGGCTAGCTCAAATATATTTCTCATTAATTCTACAAACCTTGTTCCCCAATTGACCGAAGCTAAACCTTGTAGTTTTAACTGTTTTTCCGTGAACTCTTTCAGACTTTCCTTTCGTTCTTTCCGCCGTTCGCCAGGCTCATTTACGTCACTATACTTCCGGTTCCTTTGGTTATCAAAATAAAAGCCCGATACCGTAATAATAAAACCTTACAGCGTAGCTATAATCAAAATAGTGCTTAACCACTCTGTTGGCCTTTACACCAGACATAGATATTTTCTACCGGCCATGAAACAGTCTTCGCAGACACAGGCAGTGATGACACAGTGATGATGACACAGTGATGACACAGTGATGATGACACAGTGATGATGACACAGTGATGACACAGTGATGACAGCAACACCTGAGATACAGTGGAAACTCACAGTTCTATAGTCCAATCTCAAGACCACAGATAAAACTACTGACCGAACTAACATGAGTTTAGAACATTATTACAGTTTTTCTGAATTAGGTTAGTGTCTTCATCATCCTCCTCATCCTCCTCATCCTCCTCTTCCTCATTCACATCCTCTCACACACACCTGCTCTTCCTCATCCTCCTCTTCCTCATCCTCCTCATCCTCCTCTTCCTCCTCTTCCTCGTTCACCTCTTCTTACACACACCTGCTCTTCCTCATCCTCCTCTTCCTCGCTCACCTCCTCTTACACACACCTGCTCTTCCTCATCCTCCTCTTCCTCGTTCACCTCCTCTTAAACACACACTCTTCCTCATCCTCCTCTTCCTCGTTCACCACCTCTCACACACACCTGCTCTTCCTCATCCTCCTCTTCCTCGTTCACCTCCTCTTACACACACCTGCTCTTCCTCATCCTCTTCCTCGTTCACCTCCTCTTACACACACACTCTTCCTCATCCTCCTCTTCCTCATTCAACTCCTCTTACACACACACTCTTCCTCATCCTCCTCTTCCTCTTCCTCCTCTTCCTCGTTCACCTCCTCTTACACACACACACTCTTCCTCCTCTTACACACACCTGCTCTTCCTCATCCTCCTCTTCCTCGTTCACCTCCTCTTACACACACACTCTTCTTCCTCTTACACACACCTGCTCTTCCTCATCCTCCTCTTCCTCGTTCACCTCCTCTTACACACACACTCTTCCTCCTCTTACACACACCTGCTCTTCCTCTTCCTCCTCTTCCTCGTTCACTATAAACACGTTAAAATAAAGTGTTACCAAAAGCGCTATATAAATAAAGGTGACTTGACTTGAACGTTCCTGCACCGACTGGAGTGACTCCGCTTCACTCGCTCAGGCTGATTCTGTGTTAGTCTCAGGCCTGTTTCACTGAAACTCAGTCTCATCAGTGACGGACTGCAGATTATGAGGATTCAGATTCAGTGTCTGTCAGATCAGGCCATATATTTGGATGTCGTGGTTTTTGACTCATAGGCCCAATCTGGCATTATTTGTACTATCCTCCACCCCTAATCACGTACTAAACCTTTACATCTGAGGGGTTTGTGGCAGTTTTTGAGCTCTAGTGAAACGACCCACTGCGCTTTTCTGCTCTAAAGCTGATTTTGTGTAAACGATCTGATCGTGATTCACAGTAATCACTTAGTGATTCAGATTGAGGACTGTCAGGTTCAAACAGAGATCTCGCAGCGCATGATGTGCATCTCTAGGATGAAACCTTTCATTCGGTCATCAGTGTGTGTCCATCCTCACAGGGATGCAGTAATACACTCATAACACACAAACACTGAGCCGTCGACTGGAGATGATCTGAATAATGATGTAATAAAGCTCTATTGTAATCTGCGGTTACGTGTGGTTTGTCTATTATGACACAATGGAAGCGCATTTTTACATTCTATGACCTACACTGAGAAAAATGTTTGTTAAATGTACAGAAAAAAATACGGTAGCAACATTTTAGCTTTTACAGACTTAAATTTACAGTAAAAGCGTATCATTTTATTATATGATATAATGTTAATTTACCAATCTATTGTACTAATATCTGTTTTGTACCATTATAAAACACTGATAACCACCAATCACAGCGGAGATGAGAGTCACATCATCAATCAAAGCTCATTACAAGCAGCTTTTACACAAGAAAGTTAATATTAATATATAGAAGCTGCACAGTGTCTTTCACACACACACACACACACACACACACACACACACACACACACACACACACACACACACTAATGGTAACACACATGACATTTAAAAAATGCAATAAACATTCATTTAACAACATTAAATTTAACATAAAACTCTACTGTACAACTGATTAGAACTGTACATTTAACGGTATATTACTGTAAAATTGCATTAAATGTACGGTAAGATCTATCACAGTTATTTACCATATATAGTACGGAAACTTTCTGTTAACCTATTAACAGTTTTTCACCGTAGCACTTTTACAGTCTTTTACCGCTAAAATCAGATCATGTTTTACTTTGATACATTCACATCTCGTTGTTATTTCATGATAGATGTGGATTATGGAATCAGAGTTTACAGTAGAGACCGAGACCTGAACACTATCTTGATTTAGAGGAGATGAGTGTGATTGATATGTTCCTGACATGGACAGGTTTAGCCTGATGTTTATTGTTTGCTCTGTTTAACCTTAGCACCATCAGACTGAGCTTTTAAGAGCCGGAGATTAATAATTAATCTGACACAGATATATATCAGGGTAATGTTTAAACGTGAACATTACAGTCATGATCCACTCAATAATCGTGCTGTCTCTATATCTCTCATGAACAGAGTCCCTCACATCTGATCATTTCATCGGGTTTGACGAACATCTCTCAATATGAGATGAATCTGGCATTCGGTGTTTCGGCACTAATACCAGCAGCTTTATCCTCCAAATATAATATAATCCCCTGTATATCGTGTGCGAGTGTAAATGCCTGAAACCTCCTGTCTGCATGTTTACTCACTTGAAAGGGAATGAGAGAGATCGCGTGTGTTCACGCTCGTTTCTTGTGCCAGTTTCTGTGAAATCAGGTCAGAACCCAGAAGAAATCGCCGGCCTTTGTAATTTATTATGAGGATCATCTGCTGTCTGATCAAGAGCACATCATGTGTCATCGGGAAGGAACACGCGTGTGCTTCTGTCGTCAACACCAGCATTACTGTCGTGTTGTTTGTGAGATTGAGACGCAGATCTGATGGTGTTCCTCATCATCAGGTCATTCAGGAACGCCGAGACCAGAACACTCTCCTGATCAGTGTTCTCTGAGCTTCATCTACTCTGAGGTTTAGTCTGGAGCGAGGCCAGAGATCTGAGCCTGAACACACACAGCCGAAGACACTGACGGGCTCTGCATCACTCTATTACTCTATCACTCATTTCATCACTCCTTTATCACTCGTTTCATCACTCCTTTATCACTCGTTTAGTTGTTTTATTAGTCCATTTGAGAAACACAGTGAACAGGGAACATTCTGGCAAGATTCTCTCAGTTATGAAGAAACGGTCCTCTACGTTAATTCAAAGTTATCTGATCTTTAATAATGTTCTCAAAACATTAGAACAAAAACATTATTTATACATCATTCATTGAATGTTTTTTTCTGAAATATTTTAGATTGTCTTGAATGTTACTTGTTTCAGAAGTTTCAGAGAACATTCAAATGTAACGTTCCATAATGTTTGAAGAATGATACAATGTAATGTTCAGTAACACTTTATTTTACAGTGTCCTTGTTAATTATGTTACACGTAGGCTGTACTTACCATAGTATTAACAGTAAATTATGCATAGCATGCAAATAACCCTCAACCAAACCCCAATGCTACCCTAACCCTATAGTAAGTACATGTTGTCAATGAATATTACTCAGTACTTAAATATATAATTACACTGTAACAATGACACCTTAAAATAAAGGGTTACCAAATGAAGTGTAACCGAATGTTCTCTTAATGTTTGTATAAACAAGGAAACACATTCTTAGAACATATTCACGATTCCCTCAGTTTCAGACGGACGGAGCTGTGATTCCCTCAGTTTCAGACGGACGGAGCTGTGATTCCCTCAGTTTCAGACGGACGGAGCTGTGATTCCTTCAGTTTCAGATGCTGTGATTCCCTCAGTTTCAGACGGACGGAGCTGTGATTCCTTCAGTTTCAGACGGACGGAGCTGTGATTCCTTCAGTTTCAGATGCTGTGATTCCCTCAGTTTCAGACGGACGGAGCTGTGATTCCCTCAGTTTCAGACGGACGGAGCTGTGATTCCTTCAGTTTCAGACGGACGGAGCTGTGATTCCCTCAGTTTCAGACGGACGGAGCTGTGATTCCTTCAGTTTCAGACGGACGGAGCTGTGATTCCCTCAGTTTCAGACGGACAGAGCTGTGATTCCCTCAGTTTCAGACGGACGGAGCTGTGATTCCTTCAGTTTCAGACGGACGGAGCTGTGATTCCCTCAGTTTCAGACGGACGGAGCTGTGATTCCCTCAGTTTCAGACGGACGGCGCTGTGATTCCTTCAGTTTCAGACGGACGGAGCTGTGATTCCCTCAGTTTCAGACGGACGGAGCTGTGATTCCTTCAGTTTCAGACGGACGGAGCTGTGATTCCTTCAGTTTCAGATGGACGGAGCTGTGATTCCCTCAGTTTCAGACGGACGGCGCTGTGATTCCCTCAGTTTCAGACGGACGGCGCTGTGATTCCCTCAGTTTCAGACGGACGGAGCTGTGATTCCCTCAGTTTCAGACGGACGGAGCTGTGATTCCCTCAGTTTCAGACGGACGGAGCTGTGATTCCCTCAGTTTCAGACGGACGGAGCTGTGATTCCCTCAGTTTCAGACGGACGGAGCTGTGATTCCTTCAGTTTCAGATGCTGTGATTCCCTCAGTTTCAGACGGACAGAGCTGTGATTCCTTCAGTTTCAGACGGACGGAGCTGTGATTCCTTCAGTTTCAGATGCTGTGATTCCCTCAGTTTCAGACGGACGGAGCTGTGATTCCTTCAGTTTCAGATGCTGTGATTCCCTCAGTTTCAGACGGACGGAGCTGTGATTCCTTCAGTTTCAGATGCTGTGATTCCCTCAGTTTCAGACGGACGGAGCTGTGATTCCTTCAGTTTCAGATGCTGTGATTCCCTCAGTTTCAGACGGACGGAGCTGTGATTCCTTCAGTTTCAGATGCTGTGATTCCTTCAGTTTCAGACGGACGGAGCTGTGATTCCCTCAGTTTCAGATGGACGGCGCTGTGATTCCCTCAGTTTCAGACGGACGGAGCTGTGATTCCCTCAGTTTCAGACGGACGGAGCTGTGATTCCTTCAGTTTCAGACGGACGGAGCTGTGATTCCTTCAGTTTCAGACGGACGGAGCTGTGATTCCCTCAGTTTCAGACGGACGGAGCTGTGATTCCCTCAGTTTCAGACGGACGGAGCTGTGATTCCCTCAGTTTCAGACGGACTGAGCTGTGATTCCTTCAGTTTCAGACGGACGGAGCTGTGATTCCCTCAGTTTCAGACGGACGGAGCTGTGATTCCCTCAGTTTCAGACGGACGGAGCTGTGATTCCCTCAGTTTCAGACGGACTGAGCTGTGATTCCTTCAGTTTCAGACGGACGGAGCTGTGATTCCCTCAGTTTCAGACGGACGGAGCTGTGGACGGAGCTGTGATTCCCTCAGTTTCAGACGGACTGAGCTGTGATTCCTTCAGTTTCAGACGGACGGAGCTGTGATTCCCTCAGTTTCAGACGGACGGAGCTGTGATTCCCTCAGTTTCAGACGGACGGAGCTGTGATTCCCTCAGTTTCAGACGGACTGAGCTGTGATTCCCTCAGTTTCAGACGGACGGAGCTGTGATTCCCTCAGTTTCAGACGGACGGAGCTGTGATTCCTTCAGTTTCAGACGGACGGAGCTGTGATTCCCTCAGTTTCAGACGGACTGAGCTGTGATTCCTTCAGTTTCAGATGCTGTGATTACTGATCAATACTCAACAACACATCTAAATAAACTGGTTTCTTTCACGTTTCTCTTCAGAATTAAAGTGATTGTTCACCTAACAATGATCCTTCTGTCATCATTTACTCGCTCTCATGTTGTTCATGAGGTTCTGCTGAGGAACATTATGTTTCTGCCACCGAATAAAACAAAAATAATTGGGAGTCTTTATCTCACAGTTCTCATAGTTTACACTTTTTTTCAGAATTGTCAGATAAAAAGCCACAATTACTTTCTTCTTCTTCTTCTTCTTCTTGTGAGGCTGAAGCTCAAATACCACTGACTGAAAAAACTAAAAAAAGTCACTATATCCCTATTATGGCCTTTGGTTTTCTTTTGCCAAGTTACTTATTATAAATCTTTACTGTTTTACAAGTAGGCATTTTCGTGTTTACTAATATGATTGTGATAATAAATGAAAGCATAAACCCTCAGCAGCGAAACCTAAACTTCATTACCCAGCAAACACTGCACATCTACTCAACATTAAGCCATATGGGTCACATTTGGTTATTTTTTGGGAACCAAATGTTTCGGAACTTTCTTTTGAGGTTATTTTTTATGTTTTATTTGTATAACCATGTACACTATTCGTCCAGTTGAAACGTTGCAGATGTTTTGAAGTGATGACATATCCAGAGCTCTTTGTAAAGCCGGAATGTTGCCATAAATAATTCGCTAAACGTAAAACAGTCCCGATTGACCGCGTGCACGCGCAGTTAGTGCTGCCACCGTGTGGCGACTCCATGAACTGCAGCGTCGTGCTCTCTGCGTGCGTCATCTCTCCGCGCCGCGCTCTCTGCGTGCGTGCGTCATCTCTCCGCGCCGCCCCTAACGCACACGTGTTTCCCGTGTCTCCGGTGTTTTCATCTGACGGAGCCGCTGATCTCTTCGATTAAACAGTGGATCCTCAGCAGTCCAGCGCGTAGATCTCGGCGGATTGTAGAAGCACACACACACTCATGGCCCACAGGAGGAAGAAGCTGACGAAGAGGAGGAAGCACAGAGACCACGAGTCTGATGATGAAGAGTTTGAAGTGGCTGCAGGAGTCAAAGATGACGATGAGACAGTGAGTCCAAACTAACACGATACTGTCACATATTTGCTGTTTTATTATCGGTTCATGTGTTATTAAAAGATCGCGTCCGTTATATTAATTAGTTAGAAATGTTTTGGTTGCAGTTTGACGACAGATGCGCGTTTACATTCAATCCAGTTTCTGTTCCGAACTCATATTATGTTCCAGCATTAAGTGTATTAGTTTAGCTTTAGATGTCTCAGTGTAATATGTGACCATTGCTGGAAAAATGAGCACACATTCACAAACGAATAATCGATTATTAGTCATTTGATCGCATCTGATTGGTGGATTTCTGCACAGCATTATGGGTAATGTAGTTTTTCACCGGGAATTCTGCTGTTTAACAGGATTGTTTTTAAAATAAGATTACATGATTTGGGCTGGTAGCTTCAACAAAAACATATAATTACCAACCGTTTTTATTAGGGGTGTCACAATATATCGCAATACAAACAATGCAACAATATGTATTATGGATAGTTGACCCAGAATTACAATTACTGTGTGAAAAAAATAAATAAAAAAATCCAGTTTTCAGTGTTTTAGTACTTTGAACTACATTAAACTACTATAAATAATGTTGAATATAATGTATAATAATGCAAAGGGGGGATATGTATGGCTCCTAATAAAGCCAAATGCCTTATTAAAAAGTGTCCTACATTATTTTAGTCATATGTGTGAGTGACTATATCTAGTCAGTGACAGAGATCAAGCATATTCATCTACAATAATTCAGTATTTTCAGCTTCAGAATCATGAATATTGTAATTCTGGTGTCTCTATTGTCCTGCTTTGGGTTTCAGCACTAGGTCTATTTACACTCACAGTGTAATATCAAAGTTAGCTTTTTAATCAACAGTACATTTTTGATCACCTTTTATCATATGTCTTGGAGTATCGCACTAATATGGTATCGTGAGCTCAGTATCGAGATGTGTATCGAGTCGTGAGAGTATCGTCACACCCGTAGTGTTATATCTCACTGTAGGCCGTCAGTCTGTAACGGTTTATAAGCTATAGATGTGTGAGCTGACTGTGTTGTGTTGTGGTTCAGCCCAACAGAAGACTCCTTCGTTTCCCGGCTTCATCCGAGTGTGTGTCTGACGCGGAGCCGGACACCAGAGAGCTGGTCAGAGCCCAGAACAAGAAGAAGAAGAAGTCCGGTGGCTTTCAGTCCATGGGTGAGTCAACCAATCACTCACTCAATCACTCTATCAGTCGATCCATCACTCAACCAATCACTCACTCAATCACTCTATCTATCACTCGATTCATCAGTCGATCGCTGGAGTAACTGTGTGTGTGTGTGTGTGCAGGTCTCAGTTATCCGGTGTATAAAGGCATCATGAAGAAGGGCTATAAAGTCCCCACTCCCATCCAGAGGAAGGTAATGTTACAGAAACTGCTCAAATATGAGCTTGTGTTCCTATTAAAGTCCATCTATAACTTTACCAAACAGGAGAACGTGTGATTATGTTGATCAGAAGAGAGAAAGATAAGTTAGTCTCTCTCTCTCTCTCTCCCCTCTCTCTCAGGTGTGTGTATTAGTAACTCACAGCAGTTTAACACTCCTACTGTTTCAAAGCGAGTCATAAAACAGTCATAACTTCATATTTATCAGTCAATTCTCATTAATGAGAGTTTTTAAAGTTTTGAATGATACCATGTTATTTCTACAATTACTCCCTTTTTTATTAATAAAAAAATCGAGAAATTCCTTGAAATGTCTAATATCAGCAGAACTACTGTGATGCAAGACGTTTCAATATCCTTCATTTTTATTTGAATATTTCATTGTGAATTTTACCAGAACATGTAAACTTATAATTACCAGTGAATAGAGTTGAATTAAATGACTTTGAGTTTATAACTCATGCTGCTCACAAACAGTCCAAGTTTATAAAACCATTAAACTCATTAAACAAACTCAAAACAACATTAATATTACTCCGGAATATTCCCAAACATGTTCATTTTACTTGCATAAACTTTCACTTTTGCTGTTGTTCATTAGATATAGTTTATTATCTTATATTTTGTCTATTTACAGTGTCTTCGTGTGTGCATATTACACTTTCCCCTACAAACTTCAGTCCTGAAAGTGTGTGAGATTCGGGAAAGAGGTTAAATATTAATATTACACAGTATTTTTGAGACAAATCGAACTCGTATATGTAAAAAAAAAAAAAAAAAGATTTAAAAGTCAGCATAATTTCATGTGTAAAATCTCAGTTTAATTTCTGGGTCTAAACTGACTCGAGAATTTACTTTAAATCGTTAGGCTATATCTCGAATAATAAAAATAATAAAAAATCTGATAAAAATAAATGTGTGTTTTGATAGTCTTAAACCATATGTAAGCTTCTTTCCCCGCACTAAAAATGTATTTGTGCCAAGCTAATATAATAGAAAGTATGCTAAGGAAGCCCATTTTTGCCACAAATAAATCATGCTTTAGTAAATCATAATTATAAGATTAGAAGTTAAAAATTATGACATACTAAATGTTAATTATTAGATGAAAAGTTGAAATTATGACTTATGGGATAGTTCACCCAAAAATTTAAATTAGCCCCTATATCAGCTGTATATTTTTTTAAGTCCATAAAAATGCACTTTTATGATGGACAGATGCACTTTTATGGACTTCCAAACAGAAACTGCCATTATAAAGCTGGGAAGAGCCAGAACATTTTTTAATATAACTGTGATTGTGTTCGTTTGAGAGAAGAGTGTCATATACACCTAGAATGACTTTAGGGCGATTAAATCATGGGCTAATTTTCATTTTTGGGTGAACTATCCCTTTAAGACTCGTGTGTCTGTTTCTCTTCCTCAGACTATTCCCATGATCCTGGATGGGAAGGATGTGGTTGCCATGGCGAGGACGGGAAGCGGGAAAACAGCAGCGTTCCTCATTCCGATGTTCGAGAAGCTGAAGGTCCCGCAGGCGCAGACAGGAGTCAGAGCGCTAGTGCTCACGCCAACCAGAGAGCTAGCCCTGCAGACCATGAAGTTCACCAAAGAGGTACACACACACTGACTTACATACTCACACACACACACACACAGTCTCACACACACAGTCTCACTCAGATTCAAATATTCACTCACTCATTCACACACACACTTACTCACTCACACACACACACACACACACACACAGTCTCACTCACATTCACATATTCACTCACTCATTCACACACGCACTCACTGACTTACATACTCACTCACTCACTCACTCACCACACACACACACACACACAGTCTCACTCACTCACATTCACATATTCACTCACTCATTCACACACGCACTTACTCACTCACTGACTTACATACTCACACTCACTCACTCACTCACCACACACACACACACACTTACTCACTCACTAGCCGCGTTTCCGCTGTCGGGCCAGGGCCAGTCGTGTTTCCACTGTCACTATCGGGGCTTGATCAGGGATTCCTCAGGGCCAACGGCCAGGATTTTCTGCCCGCTGAATACCTTGGTCCAGAGCGGGCCGGCTCGGGCTAGAGGAGCGGTCACGAACAGAGGCGGGGTTAGCCTGAGCCGGGAGACGCCAGCGCCGGATGATTCTGTCAGCATTAAAGACTTTTAAAATCATTTACCTCAAAACTCACTTTCATGTTTCATTGCCTTCTGTTTGTGATCCGGTGTGGATTCTGATCACCGTATGAGGTAAAAATATATATACGCGATGCAAAAGTCTATGCACACTAACCATTACCATAGTAAATATAGTAAATATGAACGCTTGAAGAAATCAGACAAATCATAAAGGCTATCACAATCGTGTCTTTATTTGATCTGTCAGTAGCCTACGTCTCGCCTCCGCACTATCATAAAATAAAGCAACTTTTTTTCGGGAGCTTCTTCTGTTTCTCTGACTGGATATAACTATCCTACTGGGAGAGATGCTGACGCTCATCAGGTCGTATTTTTGGTGGCATATTTGTAGAAATCATCATTCTTTCTAAATGTGATGTAAATATGTCCTGTAACTACCAAATAAACAGAAACAGCCTCGACTGAATAAGTGTGTCCTCTTTCTTTTGTGAAATAGACCTAACGGTAATTTAGTTATGTGTGACTAATGTGCAATTTTGACAATTTTTATGTAACAATCACTTTTGATTGTAAGCCTGAGGTAAAACATCGATGCTTGGGTTATGAATATTCAAGTAAACAACAAAAATGCCAGCAAACGGTCGCTTTTATCATGTTTGTTTTGCGATCTCGCTGTTTCCAGTGATTTCTTTCTGATTAGTTTTCTGATAAAACTTCCATTTGTTGGTGAAGTGAGGGGTTAGTGTGCCGTTGTTCCAGAGAGCCGTGTTACGGGCGTGTGTTAGTAAAGCGCTGCAGAGCTTCTGGCCCGACAATGGAAACAGGCCTGAGGCTATTAGCCCCGCGCACCCGTTTAAAGCCCTGACTCGCACTGGCCCGACAGTGGAAACACGGCTACTGACTGACATGCTCACTCACTGACTGACATACTCACTCACTCACTCACTGACTGACATACTCACTCACTGATTGACATACTCACTCACTGACTGACATACTCACTCACATACTCACTCACTCACTCACTCACTCACTGACTGACATACTCACTCACTGACTGACATACTCACTCACTGACTGACATACTCACTCAATGACTGACATACTCACTCACTGACTGACATACTCACTCACTGACTGACTGACATACTCACTCACTGACTGACATACTCACTCACTCACTGACTGACATACTCACTCACTCACTCACTGACTGACATACTCACTCACTGACTGACATACTCACTCACTGACTGACATACTCACTCACTCACTCACTGACTGACATACTCACTCACTGACTGACATACTCACTCACTCACTGACTGACATACTCACTCACTGACTGACATACTCACTCACTCACTCACTCACTGACTGACATACTCACTCACTCACTGACTGACATACTCACTCACTCACTGACTGACATACTCACTCACTCACTGACTGACATACTCACTCACTCACTGACTGACATACTCACTCACTCACTGACTGACTCACTCACTCACTGACATACTCACTCACTGACATACTCACTGACTGACATACTCACTCACTCACTGACTGACTGACATACTCACTCACACACTCACTGCCTGACTCACTCACTCACTCACTGACTGACATACTCACTCACTCACTCACTCACTGACTGACTCACTCACTCACTCACTGACTCACTCACTGACTGACACACTCACTCACTCACTGACTGACATACTCACTCACTCACTCACTCACTCACTGACTCACATACTCACATACTCACTGACTGACTGACTCACACACACACACACACACTCACTCACTCACTGACATACTCACTGACTGACTGACTGGCGGTAAAACATCGATGCTTGGGCTTTAAATATTCAAGTAAACAACAAAAATGCCAGCAAACGGTCGCTTTTATCATGTTTGTTTTGCGATCACGCTGTTTCTAGTGATTTCTTTCTGATTAGTTTTCTGATAAAACTTCCATTTGTTGGTGAAGTGAGGGGTTAGTGTGCCGTTGTTCCAGAGAGGCGTGTTACGGCGTGTGTTAGTGAAGCGCTGCAGAGATTCTGGCCTGACAGTGGAAACAGGCCTGAGGCTATTAGCCCCGCGCACCCGTTTAAAGCCCTGACTCGCACTGGCCTGACAGTGGAAACACGGCTACTGACTGACATACTCACTCACACACTGACTGACATACTCACTCACTCACTCACTCACTCACTCACTCTCACTCACTCACTCACTCACTCACTCACTCACTCACTCACTCACTCACTCACTCACTCACTCACTCACTCACTGACTGACATACTCACTCACTCACTCACTGACTGACATACTCACTCACTCACTCACTCACTCACTCACTCACTGACATACTCACTCACTCACTCACTCACTCACATACTCACTCACTCACTCACTCACTCACTCACTGACATACTCACTCACTCACTCACTGACATACTCACTCATTCACTGACTGACTGACATACTCACTCACTCACTGACTGACATACTCACTCACTGACTCACTCACTCACTCACTCACTCACTCACTGACTGACTGACATACTCACTCACTCACTGACTGACTGACATACTCACTCACTCACTGACTGACTGACATACTCACTCATTCACTGACTGACTGACATACTCACTCACTCACTGACTGACTGACATACTCACTCACTCACTGACTGACTGACATACTCACTCACTCACTCACTCACTCACTGACTGACATACTCACTCACTCACTGACTGACTGACTGACTGACTGACTGACTGACTGACTGACTGACTCACTCACTCACTCACTGACTGGCTGACACACTCACACACACACACACACACACTCACTGACTGACTCACTCACTGACTGACTCACTCACTCACTCACTGACTGACATACTCACTCACTCACTGACTGGCTGACACACACACACACTCACTCACTCACTCACTCACTCACTCACTCACTCACTCACTCACTCACTCACTCACTCACTCACTCACTGACTGACTGACTGACATACTCACTCACTGACTGACTGACATACTCACTCACTGACTGACTCACACACACTCACTCACTGACATACTCACTGACTCACTCACTGACTCACTCACTCACACACTCACTCACTGACATACTCACACTCACTCACTCACTGACTCACTCACTGACTGACTCACTCACTTACTGACTTATTTACATACTCAAACACTCATACACTCACTCATACACACACTCTCACTCAATCACTCACAGACAAACACTAACTTACATATTCACTCATTCACTCACACACACACACACACACACACTCATTCAGTGTTTGTGTGTTTCAGCTGGGGAAGTTTACTGGATTGAAGACGGCGCTGATTCTCGGTGGAGACAGGTGTGTGTGTGTGTGAGGGAGTGTGAGTGTGTGTGAGTCTCGGATGAACTTCAGTCTTGTGTTTTAGCATCAGTCGTGACTTTCTGTGTGTTTTCTTTCTGTTTGTCAGGATGGATGACCAGTTTGCTGCTCTTCATGAGAATCCCGACATGTAAGTTCACCTTCGAAGAAAGTGTGCACGAGTGTTCTCCTCATGTTCTCTTGTTGTTCTCCTGTGTTTCTCCTCATGTTCTCCTGTTGTTCTCCTAATGTTCTCCTGTTCTTCTCCTGTTCTTCTCCTGATCTCCTCCTGTTGTTCTCCTCGTCTTCTCCTGATGTTCTCCTCCTGATGTTCTCCTCATGTTCTCCTGTTGTTCTCCTCATGTTCTCCTATTCTTCTCCTGTTGTCCTGCTGTTGTTCTTCTGATATTATCCTGATGTTCTTCTGATCTTCTCCTGTTGTTCTCCTGTTCTTCTCCTGATCTTCTCCTGTTGTTCTCCTCATCTTCTCCTGTTGTTCTCCTCATGTTCTCCTGTTGTTCTCCTCATGTTCTCCTGTTGTTCTCCTGATCTTCTCCTGTTGTTCTCCTGATGTCCTCCTGATCTCCTCCTGTTGTTCTCCTCATCTTCTCCTGTTTTTCTCCTGATCTTCTCTTGTTGTTCACCTGATCTCCTCCTGTTGTTCTCCTGATATTATCCTGATGTTCTCCTGTTGTTCTCCTCATCTTCTCCTGTTGTTCTCCTGATGTTCTACAGCATCATTGGGACTCCTGGGCGTCTGATGCACGTGATCCAGGAGATGAACCTGAAGCTCCAGGGTGTGGAGTATATGGTGTTTGATGAAGCCGACAGGTGAGAGATGTCTCCATACCAGAGTAAAGGCTCGTTCACACCGAGAACAATAACTATATCAGCGTTTCACTCCGAGACCAATAACTATATCAGCGTTCACTCCGAGAACAATAACTATATCAGCGTTCACTCCGAGAACAATAACTATATCAGCTCCACACGCACGATATCGCTCTGTTTATTATAAGTGCTGCAGTTTGTTATCTGTCTCTTTAAATGCTTGTGCTCTTTAAAACAGGATGGATTCTGATTGGCTGTCAATGTTTTTATCATTCATTAGCTTGAAAAAATCATTCTGAAAGTGATTCCAGCGACATCGTTCCTCTGTGTCGTTAAAGGTGTGGTGTGCACTCTGTCATACTTTTTCATTTAGAATAACTTTTGTAGCCCTATCGTTACAGTTATAGTCCTTGGTGTGAATCGGCCTCAAGTCTTGAGGAGTTGGATGGACGATATTTATACAACAGTTAGTTCTGGTTCTCGAATAGATATAGATATTCTGCTGATATCACACGGAAACCGTTTCACAGACAACAACACTGTTACTGTCTCACGTAATGTCGTTTAATAGTTTTATATGCAAGAATGCAGTTGTTTAGATCTTAAAGGTGCATTGCGCAAGTCTCTGAGTTTTTGCAGAACTATGCCCCCTCTGGCGGCAAGCGAAACTGCAACCAGAAGTGTGCACGCTCACGGACAAAAGTTTTCTTTTTTTTATCTTACGTGGAGTTTGCGTTGGTGTTTGAAATGAACTACAAGCCGGTCTCTTAGAATCCATCTTCTACGGAGAATGGCGGCGAATACACAAACCTGCCAGACAGCCAGGTGAGCGTGCCGTGAACGCGCATGACGTCACGCCCAGTCTAAAATTCCGGCCCGAATCCCTCTTATTTATTTTACTTTACAGGATTATAGAGACAATCTCAGTGATCAGAGAAGGGCTCATTCAGCCCATCAGGCAATTGTTTAAGCATGTATGGGTTAGAAAACGGGTATTTTTAACATGAAAAGTTGCTTAATGCACCTTTAAATATGCGATATATATGTAAACATAGCGCCTGTTTGAAAACGTCTACTCGTGATATCACGAGTCATGACATCACACAATTTAATTTAAAGATAGTAGAAACACATACACATAAATCATAGTTTTATTGAAAACAAGTCTTTCCTCCATTGACTGCCAGTCATCTTTACCCGTTACAATGATATTAAAAGACCAAATTCAGTTCATTGATATGAACAATGTACAGGCAAGAATATAAACGCTATTTCATGTTAAGCGTTTTCTCATAAAAAAAAAACATTATAAAGAAAATGCATGTTGAGGTCATATTCTGGGGTCGCCTGTTAATCTTGATAATAAACAAATCTGTAAAACAAACAGATTTACAACTTCTTGATTCTGTAGTCCTATTAAAGTATTTTTTCACAAATAAAGAAATGTTTAAAAATAAGAATAAATGGAAGTAAAAACTGTCTGTGCACTGGGAATTATAATTTCACTGGGGTTCTTAACGCTTTCAAAATAAAAGTCCCGCACACCGTCAAAATTAAAGTCCCGCACACCGTCAAAATAAGTCATGCACACCGTCAAATAAGTCATGCACGCCGTCAAAATAAAAGACCTGTACACCGTCAGAATAAGTCTTGCACACCGTCGGAATAAGTCTTGCACACTGTCAAAATAAGTCATGCACACCGTCAAAATAAAAGTCCTGCAAACCGTCAAAATAAAAGACCTGTACACCGTCAAAATAAGTCACGCACACCGCCAAAATAAAAGTCCTGCAAACCGTCAAAATAAAAGACCTGTACAACATCAAAATAAGTCTTGCACCAAAATAAAAGTCCTGCAAACCGTCAAAATAAAAGACCTGTACACCGCCAAAATAAGTCATGCACACCGCCAAAATAAAAGTCCTGCAAACCGTCAAAATAAAAGACCTGTACACCGTCAAAATAAGTCCTGCACACCGCCAAAATAAAAGTCCTGCAAACCGTCAAAATAAAAGACCTGTACACCGTCAAAATAAGTCATGCACACCGCCAAAATAAGTCAAGCACACCTCAAAATAAGTCACGCACACCGTCAGAATAAGTCTTGCACGTCAAAATAAAAGTCCCGAACACCATCAAAATAAGTCATGCACACCGTCGAAATAAAAGTCTCACACACCATCAAAATAAGTCTCACACACCGTCAAAATAAATCATGCACACCGTCAAACTAAAAGTCTCGCACACTGTCAAAATAAGTCACACACACCGTCAGAATAAGTCTTGCACATGTCAAAATAAAAGTCCCGCACACTGTCAAAAAAAGTCCCGCACACCGCACTTCGGCCAAACAGAAAACCGTCAGATGCCTTTGATTAAAAAACATGGCCTCATATATTAAAACATGGCCTCATATATTAAAACACGGCCACATATATTAAAACATGGCCTCATATATGAGTGGAGCACTAGTGTCCAGCTGGATCTACAGCTACTCTAACGACATGTTTCTGCTTCTCCAGGCTGTTTGAGATGGGTTTTGCAGAGCAGCTTCAGGAGATCATCAGACGTCTCCCAGACGCTCGACAGACACTGCTGTTCTCCGCCACGCTTCCCAAACTGATCGTGGAGTTCGCCAGAGCCGGTAATCAGTCTCTTACTCACTGACATCTGCACATATATGACATTATGACCTTATATATTATATAATCAGGGCCTCAACACTACACTGTGTCACGTTCTGATGATGAGTATGGTGAGATCAGTATCGTGACACACCCGTGTGTTATAGTTGAGCTCTTCTGATTGGCTGATCTGTGTTTCCCGCACAGGTCTCACGGAGCCGGTCCTCGTTCGTCTGGATGTGGACACTAAACTCAGCGACCAGCTGAAGGTGAACATTCACATTCTGTTCAAGTCCACATTCAATGTCACCTCGTAATGTGAAATATGGGCTCTTGATTTTACTCGTGGGGTTGATGACATCAGAGGGACAGGAAAGTTCTTTGGTGAAAGAGTATGCAAACATGCACTGAGGAATCCTTCACTATAAGACCATTAACATGTTGATGAGTAAAAGAGTCAAGGGTTCGGGGGAAAATGTCTCTTCTGCTCGTCAAGGCTGCATTTATTTGATCAAAAATACAGTAAAAACAGTGAAATATTATAATGTAAATCAGCTGTTTTCTGTGTGAATATATAGTAAAGTGTCTTCAGTGTCACATGATCCTTCAGAAATCTTTCTAATATGATGATTTGATGCTCAAGAAACATTTGATTATTATCAGTGTTGAAAACAGAAAAAAAAAAAAAAAAAAAAAACCTTTTTCATGATTCTGATGAATGTAAAGTTTATTTGAAATAGGATCTTTTTAATGCATTCCTGAGACATCTCCTTGTTCCGTGTTCAGCTCTCGTTCTTCCACGTGCGCATGGATGATAAACCGGCTCTTCTCCTGCATCTGCTGAGGAACGTGGTGAAGCCGCAGGAACAGACGGTGGTGTTCGTCGCCACCAAACATCACGTGGAGTTCCTGAAAGAGGTGCGGGAAAACTCCAGGAGTGTGTGTTGTGCTGTCATTTACCTTCGGTTTCCATCAGAAACAGCATTAAAACCTGTTCTTTCAATGTTCACTGCTACACCTTTGAGGCCGTCCTCTAGTTCATCATCAGCTGTGGTTCCATACACCTATTTTTATGCAAATGTTGGTAAATTGCATAATAAACTCTGAATGGAAACGCTAAGATGCACATCAATCCTAAAAATGTGCATTAAAATATGCGCTCAGTTGAGGCGGATAATAAACTACGATGGAAACAAAGGGTTCGTACAGGAGGGTTAAAGTGCTTGAATTTGACTTTCTAGCCGTATTTATGAAGAGGTGCTTAAATCATTGAAAGACAATATATATGAAATTAGTGTTTAATCGATGAAACAATATTTTCATGCAAAATTAATGTTGCAGCCTGTCTAATAAAGATATGAAGACATTTCGCATGACTACGAACGTGATATTGCTTATATATATATATGTGTGTATATATATGTGTGTGTATATATATATATATATATATATATATACACACACACACAAGTATATGATACAGCTTCATTCTTCAGGTCAATCATATATTCATGGGAAAAAAATCTTGAATAAGTTTGAATAAGCGATATCTTTGTCATAGTGTCCTTTCAATGGTTATAGTTTCCACAGTCATTGCATACTTTGCATGTGCTGCACTTTATTTGTACCATTTTGTTTTATTAGTATGTATTTTATTTATCTGTTTACCTTTTTTAGAATTTAAAAGGTAATAGATATAGTTTTGATTAGTGAGATCTCTGATCATAGTTCTTGAAACCCCCCAAAAAAATTGTTCTTGAAAAGAATTTAAAAGTCTTGGAATTTAATTTGACAGTGTCTGTACGAGCCCTGTTCACTGAGTAAACCCCTCGAACCTCAGCTGACTTTGGCTCATCAGAGGCTGTGATTGGATAACAGTGTTTGGTGCTCGAACACAAACTTTGAAACAGGGTTAGGGTTAGGGTTTGGCCTAACCCTAACCCAAGGTGCAAAAAATCAAACCCGATCCAAAGTTTTTTTTATGCCGAAAGTTTCGGAGGCAGTGTGTAAACATGATTGACACAACGTCTTTTAATGTGCGGAAATTTCGGACTCGGTGTGCAAGGAGCTCTACTGAGATTCTGCACCAGTTTCCCAGGAAGTGCTGGTTCTGTCCTCTTGGTTCTGATGTGTGTGTGTGTGTGTGTGTGTGTGTGTGTGTGTGTGTTGCAGCTCCTGATGGAGCAGGGCGTGGAGGTCGCCTACATCTACAGCGCTCTGGACCAGACGGCCCGTAAGATCAACATCGGCCGCTTCGTCCACCGGAAGGCCATGGTTCTGCTGGTCACTGATGTGGCGGCCCGGGGCATCGACATCCCACTCCTCGACAACGCCATCAACTTCAACTTCCCGTCCAAGCCCAAACTCTTCCTGCACAGAGTCGGTGTGTGACTAAGCAGACGCTTGACCTCTAACTTTAACCCTTAACATTGACCTCTAACCCCTGAACTTTAACCCCTGACCTCGACCTTTAACCCCTGAACTTTAACCCCTAACATTGACCTCTAACCTCTGATCTTTAACCCCATACCTCTAACCCATGTCCTTTAACCCCTGACCTCTAACCCTGACCTCGACCTTTAACCCCTGACCTCGACCTTTAACCCCTGACCTCTGTGTTGCAGGTCGCGTGGCTCGTGCCGGCAGAGGCGGGACAGCGCTCAGTCTGGTGTGTTCTGATGAAGTGCCGTTCCTCTACGATCTGCATCTGTTCTTGGGTCGACCCGTACAGTTCGCCGTCCCTGAACACACACCAGGTAAACACAGTGGACTCTGTGTGTGTGTGTGTGTGTGTGTGTGTGTGTGCAGGGATCAACATAA
Organism: Leuciscus idus; assembly: GCA_021554675.1. Taxonomy (NCBI): domain Eukaryota; kingdom Metazoa; phylum Chordata; class Actinopteri; order Cypriniformes; family Leuciscidae; genus Leuciscus; species Leuciscus idus. Next base: position 233,021 of record CM038624.1, read on the forward strand.
ACGCTTGTCTGGGACAAGTGGATTTGTTTTTTAAGGTACAGGTGAAGGAGAATTTTACTTGCCCGACCGGATAAGAAGCCTCATCCTTTCCTCGGGTCATTTTGACCCGAAACTTTTGTCGCGCTTGAACCACGAATACACAATTTTTTTTTTTTATTGATTCGAGGAGTTTTGTGGTTGAAATTTTAAAAAGTATCAAAACCTTCCCTTGCCGGGTCAATTTGACCCCCATAAAAATGAATGGAATGCGAGGAATGCTTCAGGACACATAGAAAAACCCCAAAATGCTCACAATTCAAACTAAAAATGCTAAAACTTTACCAATAAATTGATTTTATAATGTCTACATGTGTATCTGAATGCACACTGAATTAACTGGCTTTAGGACCCAGCGGAACAGCTCATTTGCTCCATATAGAGCTATAAGCCCATCAAGAGTCATGAAATAACGTATTATATTATTTATTTCCCACAAGAGGTCGACAAAGACACACAATGCAAGATATTTAGAGCTGAATTAAAAGGGTTATCAGGGTTCCAGACTACGACCAAAATGGTCGACCATTTTTTGAGAATGTGCGAGTTAAAATTTTATGTGGTCGCATTTGTGCGAGTGCATGGTCATGTACTCATCAGTTCAATTCACGCATGCGCAACAGAACGCCGTTGTATCAGCAGCTGCTGCAGTCCGTAACTTATGTTCAAAATCACTACGGGATGCCTATAATAAGTGTTTATATTTTGACTATTTTATCCCGGGGTCGGATCGGCTGCGGAGTTGCCCAGTGCCTGCGTGACTCGCCATAGACATTAACGGAGAGAAGTAGCTCCGGCTACAATGTTCTTCCGCAAGACACTTGCAGTTTATTTATTACCGAACGTACAGGAATTCAGGAATTACAAGCCAACGCGCCAGCATACAGCCTCAGACACACACAACTGATGACGAGAGCACAGGTGCGGACAGGGAGGAACCAAGTGAGCAAAGGAATATGACAAATACATATGTTTATGTTTTGATTATACAAAAGTTAGGGCTGTCAAAATTAACACGTTAACGCATGCGATTCATTTTTTTCAGTTAAACGCGTTTAAAATATTTAACGCAATAATGCAGCATCAGATTTTTTCTTTCATCCATTGGCTGCTCTATAGTATTTTATCATGCTATCATTCATTCAAGTGCTAAGAAACAATTCAAGCGCGATAAAACGCAAAAATAAGAACTTAAATCTGTACTGGCGGCGCGCTGTAAATCTCCTCTCTGTGTGACAAACACACACACACACACACACACACACACACACAGAATGCCGCTTCAGACAGCGCGCAGCCGCATTGAGTTCTCTTTCACGCTTGAACGGACAAAAACACACAAAAGTATGCCAAAATGTTCACTTTGTCGAGTATCCTTGTAAGCACAGTATTAAATTAGTTAAAACAGTGTTAAATGAACGCAAAGAGTTTTGACAACATCGGATGCTTGTCAGATCCAGATCCGCATTGTGTGCATCAGATCTTAAAGCGACAGCAGCCTAATAAACCCGCTTCTGTGATACATCAAGGTAAAAATATCAAATCAGAGAAAATTACAGTGAAGACTGAGAGGTGTTTGATAACTTTATTCAATTTATGTATATTTCCTACCTAATAGATTAAATATTTAAAATATACTTTATGTTGTTTCTACATTAATTTGGAGATTAAATGTGTAATTATTACAATATAAAAATATATTAAAAACGTTAATGTTAAGTGTGATTAATCGTGAATAGGCTAGTTAATTGTTTTAATCGATTGACAGTACTAAATAAAATATAATCAAACATTAAAAAACATACGTTGTGTTTTTTTGATAGTTATTTTTAATGGTTTTCATTTAAAAGATTAAAACATTTTGCCAACATGAGGTCTTGTGTCACTGTCAGTCTTTTCACATCAGTGCAAAACTAGGGTACGCAGATTAGGACAACTATTCATCAGCATGCATTGATTAATTCCATGTTGTAAAAAAAAACAATTTGGTGCGACCAAATCATGTGCGGGTGCGACCAACTGAGAAAGTTGGTAGCACCAGTGCAACCAGTGGAAAAGTTATTCTGGAGCCCTGGTTATGCATGAAATTTGGTTATTTTGAATTTAAGTTGAAATGATGTGAGGAATGTGCTTAAAACAAGAGCATGATTCATTTATTGTAAGTCCCGATGGATAGTGGATAACACATTTATTACTGACGGTAACAAGGTGGCGCTGTTGAGCCTCTTGAGGAAAGATGGAAACAAACGAGCGCAGCTCAAACAAACTCAGTGAACAACACACTGATCAAAATGTGCAGTTTTTATATTTTTAACATAGTTAAGCAACATCACACGAGTGCTGTTTTCCTGAATACCATCATGATTGAAAATGTGACATTGGTTTCATACAACAGTTCAGAAAAGTTAAAATTAAGTCACTTACATTTTTTACACAATATTGACTGTTTTTGTTGTGTTTCAGCAGCGAAAGTAGTTCCAGAGATTCACAGCAGAACATCAACAGTGTTTTATCTCTGAACGATCCCAGATTCAATTACCCGTTCATAAACATCGGCCTCGTTCCTGAATGAATCAGTCGTTTGAACGAATCGTTTGAATTAATGACTCATAAAGACGGTCACCTGCCGCCACCTACTGGTGGTTCAGTTTCATGTTTAAAAGTATTCTTTATAACGTTTATTTGTAAAATATTTAAAACCATCTCATACAAATTTTTAGTGCAGTTGTAATTTTTTTTATGTAAATGATTTCATTTGATCAGCCTTAACAACTCTATAGTGTCTTATTCTAAATTGGAATTTAAAAAGAAAGATAAAGCATATATTTAATAATATTAAAGGGGGAAATGCCCTTTAACGATGCAGATATGACAATATGCAGATTTAAATATATCAAAGCTGATAGTATTGCTTCAGAATAAATCATATTTACAACACAATTTTTTTGTTTTCTGGATAAACAACTTTTTTGCTCTTGACGTAAATGACAGATTTACTTGTCCGAAGGACGAGCACATGAAAAGGCTTAATGTGGAGCCCTGGTGTGTGTGTGTGTGTGTACTGTATATATAACTCTCTCTGTGCCGGTCGTCAGATGCGGACGGTGTTTTCGGTCGGGTTCCTCAGAGTGTTCTGGATGATGAAGAGTCTCAGCTTCAGACGGCTCACGAGAACTCTCTGGATCTGCAGAATCTACGCCGGGTCTCTGAGAACGCATACAAGCAGTACCTGAAGTCCCGACCCAGCCCGTCACCCGAGTCCGTCAAGCGCGTCAAGAGCGCAGACCTGTCCAAGATGGCCGTCCACCCGCTGCTGGGTGAGTGAGTGAGTGTGAGTGAGTGTGTGTGTGTGTGTGTGTGTGTGTGAGCCCGTCACGTGCGTCAAGAGCGCAGACCTGTCCAAGATGGCCGTCCCCCCCGCTGCTGGGTGAGTGAGTGTGTGTGTGTGTGTGAGAGAGCCCGTCACGTGCGTCAAGAGCGCAGACCTGTCCAAGATGGCCGTCCCCCCGCTGCTGGGTGGGTGAGTGAGTGTGTGTGTGTGTGTGTGTGTGTGTGTGTGTGTGTGTGAGAGAACCCGTCATGTGCGTCAAGAGCGCAGACCTGTCCAAGATGGCCGTCCCCCCCGCTGCTGGGTGAGTGAAGTGTGTGTGTGTGTGAGAGAGCCCGTCACGTGCGTCAAGAGCGCAGACCTGTCCAAGATGGCCGTCCACCCGCTGCTGGGTGAGTGTGTGTGTGTGTGAGAGAGCCCGTCATGTGCGTCAAGAGCGCAGACCTGTCCAAGATGGCCGTCCCCCCGCTGCTGGGTGGGTGAGTGTGTGTGTGTGTGAGAGAGCCCGTCACGTGCGTCAAGAGCGCAGACCTGTCCAAGATGGCCGTCCACACGCTGCTGGGTGAGTGTGTGTGAGAGAAACTCCCGCTGAACTCTTCTGTGTGTGTGTGTCTCAGGTTCTGGACTGGAGCAGGTGGAACTGGACCGGCTGCTGATGGTCGACTGCATCAAGGGCTACAAGGCTAAATCTGTACGTTTATTCCTTTATTCAGTATCATCTCTCTGAAGGCTCAGGAATTACTCAGCTTGTGTTGTTCAAAATCAGCATTACTTTCTTTCATCTTCTGAAGTTTGCAGTTCAAGCCATTATTGGCTGATGTCGTTCTCCTCTGTCCGTCTAGGATCTCACATGTGATCAGGGTTGTGTATCGTTTGAATTTTAATCATTCCGATTGCAATTCTGCTTATTGATTCCGATTCTTATCGATTCCTAATTTTGATTCCAATCAGGTAAAAATATCATGAACAGAAATCATCAGGCTAAAGAACACTTACTCAAGGAGCGTTTGCCTGTGGTTTAAAAACACCATAGAAAAACAACTAGCCGAACTAATATAAATATCAAGCATTATTAAAGACAATAAACACTCGTCACAAATAGACACAACTGAACAAAGATACGTTTGAAATAAACAGTGTTTTAAGATTTTCAGGTGTTCAGGTTCAGAAACTGTAATCAAATGTAAAATAACACTGCACTTTATAAAATAAAATACATTAAAATATAGTAATAAGTTATTCAGTCAGTCGAGTGAATTTTCTCTGTCTTCTGTTGTTTGATTAGTGTTATTATAGAGACGGCAGGAATATTAGTGTTATAGAGATCTTGAATTGTTTAAAGTCATATTGAAATGCTCACAAGGGAATTGATAAGAGGAATCGAAATAAAAATTTTGTAACAAGTATCCGATTCCTGACCAAGTATTTTCGATTCCCAACCCTATTTCTGCTTGTTTTTCGGTAACACTTTATTTTACAGTGTCTTTGTTAGACGTTACATGTACTTACTGTAGTAATAACAGTAAATTATGCATAATCACATGCAACTAACCCAAACCAAAGTACATGTTAATTAATATTCCTCAGTACTTAAATGTATAATTGCACTGTAACAATGACACCTTAAAATAAAGTGTAACCTGCTTTACAACTAACTGTGTCTCGATTAGTCAAGAGAACCAATGAGTTTTTGCAGCACAAGTTCAGATTGAGATCCTTCGTGAAGCAAATCCATTCCCTACTTAGTGTTTGACATCAGAAGACTTTGAATATAGTTCTGGTTCTGACTATCATTTCAGATGTTTATTGGTCGAGCTGCACGTTCTTGTTTCCTCAGACTATTTTCGAAATCAACTCCAGCAACAAAACCAGTGCCAGCGAGGTGATGCGGGCCAAGCGATCCCGGGACAGTGTTCTGGTCCACAAGTTCTCCACAGCGCGAGCGGAGCTGATGGGTCAGGCCGCCGTCGCCGTGGTAACCAGGACAGAACCGCGACCCGACGAGGACGAAGACGAGATTCAGGTGAGCGTCGAACACTCTGACTGCAGCAGCTGATCTCTGTGTGTGTCTGTTCTCTGTGTGTGTCTGTTCTCTGTGTGTGTGTGTCTGTTCTCTGTGTGTGTGTGTCTGTTCTCTGTGTGTGTGTGTCTGTTCTCTGTGTGTGTGTGTCTGATCTCTGTGTGTGTGTGTCTGATCTCTGTGTGTGTGTGTCTGATCTCTGTGTGTGTGTGTCTGATCTCTGTGTGTGTCTGATCTCTGTGTGTGTCTGATCTCTGTGTGTGTCTGATCTCTGTGTGTGTCTGATCTCTGTGTGTGTCTGATCTCTGTGTGTGTCTGATCTCTGTGTGTGTCTGATCTCTGTGTGTGTCTGATCTCTGTGTGTGTCTGATCTCTGTGTGTGTCTGATCTCTGTGTGTGTCTGATCTCTGTGTGTGTCTGATCTCTGTGTGTGTGTGTCTGATCTCTGTGTGTGTCTGATCTCTGTGTGTGTCTGATCTCTGTGTGTGTCTGATCTCTGTGTGTCTGATCTCTGTGTGTGTCTGATCTCTCGGTGTGTCTGATCTCTCGGTGTGTCTGATCTCTCGGTGTGTCTGATCTCTCGGTGTGTCTGATCTCTCGGTGTGTCTGATCTCTCGGTGTGTCTGATCTCTCGGTGTGTCTGATCTCTCGGTGTGTCTGATCTCTCGGTGTGTCTGATCTCTGTGTGATCTCTCGGTGGGTCTGATCTGTGTGTGTCTGATCTCTGTGTGTGTCTGATCTCTGTGTGTGTCTGATCTCTGTGTGTGTCTGATCTCTGTGTGTGTCTGATCTCTGTGTGTGTCTGATCTCTGTGTGTGTCTGATCTCTGTGTGTGTCTGATCTCTGTGTGTGTCTGATCTCTGTGTGTGTCTGATCTCTGTGTGTGTCTGATCTCTGTGTGTGTCTGATCTCTGTGTGTGTCTGATCTCTGTGTGTGTCTGATCTCTGTGTGTGTCTGATCTCTGTGTGTGTCTGATCTCTGTGTGTGTCTGATCTCTGTGTGTGTCTGATCTCTGTGTGTGTCTGATCTCTGTGTGTGTCTGATCTCTGTGTGTGTCTGATCTCTGGGCGTGTCTGATCTCTGTGCGTGTCTGATCTCTGTGTGTCTGATCTCTGTGTGTGTGATCTCTCGGTGTGTCTGATCTCTCTGTGTGTCTGATCTCTGTGTGATCTCTCGGTGGGTCTGATCTGTGTGTGTCTGATCTCTGTGTGTGTCTGATCTCTGTGTGTGTCTGATGTCTGATGTCTGTGTGTGTCTGATGTCTGTGTGTGTCTGATGTCTGTGTGTGTCTGATGTCTGTGTGTGTCTGATGTCTGTGTGTGTCTGATGTCTGATGTCTGTGTGTGTCTGATCTCTGTGTGTGTGATCTCTCGGTGTGTCTGATCTCTCTGTGTGTCTGATCTCTGTGTGATCTCTCGGTGGGTCTGATCTGTGTGTGTCTGATCTCTGTGTGTGTCTGATCTCTGTGTGTGTCTGATGTCTGATGTCTGTGTGTGTCTGTGTGTGTCTGATGTCTGTGTGTGTCTGATGTCTGTGTGTGTCTGATCTCTGTGTGTGATCTCTCGGCGTGTCTGATCTCTGTGCGTGTCTGATCTCTGTGTGTCTGTGTGTCTGATCTCTGTGTGTGTCTGATCTCTGTGTGTGTCTGATCTCTGTGTGTGTCTGATCTCTGTGTGTGTCTGATCTCTCGGCGTGTCTGATCTCTCGGCGTGTCTGATCTCTCGGCGTGTCTGATCTCTCGGCGTGTCTGATCTCTCGCCAAGTCTGATCTCTCGCCAAGTCTGATCTCTCGCCAAGTCTGATCTCTCGCCGTGTCTGATCTCTGTGCGTGTCTGATCTCTCGGTGTGTCTGATCTCTGTGTGTCTGCAGACGGTGTTCTCTGAGGTGGTGGGAGGGAAGAAACGAAAGGAAGATACTGAAACCAGCAGAAAGAAAACATTACCAGGAAAAGATGAAGAATTCTACATCCCGTACAGACCCAAAGACTTTGACTCAGAGCGAGGGTATGGCGGACACCTGCTTTATTATTATTATTATTATTATTATTATTAGTAGTATTAGTAGTAGTAGTAGTAGTAGTAGTCAATGTGGTTCATTTGAAAACTGTTAAATGTGTGTGTGTGTATGTGTGTGTGTGTAGGCTGAGTCTCGGGGCAGATGCGGGCTCGTTCGAGCATCAGGCCTCCTCTGCAGTTCTGGATCTGATGGGTGACGAGAGCAAGTCTTTAAATCAACACAAGAGCCTGATGAAGTGGTGAGCAGCTCCGGCTTTTACACGCGTGACCCTGTGCACACGTGTTCTTATCCTGACACACACGTGTTCTTATCCTGACCACACGCATGTTCTTATCCTGACCACACGTGTTCTTATCCTGACATGCATGTTCTTCGCAGGGATCGCAAGAGGAAGCGCTTCGTCCATGACACGGGTAAAGACGACAAACACAAGAAGATCAAGACAGAGAGTGGAACGGTGGTCAGCGGCAAGAAGAAGAAAAAGAACTTGTATCCTTCTGGAAAAGAGTATTTTCGTATCACATCGTTTCAGAGCAGTTTTACAGGAATTCATGATGTTCATGTCAGAAATGAAGACAGCAGGTTAGATCTGGGCGATGGGATGGTTTACATTTCAGAGACGATATAAACAATCAAGCCCAGGACTTTTGTCACGCATGAACCACGAATACACAAACAAAAAAAATAATGGATTCGAGGAGTTTTGTGGGTGAAATTTTAAAAAGTATCAAAACCTTCCCTTGCCGGTCAATTTGATCCCTTAGGAATGAATGGAATGTGAGGAATGTTTCAGTACACAAATAAAAACCTTAAAATGCTCAAAATTCAAACTAAAAATGCTAAAACTTTACCAACATTTTTTTTAATAATGTTTCCTTGTGTATCTGAATGCATACTGAAGTGAACTGGCTTTAGAACCCAGAGGAACAGCTCATTTGCTCCATATAGAGCTATAAGGCCATCTATGTTAATTAAGTAATTGCGTGTCAGTTGGTTTTCCTGACTTTGGTCCAGTTATGAAGAATGGAAGAAGAAGAATAAGATGGATGACCGAGCGTCAGACTCGGATGGAGAAACTGGAGGAGCGTCGAGAGGGAGGAACTCCAGCGGTAAGAGTCCAATGCTAAGTCCCAATTCCCCTACTTTAAATACTTTAATACTTTTATGGCGTAGTATAAGTGCATACTTTTGAGTGTAGCAAAAGAGTAGGCAAGCTGTGGGACATAGTACTTTGTCATCTTTAACAGACAGCTCTGTCGCTTAGTTACGTGCTTAATGTCTGTAGTTCTTTAACACTTTTCACTTGTGTTTGTAGTTCTAATCGAATCCTCGTCCACAGCACAATGGATTGCAGGCGATATTAGCCGTTAGCGTGTTTACGGATCTGCACTTTGGATTCTGACCGGAAAAAGTAGACCATCCGGGTATCTTTGGAATACTCATTTCAACATACTATGATTTGGGACGTACTAATACTATTTAGGACGGATAGTATGCGAATTGGGACGCACCGAAAGATTGTGTTGTAAAATCATCCAGTGATCACATGACATCCGCTCTCTTGAGTACTAGTGTGTTTGTGTTGTGGTTTCTTCAGGTCGTGGAGGAAGAGGAGGTGGTTTTGGCCAGTCAAGAGGAAGAGGAGGAGGTTATGGCCAGTCGAGAGGAAGAGGAGGTGGTTATGGCCAGTCGAGAGGAAGAGGAGGAGATTACGGGCAGTCGGGAGGAAGAGGAGGAGCTTATGGCCAGTCGGGAGGAAGAGGAGGAGCTCATGGCGAGAGCGGCTCGCGTGTGCGATCAGAGCTGAAGAACCGCGATCAGATCCTTAAGCTACGCAAGCGTAAAGCTAAACAGCAGTTCCTGCAGAGCGGCGGCATGAAGAAGCTGCGCGCCAAAGGAAAGCAGCGGCTACAGGAAGTGATGCGTTCTGGCTTCGGGCGTGGCGGCAACAAGAAGGGAAAGATGAGGAAGAGACTTTAATAGAGGAATCGATACGAACAATCACGCTTCCACGGAAAACAAGATGGACGTCTGGAACTCTTTTGCTTAAACGTTACATGCACATGTTTCTCTTTGTCTGCATTAAAAGAGATGTTTCGGTTCAACTATCGACACAATGTCCATTACCACGGAAAATAATTTCCACTGCAGTTTCCTACATTTTGTTGTTGTTGTTAAAAAATTACTAAACCCGTCAGTTACAGGTAGACCTCACAGTGCAGTTGGCGCTACAGCTTTATACCGGTTCACATGAGATTGGTGTGATAGAAATGTTTGCTGAACTTTTGTCTTTAGATTTCAGTGTCGTCATGAACACGTGACACCAGGAGAGCCTGTGAGGTTCACATTATGTGTGACAGGTTCTCAAAACCCATTAAATTAAGAAACCCATTAATGATTAATTTGTTTATAATTATGCTAAGGGTTCACTCTTAAAGTTGACATGAAACTGAAGTTGTGCTCGTCTTTTCTTCCCTATTGAGTCGTGTATCTGAGTGAAACACTTCTGGAACAAGAACAAATGTAAAAAAAGAAAAGTCTGCTATTGGCTGATCTCATGTGAGTTACAGGTTATAGCCCCGCCCCTTGTCATCAGAGAAAAGAAGAGATGCTGCAAGAGGAACTTATTCTGATTCAAGATTATTAACACAATAATGATGTGTACCCATAAATCATTTAGAATAAACACTGCAATATTCCATAAAAAATAAGATCTGTTTTGATGTTATGGTGACTAGCAAGCAAGCGTTCAACTTCTAAATGTACATTGAATAGTTCCTTTATAACAGGACAATTTATTTGTTGCCCTGTTTAAGTAGAAAATAAGGCATTCTTCACAGAATATATACTTTTATGCACAAATAAAAATGTGCGACATTTTATATTTGACCACACAATTATTATATGTAATATTAGTAAAACACTTGCACTGGATTCAAATAATTATTAAAAAGGAAGCACAAACTGCAAAAGCGGCAGACCTTAAGGCACAGTGTCCGAATTCACTCCTTCAAGTGAACTATATCAGTGGATTAATGTAGGGAATGTTGAATTAGGGTATAAGGGCGATTTAAAACACAGCCTGTGTCATTTGCACAATCTTTCCAGCGTGATTCCAGCGCGCATGCGTCACATGGATTCTTCCCGCGCAGACATTTGAATATTAACGGACGTAACGCCAGTCGCCAGTGTGTCCTGCAGTGTTGAGGAAGTGACGCGTCTAACGGTGAGTCCCGCTGAACTGGTCGAGAGATTTATGATGATGATGGTGATGATGATGATGATGATGGTGGTGATGATGGTGGTGTAATAGTGAAATGGGAAACTCTTAAAGTGGTTATCACTCAATAGTCAGTTTCACACAGCAATCGCGGTACAATACCGTATAATTACCTGACTGACCTACTGGTCATTTAATAGGCCTACACACATTTATGCTGTTGACATAAGCAACGGTTTTCTGTTTTTTTTTAGCGGTGTTGTGCCGAATTCGCATCAGGTGTTGACAGACAAATTAATTGTTGCTGGAATCTTATCACATCTCCGTACGCAAGTCCACTTATGCCAGAAGAGTAACACTTGACGATTTATAATGTATGATGTAGGACAGGGGTCGGTAAGTAAGTTTGGCATAGGGACAAAAAGAAATGCGGCACTAGATGGCGGCCCAGAATATTCAAAGAATGAATTAAGAAATGAATTAATAAAAAATTCAACTAGCCTAGATTTGCCTGTGACAGATTGTTACAGTGTCTTCTGTAACTGGTAGTGAGCTGTTACTCTGTGTTAAATCCTGTAGGAGGATTAATCCTGTAGGAGGACAGTCATTCACAAAAAGCCACATTTGTGTGGCGGTGTCCGGGTTTTACACTGGATAAATTAATAAAGCAGTAGTGCCACGTAACCTGGCAAGTATCTTCATTCACCAACTTGCAACACAGACCGCCTTGTTAAAACACACATATGTGAGAGATGTGGAAAGGATAAAAATAAAAAAATAAATAAAAGAGGACTTGAACAAGGCCATTAATGGCATGTTTGAGTCCTGTTCTCCAGTTTTGGCCCACGGGCTGCCTGTTGCCGACCCCTGATGAATGACGTAGGAGTAGCGTAAGCTTTGGCCCTGTCCCAAATGGCGCACTTCATGTGGACTTTCGGTCTCGTGGACTTAAATTGCGCGTGCTCGCTGAGTCTACGATTCCATAGGCCGTCCCATTCAGCATTTTAACGCTCTGAAGTGTGCTCAGCAGCGCCCCCTTTGTACCCTTGGCTTGAAGCGGTCTTCCGGCGAAGCCCGCAGAGATGCAGGCTCCACACACTTTAACTACCCAGGAATCCTTGCGAAAGGCCAATCACACAACGGATGGGAGGAGATTTCGCTCACGGACAATTGTTAACATGGCTGAAAAGAAAATATTACGGTTTTTATGACCTAGATGTACATTTTACCAGTTGTTACCTACAGTTTATACAATCATTATGGTCATCGACCAGTGGTTGATGTCTCAATCATAATAATAGCGCGTTGAATAATACGATCGCATTATGATTAATTAAATAAATAGAACCGAATGTCAGGGCTTTACTGAGTCATATATAGTATGAATATTGAAACCTGTAAATTCATCTGAAACTCATGCACATTTTCATTATGTGTTAAAATTGTAATCTTAGTTCAAATGGAACATTATGTATTATTATGTACAACTGTATACATCATTTAAATAAGCATGATGTATCTATTGTCTAATGCCCAGGTGGCATACACAATATCAAAATAAAAGTAAAAGTAAAATTAGGCTGTGTAGCTGACATGGAGATAAGACGTCGGAGCGCAAAAATGTGATTTCTCCTGTCCAACAACAACCAGACCGTTATCTCCGGCGTGACGATCGAGTCTGTCCCAAAAATACCTTTCAATGCGCCCTCGTGGACTCGCACCAAGGGCCCTATAGGTCTGCACTACATGATGTCACCAAAGTGTGGACTCTGAGGAAGTCCACAAGTCCGGAGTGTGCCATTTGGGACAGGGCCTTTGACGCCTCTCGCGGTTCAAACAAACAGGACTGGCCAATCGCGTTCTTCATTACGTTGTGCGTCAAGTTCAAGTGTTTCTCTTTTGGCGTAAGTCGGCTTGCATAGGCCGTCTGCCGGAAGCTAGACATTTTAGGTGATACAATTTTAAATATGAATATTTTTCTTACACGAACGCATTGCTTCACTTCAGAAGGCCTTTATTAACCCGCCAGAGCCGTTTTGAGCTCTTTAATCATGAATAGATGCACTTTGATGGACTTCCAAAAATATCTATTTTTTTTTATTTCACTGCCATTATAAAGCTTGGAAGAGCAAGGACATTTTTTAATATAACTCTGATTATATTTGTCTGAAAGAAGAATGTCATATACACCTAGGATGAGTCTTCTGAAGAGACACGAGCACTTTATATGATTTAATTTAGCATTATATTCACATATTAATCAGTGCACATACACAGAGCACATGGTAAACGGCAAGCTGACCGTGACTGATGACCATATGTGTGACGTTTTGAAAAGTCAGAAAGTTTCATAAGTTAAGAAAGGATTGACTTGGGATCAAGGATCTTGTACTTCAAAAGTAAGACATTTGATTGGTATGATATGAGCCCTTTAATATTCATCTGATCCCCGGAGGAATGTTTTCCCTTCGAGAGCTCCAGCATGTGAACTATTAAAGCCCTTCTGATAGCAGCTTACCCAGAGAGAGCTGCACTTCCAGCTTTCCAATCAGGGAAGAGGAGCGAGAGTCTTATCAGCGTTCCCAGTTATCAGCGTTCCCAGGCTGGACACGCCGTCCTCTCCAGAAGCGCTGAGCTGCTTATCCATGTGGAGTGGAGCCATTATTAGCCTGTCAATCAGGCTCCGGGGTCACGGGGTCCGGGTGTGTTTCCCGTACAGCGCCGTAACTCGTGGCTAGAAATCAACTAGCTAGTCACGACTGTTTCCCGAAACCGTATTGTCGCAAAGTGGTCGTTCAACCGTTGGTTAATGATGTCACGCAGGTTTTGGAGTAATTACTTCTTTAATGAATCTGTTTTAGATCTAATTAATGCTTGATGTTTTGCTATAAATTACGGACATGCATCTGAGGACTATTTCTCTTTTTTCTCAGTTATTTTGCTTTATTTCCAGATTCACTCATAGGCTCGTTCTTACGCACTAGAGCTCGTTCACACATGCGCACTCCTCAGAAACTACGCTTTAAATCTCTTGACAAACTAAAAGACATAAATGACATTTGTATGTATTCTAATTAAAAGATATAGATTGTACTGAATGTCAGCTTGCTTATTTTGCTCAAGATCAGGATTTATTGAGTCCACATGTCATGCAAACAAGAAACTCCTCTTCTAACCACAGGTCGAGATCTGTCGCTCAAACACACAACTCTGCGATGCTATAGTCGCATATCTAGAACTATAGTTTCGGGAAACACAGACTCGTTGAACTGCTGATAACGACAGAACTTGAGACCATAGTTGGCTAACGATGCTTTTAGGAAACGCACTCCTGTCCGGAGAAACGGCTCGACAGCTCGACAGCACACGACCGCTGCCAAACGAGGCCCTTCATAATCTGCTGTGTTTTTGGCATTCAGGTGAAACACTCTGATTGGATGCTGTCGCTCAGGTGAAACGCTCTGATTGGAGGCCGTCGCTCAGGTGAAACGCTCTGATTGGACGTCGTCGCTCAGGTGAAACGCTCTGATTGGAGGCCGTCGCTCAGGTGAAACGCTCTGATTGGAGGCCGTCGCTCAGGTGAAACACTCTGATTGGACGCTGTCTGATTGGATGTCGTCGCTCAGGTGAAACACTCTGATTAGACGTCGTCGCTCAGGTGAAACGCTCTGATTGGACGCCGTCGCTCAGGTGAAACGCTCTGATTGGATGCCGTCGCTCAGGTGAAACGCTCTGATTGGAGGCCGTCGCTCAGGTGAAACACTCTGATTAGGTGCCGTCTGATTGGATGCCGTCGCTCAGGTGGAACACTCTGATTGGATGCCGTCGCTCAGGTGAAACACTCTGATTGGATGCCGTCGCTCAGGTGGAACACTCTGATTGGATGCCGTCGCTCAGGTGAAACACTCTGATTGGACGCCGTCGCTCAGGTGAAACGCTCTGATTGGACGTCGTCGCTCAGGTGAAACGCTCTGATTGGATGCTGTCGCTCAGGTGAAACGCTCTGATTGGAGGCCGTCGCTCAGGTGAAACGCTCTGATTGGACGTCGTCGCTCAGGTGAAACGCTCTGATTGGACGTCGTCGCTCAGGTGAAACGCTTTGATTGGAGGCCGTCGCTCAGGTGAAACGCTCTGATTGGAGGCCGTCGCTCAGGTGAAACGCTCTGATTGGACGTCGTCGCTCAGGTGAAACGCTCTGATTGGAGGCCGTCGCTCAGGTGAAACGCTCTGATTGGACGTCGTCGCTCAGGTGAAACGCTCTGATTGGAGGCCGTCGCTCAGGTGAAACACTCTGATTGGACGCTGTCTGATTGGACGTCGTCGCTCAGGTGAAACGCTCTGATTGGACGTCGTCGCTCAGGTGAAACGCTTTGATTGGAGGCCGTCGCTCAGGTGAAACGCTCTGATTGGAGGCCATCGCTCAGGTGAAACGCTCTGATTGGACGTCGTCGCTCAGGTGAAACGCTCTGATTGGACGTCGTCGCTCAGGTGAAACGCTCTGATTGGAGGCCGTCGCTCAGGTGAAACACTCTGATTGGACGCTGTCTGATTGGATGTCGTCGCTCAGGTGAAACACTCTGATTAGACGCCGTCGCTCAGGTGAAACGCTCTGATTGGACGCCGTCGCTCAGGTGAAACGCTCTGATTGGACGTCGTCGCTCAGGTGAAACGCTCTGATTGGATGCTGTCGCTCAGGTGAAACGCTCTGATTGGAGGCCGTCGCTCAGGTGAAACGCTCTGATTGGACGTTGTCGCTCAGGTGAAACGCTCTGATTGGATGCTGTCGCTCAGCTGAAACGCCCTGATTGGAGGCCGTCGCTCAGGTGAAACGCTCTGATTGGACGTCGTCGCTCAGGTGAAACGCTCTGATTGGACGTCGTCGCTCAGGTGAAACGCTCTGATTGGAGGCCGTCGCTCAGGTGAAACACTCTGATTGGACGCTGTCTGATTGGATGTCGTCGCTCAGGTGAAATACTCTGATTAGACGCCGTCGCTCAGGTGAAACGCTCTGATTGGACGCCGTCGCTCAGGTGAAACGCTCTGATTGGATGCCGTCGCTCAGGTGAAACGCTCTGATTGGATGCTGTCGCTCAGGTGAAACGCTCTGATTGGATGCTGTCGCTCAGGTGAAACGCTCTGATTGGAGGCCGTCGCTCAGGTGAAACGCTCTGATTGGACGTCGTCGCTCAGGTGAAACGCTCTGATTGGACGTCGTCGCTCAGGTGAAACGCTTTGATTGGAGGCCGTCGCTCAGGTGGAACACTCTGATTGGACGCCGTCGCTCAGGTGAAACGCTCTGATTGGACGTCGTCGCTCAGGTGAAACGCTCTGATTGTACGTCGTCGCTCAGGTGAAACGCTCTGATTGGATGCTGTCGCTCAGGTGAAACGCTCTGATTGGAGGCCGTCGCTCAGGTGAAACGCTCTGATTAGACGTCGTCGCTCAGGTGAAACGCTCTGATTGGAGGCCGTCGCTCAGGTGAAACGCTCTGATTGGAGGCCGTCGCTCAGGTGAAACACTCTGATTGGACGCTGTCTGATTGGATCTCGTCGCTCAGGTGAAACACTCTGATTAGACGCCGTCGCTCAGGTGAAACGCTCTGATTGGACGCCGTCGCTCAGGTGAAACGCTCTGATTGGATGCCGTCGCTCAGGTGAAACGCTCTGATTGGAGGCCGTCGCTCAGGTGAAACACTCTGATTGGACGCCGTCTGATTGGATGCCGTCGCTCAGGTGAAACACTCTGATTGGATGCCGTCGCTCAGGTGAAACACTCTGATTGGACACCGTCGCTCAGGTGAAACGCTCTGATTGGACGCCGTCTGATTGGATGTCGTCGCTCAGGTGAAACACTCTGATTGGATGCCGTCGCTCAGGTGAAATGCTCTGATTGGACGCCGTCGCTCAGATGAAACGCTCTGATTGGACGTCGTCGCTCAGGTGAAACGCTCTGATTGGACGTCGTCGCTCAGGTGAAACGCTCTGATTGGATGCTGTCGCTCAGGTGAAACGCTCTGATTGGAGGCCGTCGCTCAGGTGAAACGCTCTGATTGGACGTCGTCGCTCAGGTGAAACGCTCTGATTGGAGGCTGTCGCTCAGGTGAAACACTCTGATTGGACGCTGTCTGATTGGACGCTGTCTGATTGGATGTCGTCGCTCAGGTGAAACACTCTGATTAGACGCCGTCGCTCAGGTGAAACGCTCTGATTGGAGGCCGTCGCTCAGGTGAAACGCTCTGATTGGAGGCCGTCGCTCAGGTGAAACACTCTGATTGGACGCCGTCTGATTGGATGTTGTCGCTCAGGTGAAACACTCTGATTGGATGCCGTCGCTCAGGTGAAACGCTCTGATTGGACGC
>CM038624.1:255000-382500 GCA_021554675.1 Leuciscus idus
GTGCTCTGGTGTGTGTGAAGTTCAGTGAACAGTACTCTGGTGTGCGTGAAGTTCAGTGAACAGTGCTCTGGTGTGTGTGAAGTTCAGTGAACAGTTACTCTGGCGTGTGTGAAGTTCAGTGAACAGTACTCTGGTGTGTGTGAAGTTCAGTGAACAGTTACTCTGGCGTGTGTGAAGTTCCCTTAACAGTACTCTGGTGTGTGTGAAGTTCCCTGAACAGTACTCTGGTGTGTGTGAAGTTCAGTGAACAGTTACTCTGGCGTGTGTGAAGTTCAGTGAACAGTACTCTGGTGTGTGTGTGAAGTTCAGTGAACAGTTACTCTGGCGTGTGTGAAGTTCAGTGAACAGTTACTCTGGCGTGTGTGAAGTTCAGTGAACAGTACTCTGGTGTGTGTGAAGTTCAGTGAACAGTTACTCTGGCGTGTGTGAAGTTCCCTGAACAGTACTCTGGTGTGTGTGAAGTTCCCTGAACAGTACTCTGGTGTGTGTGAAGTTCAGTGAACAGTTACTCTGGCGTGTGTGAAGTTCAGTGAACAGTACTCTGGTGTGTGTGAAGTTCAGTGAACAGTTACTCTGGCGTGTGTGAAGTTCAGTGAACAGTACTCTGGTGTGTGTGAAGTTCAGTGAACAGTTACTCTGGCGTGTGTGAAGTTCAGTGAACAGTACTCTGGTGTGTGTGAAGTTCAGTGAACAGTTACTCTGGTGTGTGTGAAGTTCAGTGAACAGTTACTCTGGCGTGTGTGAAGTTCAGTGAACAGTACTCTGGTGTGTGTGAACAGTACTCTGGTGTGTGTGAACAGTACTCTGGTGTGTGTGAAGTTCAGTGAACAGTTACTCTGGCGTGTGTGAAGTTCAGTGAACAGTTACTCTGGCGTGTGTGAAGTTCAGTGAACAGTACTCTGGTGTGTGTGAAGTTCAGTGAACAGTTACTCTGGCGTGTGTGAAGTTCAGTGAACAGTACTCTGGTGTGTGTGAACAGTACTCTGGTATGCGTGAAGTTCAGTGAACAGTACTCTGGTGTGTGTGAACAGTACTCTGGTGTGTGTGAACAGTACTCTGGTGTGCGTGAAGTTCAGTGAACAGTACTCTGGTGTGCGTGAAGTTCCGTGAACAGTGCTCTGGTGTGTGTGAAGTTCAGTGAACAGTACTCTGGTGTGTGTGAAGTTCCCTGAACAGTACTCTGGTGTGTGTGAAGTTCAGTGAACAGTACTCTGGTGTGTGTGAAGTTCCCTGAACAGTACTCTGGTGTGTGTGAAGTTCAGTGAACAGTACTCTGGTGTGTGTGAAGTTCAGTGAACAGTACTCTGGTGTGCGTGAGGTTCAGTGAACAGTACTCTGGAGTGTGTGAGGTTCAGTGAACAGTACTCTAGTGTGTGTGAGGTTCAGTGAACAGTACTCTGGTGTGTGTGAAGTTCAGTGAACAGTACTCTGGTGTGCGTGAGGTTCAGTGAACAGTACTCTGGAGTGTGTGAGGTTCAGTGAACAGTACTCTAGTGTGTGTGAGGTTCAGTGAACAGTACTCTGGTGTGTGTGAAGTTCAGTGAACAGTACTCTAGTGTGCGTGAGGTTCAGTGAACAGTACTCTGGTGTGCGTGAGGTTCAGTGAACAGTACTCTGGTGTGCGTGAGGTTCAGTGAACAGTACTCTGGTGTGTGTGAGGTTCAGTGAACAGTACTCTAGTGTGTGTGAAGTTCAGTGAACAGTACTCTGGAGTGTGTGAGGTTCAGTGAACAGTACTCTGGAGTGTGTGAGGTTCAGTGAACAGTACTCTAGTGTGTGTGAGGTTCAGTGAACAGTACTCTGGTGTGTGATGATACCTGTCCCTGAATGTCTCTGCTCCTGAACACACGTGTGTTAGTCGATGAGACGTCGCTGTACGTTATTAATAATGCTCTCTCATATCTCTACGGTTACCTCTGCTTCGTCTCGCTTCGTCTCGCTTGCTTCTGGGTATTCTG
Organism: Leuciscus idus; assembly: GCA_021554675.1. Classification (NCBI taxonomy): domain Eukaryota; kingdom Metazoa; phylum Chordata; class Actinopteri; order Cypriniformes; family Leuciscidae; genus Leuciscus; species Leuciscus idus. Next base: position 256,959 of record CM038624.1, read on the forward strand.
ACAAAATAGACAAAATATTTATTTTTTGTTCTTTGTAAACGTTGGCTAGAATATGAAAACACCAGAGGATGGATTTCACTTTCTCTCTTCAAACAAACTCGTTTGTTGTCAGGTTTGTTAAGACTTTAGTAGCCCACATTAGCCTAAGCTGCTATATATGATGTTGAATATGATGTATAATAATGCAATGGTGGAATATTTGTGCAAATAGTGGCCTACATTATTTTAAATAGTCATATTAAATAATTCAGCTAGTGTTTTCAGCGTCAGAATCATGAATATTGTTATTCTGGTGTCTCTATTGTCCTGTTTATTGGGTCCAAGTCTATTCATTTACACACACAATGTAAAACCAAATTTAGCATTTTAATCAACTGTAAATTTTTTGCTCACTGTTTATCATATGTCTTGGAGTATCGCACTAATATGGTATCGTGAGTTCAGTATCGAGATATGTATCGAATCGTGAGAGTATCGTCACACATAATCGACACGCAAAACTTTCAAATATAATCCTAATATTGTAATCGCTGCCAAACATGTTCATTATGTTCTGCTTGAGTGAATACGCCACTCATTAATAAACACATAATATACATGTGCGATATTAAATCTGGCTGATACTGGAACATTGAAACATGTATTTTCGGTAAAGCTGCTAATATGAATGAAAGCGTGATGCAACTGAACTCAGACTGAATTGTGAATGCAGACTGGTGACATTCCACAAAACTAGTCATATAATCATATGATAATAATCATGAGGGTATTGTTACACCCCTAATAGTTATACAATAATAATATTTCTTAGAAGTAATACTGCTTGATAGTTCATGTCAACTCTCAAATAATCAGTAAAGAAAATCATAATTTGAATGATAAACAAGATTGCTGATTGTAGAATGTTCAAATACTTGAGAATCTTCAGGATCATGGAATATTTTTGACTCAAGGCATTTGTGTGTGTGTCTGTGTGTGAGTGTGTTTGTGAGTGTGTTTGTGTGTGTGTTTGTGTGTGTGTGTTTGTGTGTGTGTTTGTGAGTGTGTTTGTGATTGTGTTTGTGAGTGTGTGTGTGTGTGTGTGTGTGTGTGTGTGTGTGTGTGTGTGTGTGTGTGTTTGTGAGTGTGTTTGTGAGTGTGTTTGTGAGTGAGTGTGTTTGTGTGTTTGTGAGTGTGTTTGTGTGTGTGTGTGTGTGTGTGTGTGTGTGTGTTTGTGTGTGTGTGTGTGTGTGTGTGTGTGTGTGTGTTTGTTAGTGTGTTTGTGAGTGTGTTTGTGAGTGTGTTTGTGAGAGTGTTTGTGTGTGTGTTTGTGTGTGTGTTTGTGAGTGTGTGTGTGTTTGTGAGTGTGTTTGTGAGTGTGTTTGTGTGTGTGAGTGTGTTTGTGAGTGTGTTTGTGAGTGTGAGTGTGTTTGTGAGTGTGTGTGTGTGTGTGTGTGTGTGTGTTTGTGAGTGTGTTTGTGAGTGTTTGTGAGTGTGTTTGTGAGAGTGTGAGTGAGTGTGTTTGAGAGTGTGTGTGTTTGTGTGTGTGTGTGTGTGTTTGTGAGTGTGTAAGTGTTTGTGAGTGTGTTTTTTGTGTGTGCCTTTTGTGAGTGTGTTTGTGAGTGTGTTTGTGTGTGTGTGTGTGTGTTTGTGTGTGTTTTTTGTGTGCTTTTTGTGAGTGTGTTTGTGAGTGTGTTTGTGTGTGTGTGTTTGTGTGTGTGTGTGTGTGTGTTTGTGAGTGTGTTTGTGAGTGTGAGTGTGTTTGTGAGTGAGTGTGTTTGTGAGTGTGTGTGTGTGTGTGTGTTTGTGAGTGTGTTTGTGTAAGTGTTTGTGAGTGTGTTTGTGAGTGTTTTTTGTGTGTTTTTTGTGTGTTTTTTGTGAGTGTGTTTGTGAGTGTGTGAGTGAGTGTGTTTGTGAGTGTGTTTGTGAGTGTGTTTGTGTGTGTGTGTGTTTGTGTGTGTTTTTTGTGTGTTTTTTGTGTGTTTTTTGTGAGTGTGTTTGTGAGTGTGTTTGTGTGTGTGTGTGTGAGTGTACACGTGTGTGAGTGTGTTTGTGAGTGTGTTTGTGAGTGAGTGAGTGTGTTTGTGAGTGAGTGTGTTTGTGAGTGTGTTTGTGAGTGTGTTTGTGAGTGTGTTTGTGAGTGAGTGTGTTTGTGAGTGTGTTTGTGAGTGTGTTTGTGAGTGAGTTTGTTTGTGAGTGTGTTTTTGAGTGAGTTTGTTTGTGAGTGTGTGTGTGTGTGTGTTTGTTTGTGAGTGTGTTTGTGAGTGAGTGTGTTTGTGTGTGTGTTTGTGTGTGTGTTTGTGAGTGTGTTTGTGAGTGAGTGTGTTTGTGAGTGAGTGTGTTTGTGAGTGAGTGTGTTTTAGTGTGTGTGTTGTGAGTGTGTTTGTGAGTGAGTGTGTGAGTGAGTGTGTTTGTGTGTGTGTGTTTGTGAGTGTGTTTGTGAGTGTGTTTGTGAGTGTGTTTGTGAGTGAGTGTGTTTGTGAGTGAGTATGTTTGTGAGTGTGTTTGTGAGTGTGTTTGTGTTTGTGTAAGTGTTTGTGAGTGTGTTTGTGAGTGTTTTTTTTTGTGTGAGTGTGAGTGTTTGTGTGTTTGTGTGTGTGTTTGTGAGTGTGTTTGTGTAAGTGTTTGTTTTTGTGTGTTTTTTTGTGAGTGTGTTTGTGAGTGAGTGAGTGTGTTTGTGAGTGTGTTTGTGAGTGTGTGTTTGTGAGTGTGTTTTTGAGTGAGTGTTTGTGAGTGTTTGTGAGTGTGTTTGTTTGTGAGTGAGTTTGTGAGTGAGTTTGTTTGTGAGTGTGTTAGTGAGTGTGTTTGTGAGTGTGTTTGTGAGTGTGAGTGTGTGTGTGTGTGTGTGTGTGTGTGTGTGTGTGTGTGAGTGTGTTTGTGAGTGTGTCTGTGAGTGAGTGTTTGTGAGTGAGTGTGTTTGTGAGTGAGTGTGTTTGTGAGTGTGTTTGTGAGTGAGTGTGTTTGTGAGTGAGTGTGTTTGTGAGTGTGAGTGAGTGTGTTTGTGAGTGTGTGTGTGTGAGTGTGTGTGTGAGTGTGTTTGTGAGTGTGTTTGTGAGTGAGTGTGTTTGTGAGTGTGTTTGTGAGTGAGTGAGTGTGTTTGTGAGTGTGAGTGTGTTTGTGAGTGAGTGTGTTTGTGAGTGTGTTTGTGAGTGAGTGAGTGTGTTTGTGAGTGTGAGTGTGTTTGTGAGTGTGTGTGTGTGTTTGTGTGTTTGTGAGTGTGTTTGTGAGTGAGTGTGTGTGTGAGCGTGTTTGTGAGTGTGTTTGTTAGTGTGTGAGCGTGTTTGTGTTTGTGAGTGAGTGTGTGAGCGTGTTTGTGAGTGTGTGTTTGTGAGTGAGTGTGTTTGCGAGTGTGTTTGTGAGTGTGTTTGTGAATGAGTGTGTGAGTGAGTCAGTGTGTGAGTGAGTGTGTTTGTGAGTGTTTGTGAGTGTGTTTGTGAGTGTTTGTGAGTGTATTTGTAAGTGTGAGTGTGTTTGTTTGTGTGTGTGTTTGTGTGAGTGTGTGAGTCTGTTTGTGTGTGTTTTGTGAGTGTGAGTGTGTTTGTGAGTGTGTTTGTGAGTGTGTTTGTGAGTGTTTGTGAGTGTGTTTGTGAGTGAGTGTGTGAGCGTGTTTGTGAGTGTGTTTGTGAGTGTGTGAGCGTGTTTGTGAGTGTGTTTGTGAGTGAGTGTGTGAGCGTGTTTGTGAGTGTGTTTGTTAGTGAGTGTGTGAGTGTGTTTGTGAGTGTGTTTGTGAGTGAGTGTGTGAGCGTGTTTGTGAGTGTGTTTGTGAGTGAGTGTGTGAGCGTGTTTGTGTTTGTGAGTGAGTGTGTGAGTGAGTGTGAGCGTGTTTGTGAGCGTGTTTGTGAGTGTGTTTGTGAGTGTGTTTGTGAGTGAGTGTGAGTGTGTTTGTGAGTGAGTGTGTGAGCGTGTTTGTGAGTGTGTTTGTGAGTGAGTGTGTGAGCGTGTTTGTGAGTGTTTGTGAGTGAGTGTGTGAGCGTGTTTGTGAGTGTGTTTGTGAGTGAGTGTGTTTGTGAGTGTGTTTGTGAGTGAGTGTGTGAGCGTGTTTGTGAGTGTGTTTGTGAGTGAGTGTGTGAGCGTGTTTGTGTTTGTGAGTGAGTGAGCGTGTTTGTGAGTGAGTGTGAGTGTGTTTGTGAGTGTGTTTGTAAGTGTGAGTGTGTTTGTGTGTGTGTTTGTTTGTGTGTTTGTGAGTGAGTGTGTGAGTGTGTTTGTGAGTGTGTTTGTGAGTGTGTTTGTGAGTGTGTTTGTGAGTGTGTTTGTGAGTGAGTGTGTGAGCGTGTTTGTGAGCGTGTTTGTGAGTGTGTGAGCGTGTTTGTGGGTGTGTTTGTGAGTGAGTGTGTGAGCGTGTTTGTGAGTGTGTTTGTGAGTGAGTGTGTGAGCGTGTTTGTGAGTGTGTTTGTGAGTGTGTTTGTGAGTGTGTGAGTGTGTTTGTGAGTGTGTGAGTGTGTTTGTGAGTGTTTGTGTGTGTGTTTGTGAGTGAGTGTGTGTGTGAGCGTGTTTGTGAGTGAGTGTGTGAGTGTGTTTGTGAGTGTGTTTGTGAGTGTGTTTGTTTGTGAGTGAGTGTGTGAGTGTGTTTGTGAGTGTTTGTGAGTGTTTGTGTGTGTGTTTGTGAGTGTGTTTGTGAGTGTTTGTGTGTGTGTTTGTGAGTGAGTGTGTGAGCGTGTTTGTGAGTGTGTTTGTGAGTGTGTTTGTGAGTGTTTGTGAGTGTGTTTGTGAGTGTGTTTGTGTTTGTGAGTGAGTGTGTTTGTGTTTGTGAGTGAGTGTGTGAGTGTGTTTGTGAGTGTTTGTGTGTGTGTGTTTGTGAGTGTGTGTGTGTGTGTGTTTGTGAGTGAGTGTGTTTGTGTGTTTGTGAGGATGTTTGTGAGTGTGTTTGTGAGTGAGTGTGTTTGTGAGTGTGTGTGTTTGTGAGTGAGTTTGTGAGTGTGTTTGTGAGTGAGTGTGTTTGTGAGTGTGTTTGTGAATGTGTTTGTGTGTGTGTTTGTGATTTAGTGTGTTTGTGAATGTGTTTTGTGAGTGAGTGTGTTTGTGAGTGTGTTTGTGTGTATGTTTGTGAGAGTGTGTTTGTGAATGTGTTTTGTGAGTGAGTGTGTTTGTGAGTGTGTTTGTGTGTATGTTTGTGAGTGTGTTTTGTGAGTGTGTTTTGTGAGTGTGTTTGTGATTGAGTGTGAGTGAGTGTTTTTGTGAGTGTTTGTAATTGTGTGAGTTTGTGAGTGTGTTTGTGAATGAGTTTGTGAGTGTGTGTGTGTTTTATGTGAGTGTGTTTGTGAGTGTGTTTGTGAGTGTGTTTTATGTGAGTGTGTTTGTGAGTGTGAGTGTGTGTGTTTTATGTGAGTGTGTTTATGAGTGTGTTTTTTGAGTGTGTTTTGTGAGTGTGTTTGTGAGTGTGTGTTTTATGTGAGTGTGTTTGTGAGTGTTTATGAGTGTGTTTTGTGAGTGTGTTTAAGAGTGTGTTTTGTGAGTGAGTGTGAGTGTGTGTGTTTTATGTGAGTGTTTTTGTGAGTGTGTTTGTGAGTGTTTGTTTGCGAGTTTGTGTGTGTGTGTGTGTGTGTGTGTGTGTTTGTGAGGTGAGTGTGTGTTTGTGAGTGTGTTTGTGTCTGTGTGTGAGTGTGTTCATGTCTCTCACCACAGGGTGGCAGTGTGATCATCCTGATTCCTGATGTCCATCAGTGAACTAAAGTTGGTTCTGGATGTCGATCTTCAGTCTTGACCACCGGCGCGGGCGGGTCATGTTCTGGGAGTGTGTGTTGTGGGAGTGTGTGTGTTGTGGAAGTGTGTGTGTTGGACAGGGGCCAGACGGGACGTGACCTCGAGAGGAAGTCCTGAAGCCAATCGGACACATCAATCCTTTAGTGATCAAACCCTGAACAGCAGCCGATGAATCAAACCCTTCACACGCTGTAGATCAGGAGTGTGTGTGTTCGTCTCTGTAGATCAGGAGTGTGTGTGTTCGTCCTGTAGATCAGGAGTGTGTGTGTTCGTCCTGTAGATCAGGAGTGTGTGTGTTCGTGAGCCGAGTCTCATACACTCTCAGGCACAGCGCTGTCACTGGGGCGGTACCATTTCAAATACTTTACCTTAGTACCTAAAGAGTGCAGATTAGTACCTCAAATGTACACTCTAAAAAATGCAGGGTTGTTTTAACCCAAATTTGGGTCAAATATGGACAAACTCAACCGTTGGGTTATATTAGTATCTAAATGGTACATATTAGAACCTTATTAGGGTCCCGTCCCAGTGACAGCGCTGTGCTGTGCTGTCTGAGAGTGTACTGGACTTCAGCAGAGATGAACTCAACAGTGTTTTGATCGGTGTGTGTGTGAGACGGTTCATTCATGGATCTGTGGATCATTAGCACTGGACATCTGAATTACCGCATGTCTTCTGATGCTAATTAGAGTGGCTCATTACCTGTGTGTCCAGGCCAGACTCCTCAAACAGCAGAGGTCATCAGATCACTGGAGTCATGGCTCTGAGAGGTCAGCAGATCCAGGGTTAGGGTTAGTCATGATGCCAACACTGTTTCCAAACAGAAGAAAGGGTTTTAACAGGTTTAGTAGGAGAAACACCAGTGTGACTGTAGCAGGGCTGAGGTTTGAGTCTGAAACACGTCAACACGAGATGCGGGGGGAGACAGAGAAAGTAGAAAGTAGATTTTAAATTGCAAATTTTTCCAGCCCTGAAGCCTTGACATGACCTGTGCAAGAAAGTGAAGTCACGCGGGCCTTTCCTCCTGTTGTGCCGTATATCCAACGCTATCTCACGACCAGTTCGTACGAGCAAGTAAAAGGTGGCTAATTCGTAAAAATTTTGTACGATTTGTCTAAACCCACGTGATGGGTAGGTTTAGGGGCAGGGTCAGGGGTAGGTCATTCGTATGAATTCATACAAATTGGGGAACTCGTAAAATATGTACGATTTAGCAAAACTCATATGAATTCGTACGAATTAGCCACCTCGTACATTTCTTACAAATTGCCGTGAAATCGGGTTTGTATATCCAAGTGAAACGCTTCTGGAACGAGAAACAAATGTGGGCGGGGCTTGATTGTGTCTGTGTGGAGTTGATTGGCTGGTTGGATGGTTGTGGTTTGCTATTGGCTGATCTCATGTGAGTGACAGGTTGCCCTGCCCACATCATCAGAGAAGAGACGAGATTCTGCAAGAGGAATTGACTCTGATTCATTATTACCAGGAACATGAATTTAACAATACATTTTCAGTTCATGGTGACTTAAATTAAAGTACAGTGATCTAGCATCATGTGACCCTCCTGAAGGATGCTGGGTAATTGACACCTGAGTGTAGTTGAGTACTCCTGCTGAACATGGAAATTGTTTTGCATTTATGCAGATTATCACATTTACTCTCAGTGTTGAACCTGGGAAATGGACTAGATCAGCGGTTCTCCATCTTTATGACTCCGAAAGCCCCTCATTGTCCACAACAACATTCGAAGGCTTCTAGTTTTACTTATTTTAATTTGGACACTCATATAAAATAAAAACATTTATAAAATGATTATTAAAATAGAATCAAGTTTCAGGATTCCAGAAGTTTTAAGAGCTGAATGTTCTTCAAGGTTCCCGCACTTTTTAGCCAATGAATTGATAAGATTTGTCCAGTCGTTCATGGTTTACTGGATAACTGTACGTTCACACCGCCGCCGACTTGAGCTTCCAAAGTTACCGGAAGTCATTCATTTTCAATGGAAGCTGGCTTCTCTCAGCTGCAAGGAGCGTCAAATCCATCGGCGTCGCGTTTTGGGCGTTTTGAGCGTTTTGAGCGTCAATCAGAAAGTTGAAAGTATCTCAACTTTATGGTAATGAGCTATGACGCGGTTCAGCGGCAAGCAGCGGCAAACGCCAGCAACCAATCGGAATATAGACGTCCTTCGCGCTGGCTGATTCCGGAGAAACATACGATGTAAACTTTCGTTCCTACCAAAACATTAGTTCCGAGAAAATGGAGGAGAAACTGATATTCGCTGTTGCTGGGTTTCCTATAATTTATGATATGACGTTATTTTCATATAGGGACCAGTTACAAAAGAGAGAGAGAGAGCCCCGGCCGCGCGCGCGCACTCACCTTCAACGTCTTCAAACAATACGTCTTGCTCTCTCTCCCTCGCGCATATTAATCAAAAAAATTTTTCCCCCGACCAAATGGGACCAAAACGGTTATAAAAATGCTGTCATTATAAAAGGTTCCTAGTGTCAATGTATTGCTTGGTTTTTTTTCTGTTTACATTTCATGGTGTGACACAGACCTCAGAGCGGCCAAAGCGTCAACAAGCTTCCCCGTACTTTTTTGACAAGCGTCCTTGACAGGGCGGCCAGAGCTTCTTTGCAGCTCAAGTCGGCGGCGGTGTGAACGTACAGTAAAGATGTTTATTAATATATTTTAGTCACAATTTCTACCTGGTAAAATATTCCAGAGCTTGGCTTAATTAATGAAATGTATACATTTACTTTTAAAAAAATGCCAATGACATTTTGAGATTTTAATAATTTCTATGACCTTTCCAGGTCTAGAAAAGCAAAATTTCAAAATAATTTTTTTCATATATTTAGGTTTTCCGAACCCTCGTGAATCATGGCTCTTAAAAAAAATAAAAAAAATAAATAAAAACCGTTGTTGAAGGAACGAGTAACTCAGAGTCACGCTTGATGCTGACGGATCTCTCACACACACATTCAAACGTTCATGACTGTACAACATGTTACAGAATTCAATAATAATGTAAAAGTATTCTTGAAAGCATATGCTGTTGTGCAACTATTGCAAAACTCTGAAAATTATATCAAATTGCTTTTTGTCAAGTAAAAAAGTCAAATTCGAGACAACATTGTTGTCAAGTAAAACTGCTCAGTTTGAATTTGTTTCATTCACTAAATGTAAAATCCCTCATTTGGCCAATACAACAGATCTAATGTTCAGCAAATCTTCAGTGAGTATATGCTAATACAATTAATGATTAATTAAAATATTTTTGGTAACGCTATACTTAGGTTTATAGGATGCCTTACATGTAAAGTGATCTATGCTATATTCATATCTGAAGGAGAAATCACATTATATATACAGCATTATACTGTATATATCCCATAAAAACGGGGAAATAATTTGCCAGTGTGAGTTTATACTGGATGACAGTCATTTGTCCTGGACTCCATGTGACCGATGCTGTAGATGTGCAGTGTGTTTGAATGATCAGATATTTTATTTTTGAGAGACTTCTGGGGTGTATTATAGGATCGAGGAAGGTGTGTGAGATCAGGCACAAGACATCTCTCATCAATGTCCACTGGAAGTGTTTGAGAAAGCCTCCATTGGCTCAAATGAAAATTAGACTTGACTTGAAGGATGAAGAAAACATCTGATGCCTCGTCTTCCTCACTTTTCCCACAGCGAGTCTGGAACCTGTAAGAGTGTCATCGTTGCACATTTACAGTTAATGCTGTTTCGTTTTTAATGCGTGCGTGAGTGTGTACATGGGGTCCACGTCTGCACACACTCCTGCGAACATGACATGGCCAGGCTTCCCTTCGCTCGGGATCCCGGGATCATCCACAGCATGATCTCATTCCCATTGCACTGCCGTCTCATCTGACCTCGTACTTCTCGTTAATTGTTAATGTTCCGTTAAAGCAGCTTCTCAGGCAAACGTTGAAACTGAGGGTTCATGCGGTGGGTCCGAGGAGCGTTGGGAAGAATATCATCATATCAGATCATCAGCTGTTCCAGCGATAAATAACTCAATCCCTGGGTTGTTACGTCTGACCCAAGATCTGGGTAACACAAGAAAACTACCAAAACACTGGGCTGTTACGTCTGACCCAAGATCTGGGTAAAACAAGAAAACTACTCAAACACTGGGTTGTTACGTCTGACCCAAGATCTGGGTAACACAAGAAAACTACCAAAACACTGGGCTGTTACGTCTGACCCAAGATCTGGGTAAAACAAGAAAACTACTCAAACACTGGGTTGTTACGTCTGACCCAAGATCTGGGTTACACAAGAAAACTACCCAAACACTGGGCTGTTACCTCTGACCCAAGATCTGGGTAACACAAGAAAACTACCCAAACACTGGGCTGTTACGTCTGACCCAAGATCTGGGTTACACAAGAAAACTACTCAAACACTGGGCTGTTACATCTGACCCAAGATCTGGGTAACACAAGAAAACTTCCCAAACACTGGGCTGTTATGTCTGACCCAAGATCTGGGTAACACAAGAAAACTACTCAAACACTGGGTTGTTACGTCTGACCCAAGATCTGGGTTACACAAGAAAACTACCCAAACACTGGGCTGTTACGTCTGACCCAAGATCTGGGTTACACAAGAAAACTACCCAAACACTGGGCTGTTACGTCTGACCCAAGATCTGGGTAACACAAGAAAACTACCCAAACACTGGGTTGTTACGTCTGACCCAAGATCTGGGTTACACAAGAAAACTACCCAAACACTGGGCTGTTACATCTGACCCAAGATCTGGGTAACACAAGAAAACTACCCAAACACTGGGCTGTTACGTCTGACCCAAGATCTGGGTAACACAAGAAAACTACTCAAACACTGGGTTGTTACGTCTGACCCAAGATCTGGGTTACACAAGAAAACTACCCAAACACTGGGCTGTTACATCTGACCCAAGATCTGGGTAACACAAGAAAACTACCCAAACACTGGGCTGTTACGTCTGACCCAAGATCTGGGTAACACAAGAAAACTACCCAAACACTGGGCTGTTACGTCTGACCCAAGATCTGGGTAACACAAGAAAACTACTCAAACACTGGGTTGTTACGTCTGACCCAGGATCTGGGTAACACAAGAAAACTACTCAAACACTGGGTTGTTACGTCTGACCCAAGATCTGGGTTACACAAGAAAACTACCCAAACACTGGGCTGTTACGTCTGACCCAAGATCTGGGTAACACAAGAAAACTACCTAAACACTGGGTTGTTACGTCTGACCCAGGATCTGGGTTACACAAAAACTACACAAACACTGGGTTGTTACATCTGACGCAAGATCTGGGTAACACAAAAACTACCCAAATACCTGAAAAAATAACCACCCAAAAAAATTAACCAAAAGGGTCAACCCAAGATTTGGGTACAAAAAATAACCCAAGATTTTTTAGTGTTGAAACTGAGGGTTCATGCGGTGGGTCCGAGGAGCATTGGGAAGAATCTACGGGATGTTCAACACATGCCTCATATCAGATCATTAGCTGTTCCAGCCGGACTTATTACAGTATACGTATGGCATCATACAACAAAAGGCCGATTCTCGAGGCACTCCGACATCAAACGCTGTCAGGACGTGAGTTATCGAGCTCAAAATCTGTCCAGCGGAGGATGAACCTGGTGAAATCTGCAGCGAGTTACGCTGTGTGTTGGCCAAACCCTGAGTCGGGGATGATGGGAGACGAAGAACAGGCGTCCTCTGCGGACGGCTCTCTCCATGACAGGACCCAAACTCTGTGTGTAATGGATGAGACTCTTTCCCCAGCCACTTCAAAGGCTCTAATGGTCACTGATAACACGGTTCTACAGCATTTCTGGGTTCCTCTTCGAGCCGACACTTAAGTTGAAGTGCCTGCCGTTGGCACCGTGCCAACATGCTGGAAAACTTTCTGAAAGATTCGCCGGCGCAAATGTGCACCAAATTAACGTGTTAATACAATACATGCATAACATTCAATTCAATTCACATTTATTTGTATTTCGCTTTTCACAATACACATCGTTTCAAAGCAGCTTTACAGAAAATGCCTCTACATCCAATTCACATCACATTTATTTTTGTCCCTGTTATTTATATACACTGTTTATATCGTTTATAGTTATCCTGCTAAATCTGAAGAGCTGCTAAACGTGATTCGTTGTTTCTTTTAACAATGACTAATAAAGATCTATCTTTCCATTTATCTATCTATCGACCCAGAAGGCTCAACCCAGGATTTGGGTAGTAAAAACAACCCAAGATATTCTTTAGTGTTGAAACTGAGGGTTAAGGGGTTAAGTTTAATTCATGCTAATGCATTTGCGATGTCGTTGTATAAAAAGCTTTCTGTCGGAGGAGCCGGGTGATGGAGATGACATCCTCGCACCCCTGTTCACATCCAACAGGCCTGTTCTCAAGCAATTACATGCAGCCTGGTTAATTTTTAATGGCAATCACATCCCACCACAGAAGACGAATGACTCCAATATTGTGGTTGGAATTTTTTTGGGGGGGAAGAGACGAGACCAAGTAACCATATGGATGCAATTGTGCTTTTGTCATTTATTCAACTTATCTTATTTGATTAACATTGACATTAACATTTGATGGTTTAAAAGGGAAAACATACATAGGGTTGTGTGCAAATGAGATGAAGGATTGTAGAATACATTTGTTATACAGTTGTAATAGAAATTATTCAACCCCCATTCAGGTTTATTGGCAACATTTACAGACTTTCAGCTGTTTGCAATGAACAAATCAAACATAAGAAACTGAAATAGCTCAAGTGGTTTCCAGAAATTCAACTGAAAATGCAACTTTTAATGACTCCTGCAGTCTCAAAATTAAAAGTGTCTTTTGTGACCAAAAGAATGGTCCAAAAAGTTAAGAGAAGATTTCGTTGCCCTTCACAAACAAGGAACAGGATACAAAAAGATAGCGAAGACTCTAAATGTTCCTCGAGACATTGTTGGATGCATAGTTCACAAGATCAAAGTTAAAGGAACAGTGGTTACACTCCCTTGATGGGCAGAAAAAGGAAGCAATAATCGGCTAAAACCAGATTTCTGAGAAGGCAGGATCAGTGGAAACAGACACTGAGGTTTCAGCTCGTACTAAACGCACCAGAACTCCAGGACTACACCACTACTAACCAAAAGCACAAGAAAAGTGCTCAAAATCATATACATAAGCCACAGAAGTTTTAGGATTCTGTTTTGTGGAGCGATGAAACAAAACTGGACCTTTTCGGCCCTGTGGATCAGCGGTGTGTCTGGAGGAGGAGGAATGAAGCGTATGCTGTGAAGAACACGGTCTACAGTTCAGCATGAGGAGCTCGTGATGCTCTCGGCTGCTTTATATCCTCCGGCTCTGGAAACCTGCAGCGTCTGGAAGCAGAGATGGACTCTTTATAGCTTTCCTGTAGCTCAAACAGTAGAGCGTTGGCGCTTGCAACGCCAAGGTCATGGGTTCGATTCCCAGGGAAAGCAAGAACTGATAAGAATGTGAATGTAAATGTGTACCTTGAAATGGAATTAACCCTTTGGATAAAAGCATTTGCCAAATGCATAAATGTAAATGTAAATGATTCACTGAAGTATCCGGAAATCCTAGGAGTAAACGTCATGCCATCATTAGACCTTCCAACAGGACAATGATCCCAGCATACCTTAAATTCCACCAAGGCTTGTTTGCAGAAGAAGTCCTGGAAGATACAGTGGCATCACAGTCACCTGAATTCAACCCCATAGAAAATCTCTGGTGGGATTTGAAGAATGCCAAGAATATCCCTGAACTGGAGGCCATTGCTCATGAGGAACGGGCTCAGATCCCTCAGAAACGCTGCCAGAAGCTGCTGTCTGGCTCTACATCTCGCTCGCAGCAGCTCATAACAGCAGAAGTGTGGTCTACTCAGTACTAAAGATGCTTGCCATGAAGGGGGTGAATTATTTTGAAACTGCAGAAGTCATTAAAAGTTGCATTTTCAGTTGAATTTTGGGGAAACCAAGTGAAACATTTGTTGAGTTGAGCAATTTTAATTATTTTTGATTTGTTTGCAAGAAGCTGAAAGTCTGTACATTTTGCCACTAAACCTGATTTGCAATGGCTTTGGATAATTTCGATTACTACTGTACATGGTCTTGCTGTTTGCAGAAACTTGTCCAAAGCGACTGTTTGAGCCACTGGAAATATAGCCAGTTTGATGGCGCTCTACAAATTTACATAATGTAATGAATGCAGGCTTTTGAGGAATAATGTGTTAAGTGAAGAGTACAAAGTATTTGGCTAGTTAGCAGACAGTTCGTTTATTTAAATGCTATAACTATGTGCAAACGTGGCACGGATGTTCAGAAAGTCTTTGACAGCTGCCTGTCTGAAACATTACTTCTTTACCACATTACTTTTAGATGTTAATTGCTATTTATATTTCAGAAGAGTTGAGTTTGCTGCCATCTCAGAAGATTAACATGCATTAAAAATACACTAATCAATGAAAAAAAACAAATACCTGCTTTTACAAGTGATTGCAGACACCATTCAGTTTCGTACCAATCATTTTAATCCCAATGTTCACTTTTCTTAGAAAGGGGATTCTTATATTAAGGGGAAATACATGCATGAGTAGAAGCATATACACACACACACACACATGTATAAATGAAGCCTTCAGCTGAAACCATTAGACGTTTTTCCAATAACAGCACTGAGTAGGAATAGCGTATTATGGGACAGCGAGACTCTACTCTACCCACTGCTGATTGTAAACAGGTCGACTAGTGACACGTTTTATGATGTTTCTGCTGCTGTAATGCGGATGCAGAGATGTGTGGGCCTCCACCATTGCTCTTTAATTGGGGGTCATTTCAGCAGGACTGTGAACATGCTTTTGTTACCCGAATCTCTGGCTGGTTTCCAGACCGGCTGTGTCAATACCAGAGGCGGAAATCAGATTTCTTGCTCGCGTACTCTTACACTGGATGTTGTGTTATGTTGGTGACAGTGAGTACACACAGTTCAACTAGGACTTCACTGTACAAGTCTGGAGAAATAGAGGGACCGTGTTTAAGATGGTTTACCTGGAAAAAATAACCTGTTTGGTTAATATGTTTTATAAGTAGATATATTAGTTGAATTGCATGTGTCAAAACATGTATAACAACAGTTATCCTTTAGTTAGGGTTGTCAGTTTAGTGCAGTTTATAATAATAATAATTGTATACTAAATCATTTTCCTACCATTGAAACAAATCAAGCTTTAAGTATCACCCTCATGTACACAGACCAACATGTAAAAATGTACCTCAAAGATTGATAACCTTAATATCACAGTGTTTCTGTGGGCTTTAAAAAAACAGTGGTTCTCAACCCATGAACTCTTAGAGCTATTTGTATTTAGTTATATTAACTCTTTCCTATTTTATTCTATCTTCATGCATTCTGGTTTTATCAACACTTGAATATGGCTAAGTTTCATTAAAAAAAACCAAAAAAACAACAAAAAACATTTTGAGCAAAAAACGGAGAAATACAAAACAAATTGTCAAAGACTACGTCTTTTTCGGATTTCAAATCATCACAGTCCTGTAGCTCGTCCTAGGTCGACATTTCATTCAGTAACGTTAGGCAGCTTTTATTTATATGCAGTTTAAACTTGATGATGGTGTTATTCTGTATGCTAGCTGTCTTCTTCGCCTGTGTTTTGATCTGGAGACTCCTTACTCTACAGAAGATGTGTAATAGCGCCCCCTACTATATCACTGTGAAGACACTGAAAGCCATACGATTCTGTCAGTGGCGTGGAAAGAGTTAATAATCTTAATTAAAATGCTTAAAGTAACACTACAAATTAGATGTACAACATTAAACTGACATAAATTCACGTTTATGTATTTTTATTACAAATAACCTTCAAACTCGTCGCCTTTCTGTAAAATTAGCTATTCTGACATTGAAATCTGCTATTCATGTGATTTGTGCATCTGAAGGGAGCTGAAGTTTCGATGGCAGTTTCTTTGCATCTTGAAAGTGTTTATAAGTGCAGTGCTGCTAGTTTACAGGGTTAACATTAACGTCACACACTTTCAGAGAGTAAATCTGCATTTTCATTCAGTCCATCTGTCGTTTTTGTTCAGACTCATTATATACAGGGTTTGAAATTAACACTATAATGTTAACGCTGTAAAATCACTAGCCAATGTGGCGTGTTACTTATAATGTTTACTCACTTTGCTGGGGAAGTTTGTGTAAGCCAAATCTGCGCAGATTTAGCGCAAGTACTCGTGAGTCATCATGATATTGTGACCCTGGATCACAAAACCAGTCACAAGTCGCACGGGTATATTTGATATATTTGGTATATTTGATTTGACATCATGATATATTAAATACAGTGTAGGCCTATTGCGCAGAATCTGGGAACAGTTATTTTAACCCTAACATTTCATCTGTTAAACAACCATGTTGGAAGACGTATCCGATGGCCATATTCAGGATCACAATGCCAAGATTCTTTGGGCTCAAATTGTGAAAGAGTATGTCAGGGATCACGAGGAATCAGCTTCACCACTGAGTCCTGACCAGAACTATCTGTGACCCTGGACCACAAAACCAGTCACATGGGTCAATTTTTAAACTGAGACTTATACATCATCTGAAAGCTGAATAAATAAGCTTTCCATTGATGTATGGTTTGTTATGATAGGACAGTATTTGGCTGAGATACAACTATTGAACATCTGGAATCTGAGGGTGCAAAAAAATCGAAAAATTGAGAAAATCTCCTTTAAAGCTACACTGTGTAATTTTTTTAGTTGATTCTTAGCAAAAAACACTTAGTTCTTTCAAAAATATATGTGCTCATTAATGTATATTTACTTCTTTCAAGTAATAAAGTTTTCTCGTAAGTTTATAATCTGCCATTGAAAGTACATACGGGTGAGGGGTTCGAATGCCGGTCGCCATGTTGCCCCTCCATCTTGAAACTACATTAGCCAAAGAGGGACATACTTGTAAATTCAAGCTTCGCCTTTCGCGCTTTACATTCAGTGACACAGAGACGAATGCGAGGGGGAGATTACTCGCGACTGCCGGCAGATTTGAAAGATTGCTGATGGAGGATCACGCCTATTCTCGAGGACATGTAGCAGAGTCGCCAAGGAAGCGAAAGAGAGAATTAAAACATCAACGCGACAGGCAAATCAGCAAAACTAAAGTCAATATTGGAGTAATTTTTCCCAGATGGAAAGAGCTCATGAGGAGCAAAGATTTTAAAACGGACGCCGAGGTTGCCTGCTTTCTTCTCGGCAGGTAATTCAGCCTATTTGTGTAAA
This sequence comes from Leuciscus idus, assembly GCA_021554675.1. Classification (NCBI taxonomy): domain Eukaryota; kingdom Metazoa; phylum Chordata; class Actinopteri; order Cypriniformes; family Leuciscidae; genus Leuciscus; species Leuciscus idus. The sequence continues at coordinate 274,010 of CM038624.1, forward strand.
TTTGAAGTTTTATAGTTGCTTGTCTAACCATAGCATGGTTGTGCATAACGCCAGAACGACCTCTAGTATAACTTGCGTTACTTTTCCTCACGTCAATGGTGAAAAAGTATTGTTTACCTTGTAACATAAATCTGTGCTGCGACGGATCACAGGTGATAGTTTTAAAGGCGCAATTGGACGAAGTCGAACTGGAAACCATGTTAATCTTGGAATAATACGGCCACCGTAGGAGTTAAAACGCCCTCGAAATTGAAAGGAACAGAAACTAATATTCACTGGGTAGTCATATACAATTTCACCGCTAGATGGGGGAAAATATCACACAGTGTAGCTTTAAAGTTGTTCATTTATGTTCACAATTGTGCTGCATTCACTCACAGAAATACATGTGTTATATATTTACGGTAGGAAATTTACAAAATATCTTCATGGAACATGATCTTTACTTAATATCCTCAGGATTTTTGGCATAAAAGAAAATTTTTTATAAATTTTGATACAAATGTATAATTTTGACCCGTACAATGTATTGTTGGCTATTGCCACAGATATACCCGTGCGACTTGTGACTTGTTTTGTGATCCAGGGTCACATATTAAAAGTCTTGGGATGAGACAAGGAAGACTTCACAGAGCGCTTGAACTTTCCCTTCGTCAACACAAGATCTGAATGCAACTCCTGAACACTAGGTTGTTACGTCTGACCCAGGATCTGATGCATACTGGCTCACATGAACACACGCGTCACTACCCTGATTATTTTTTTGAATTTTCTGAAACTGCTTCACTAGCCTAATGTCTTAAATTATCCTCACTTGGTGGATTTTTTCCTCAAATATTGATTCATGCAATTCACACTGCAAACAATGCTTTTCTTACGTAGTATTTTTGTTTTTTTTCCAGTCTAAATATCAAAAAATTCTTAAATCAAGATGCTTTTACTAGATGAGTAAAAAGCCATATAATATTATGTCTTGTTTTCTGGGGAAATGATAAAAAATTAAGCGATTTGTTGCTTAAAAAAGCTAAATTATCTGCCAATGGGATAAGAAAAATAATCTTGTTTCTGTTTGAATTGAGATTCTGACCCCATTGGCAGATGCTTGTTTTAAGCAAAAACTCACTGAATTTAGATTTATTTCCCCAGAAAACAAGACATAATATCGTATGTCCTTTTGCTACTTTAGTAAATGCATCTTGATTTAAGTATTTTTAGATATTTGGACTGGAAACAATACAAAAATACTTAGTAAGAAAAGCATTTTTTGCAGTGCATTGCAACTTGATTGACATGTTTAATGGATTAAAAGCCCTAGTTGTAATGTAGAAGCTCTTCGCTGATAGTAAGACAGCAGAAATCTGTCATCTGTCAGGGTCAGCCTAGGCTGGAGTGAGCCGCTGGAGGGAGTGTGCCCTCGTGTCCGCCGGCTGGCTGTGGATTAGGACTGGATCTGCCCTTTGTGTCGGGGAGAGGGACGGAGCCTCGTTGGTGGGGGGCTTCGCAGAGGATTCTTGTCCAAACATTCTGCACGCGGATTTGTATTCATTGCACCCCTGCTGCTATTGATATCATTACGCGGGGCTCTCCAGCTGAGCGGAGGGCCCGGGCCGGGCGGATGGGGGTCACGGGGACAGCAGGCCTAATGAGAGCTGACACTGGCTCCAGGTCGACCGAGCATCTACCGGAATTCTAGCGGAGCCGCACTTTCCCAGTCAGCGCATTAGATCAAAGATCATTACCTGCTAATCAAAACACATGAGCGTGAGGCTCCCCCTTTACTGCAGTGTTTTGGTGGACGCTACTCGGCCCACTGAGAACAATTACGCATGCTCTCGTTTCTGTTCGAGGCTTGTTTCCACCACAGAATAAAAAAATGCTAAAAGGCATTAGCGATTTTTTTATCTTACAATTTTTTCTCAAAATTGTGAATCTCGCAATTAGGGTTGAGTATCGCTTGAATTTTAACGATTCCGATTCTGTTTAACGATTTCGATTCTTATCGATTCCTAGTTTCGTCTATAGGAATATTAGTGTTATTATAGAGCAGGAATATTAGTGTTATTATAGAGACGGCAGGAATATTAGTGTTATTATAGAGACGGCAGGAATATTAGTGTTATTATAGAGCAGGAATATTAGTGTTATTATAGAGCATGAATATTAGGCTGCTGTCACTTTAAGAGCTGCACGGATCCAATATAATGATACACATGAACAGAAAACAGAGTCTCTCGCGCTTGAATGGTTTAAAGTCATATTGAAATTCTCACAAAGGAATCAATAAGAGGAATCGAAATTTAAATTTTATAACAAGTATCCAATTCCTGACCTCAAGTATTCTGGATTTTCGATTCCCAACCCTACTCACAATTCTACCATTATTTCTTGCATTTGCTCTAGAATATCTCAGACTTTTCTAAATTTCACAATTCTGAGTTTTCTTTTACTTGGAATTGCGAGTTTATATCTCAACTTTGAATTGTTTGCATTGAGATATAAACTCAGAATTGCGAGGGGAAAAGGGTAAAAAGACATTTTTATTATTCTGTGGCAGAAATGAGCTTTGATCCGAAACAGAGCTCCAGCTACACCTGAGATCGATCCTGTGAAGAGCAGTCAGTTCTACCAACGTCTTCTGAAAATGGTCTTGGTCGGAATTGTTGCTCTTTCTTTCACACGTCGTTGAAAGCTCATGCTGTTACAATCAGGCCAGTACAATATTTGCCAGGGAATTTCTGATCAAGTCGAATCCCTGGCTTACGGAAACCTCATCAATGAGTTCTCCCTGTCAGATCCGAGAGAGAAGCTTCGCTGATGAAGCTCGGCGGAGGAATGGAGGTCGAGCGGCGCTGTTGTGCGATGCCGTGTGAGTTAAGCGCAGGCGGGGTGTAGTGGTGTGTGTGTGTAGTGGTGTGTGTGGTGTAGTGGTGTGTGTGGTGTAGTGGTGTGTGTGTGTAGTGGTGTGTGTGGTGCACTCTGGCTGAACTTGCCCCGAGCGGCTGATCTGAGACCATCGGCTCCAGCGTCTGCTCATCCTGGGCTCGGGGCCGGGCCTGATCCCAGATCAGCTTCTGCGGATGCCGTCCTGACGGGGGCCTGGGGGTTCAGCTCTGGCCTAATAACCTCAACTCTAATCCTATTTCGCCTGTGCCATTGTTGCTTCATTAGGTCACATCTTCCATCCGAGTGCAGCAAGGCGACTCGGAGATTCATGAGGGATTTGTGAGACTCGGAGTCTGCGTATGGATGTTGGCTCCTTTTATCCTAAAGCCCCGAGCAGACAACAGTCTCTCTTCATATGATCCGACTGAGAAAACGCCACTCACCCTCGTCGCTCCCAACAAGTTCTGTCCGCTTCAGGACTTCAGACGCAGAAGGCGTGCTTCTCGAAGCGTTTGATATTACAGTTTATGTTATTAAATGATGAATAAAGTGAATATGCATCGGCTGTGTTCCCGACGGGTGGGCTCGCGTGCACTAGGATCCCTCCGGTGGGGGGGGGGGGCGTCACTGCTGTGACTCCGAGATGCCAGTCTGAATACCAGTGCGAGGAGGACAGAGATAAGGAGAGAGAGAGAGAGAGAGAGAGAGAGAGAGGGAGAGCGGGAGCAGAGGGTCCATTGCCCATTAATCGTTTGTTTGAGTTTCTGCTCCGGTGAGCATGTTATGTCTCCATTAGCAGGGGTTTGTTTCCTCCTTCTGCCCGCCTCTTGGCAGCGGGGGCTCTCACACATCTCATTCGCCCGCTCACTGCTGTCTGGTGCCATGCAGACTGTGTGTGTGTGTGTGTGTGGGAAGATGGTGGAGATTAATGACATGACATGAGGAAGGCAGTGAGCACGAGATGAAGGCTGGAGCTCTTCTTAATCCATGTTGGCCAAAATGCTGTTAAAGAAAAGCATTATCGCTGTAATGTCATGCGTCTGCTGTAAAGGTGCTGTATGTACGTCTGTGACTGTACTAAAGCATAAAAATACCATAATATGTTTGCAGATATTGAGGAAACATGCTGGGTTCACACACTCGTTTCTCTGGAAAACACTTCTACAGTTATTCTGCTTTGAAATGTGCGTTCCGTGTTTGATTGTCTGTTTTTGCCAATTCACCCAGTCGTATCCCCCCCCCCCCCCCCCCATCAATGATGATGATGTGGAGCTACATAATAATTTTTTTAATACTTAATTTATAAAGGTGATTTATAGCCATTTTTACACACATCCCTCAGTTGTTGTTGCGACATTTAATACTTAAATTTTATTTAAAGCTACACTGTGTCATTTTTTAAGTTGATTCTTAGCAAAAAACACTTTGTTCTTTCAAAATGATATGTGCCCATTAATGTGTAATTACTTCCACCAACTAATCAAGTATTCTCGTAAGCGTAGAATTAGAATAGATATGAGTGAGTCGCTCGAATGGCGGCAGCCATGTTGCACCTCCATCTTGAAAATACATTAGCCTAAGAGGGACATACCTGGAAATTCAAGCTTCGCCTTTCACGTTTTTACACTCAGTGGCACCGTGACGATTGCGAGGGGGAGATTACACGCGACTGCCGGCAGATTTGGAATAAACAGCCGCCGTAGGAGTTAAAACGCCCTCGGAATGGGAGGGGCTAGAAAGTAATATTCACTTGGTAGTCATAAACTATTTCACCGCTAGATGGGAGAAAATCCTACACAGTGTAGCTTTAATACTAAGTAATACTTTAATACTTCTTAATCAAAAGTGTTTGTGCTTTTTTTTTATCAAATAGTCAGCACTAACATTGTGAGGTATGAGATACCTTGTGTAAAAGAAGAACACTTTAGCATACTTTTAAAAAGAGTACTTATCTAAATAATATACTGAAGTATGAACTTCATGTTCTGCTTTTGTACACTTAATTGCATGATAAGCACTTATAGTAAACTAAAATATACGTTAATGTAATTTCTGTTGTAACTTAAATATATTTTATTATTATTATCATAGAGTAATCATAGTACAAAAGTATAATTGAGTGCTTTACATGTGCTTTAGTCTGTTAGTCAACACACAAAAATAATAACAGAATATTATTAAATGATTTAAAATGTATGACAAAGTGCACTTACTGCCAAGAAAGTGTGCTCTCATTAAGTACACTTAATTGGCCTTTTATTAGTATTAGTAATACAGTTATTATTATATTATTATTATTAGTAGTATTATATTATCTCCAAGTACATTAAAAAACAGTAAGATTTGTAATACACTACAAGTGCGCATTCTATTAAACAAGAGCACTTCTTTTTCACAAGGGATGCGATGTATGAAAATAAATTCACTTCCAAACTGAATATTTGTACTCATTTTCAAGCTGTAGGATTCATCAAATACAAGCTACCGGGACCAAGCTTGTCCCTACGGAAGAGATTCCCACTTGTGTACGTAAGTCAGCTTCACGTTCTTCTGCACAATCAACACACTTCATTCAGAAGTCAGCAGAGCTACAGGAACTTTCACAATTGTGTCTCATGAAAGGAATTTTGGTCGGACAAATTCCAAGCGTGGCAGCCGGATAAGGCCGTGGAAAGATCCCTTTTATCTCACAGCACTTTTGCCTTTTGTTGATGATACACTGACCTTCCTCATCGATCTCCAGCGCTCTGAGCTCCTGTTCACTCTGATAATGAGACTCCACTGATAATGAGGCACACTAATTGCCCCGCCTGTGTGTGTTGTGGCTGTCCGACCACTAACCATCTGACCCGCATTACGCTCCACCTGGTCTTCCACTGGGACACATGATGGTCTAGTGCAGGACTCTCACGATCCACGATCCTCCAGGCCTGATCAACTCTCCTGCTTTACTGAGCCTAAAGACTTGATTAGCCAGTCCTGCTCTAGTGCGCCAATTAGCCCCAAACTGGGGATCTGAGTGTCTGTTCAGACTCTTGGTTTACTCTTAACCCTCTGGTGCTCTTTTGTTATTTTTGACCGAAAAATGTTACGTTTTTTTTAATTAAAAAGTTTATTTTTTTACTTCAATGGAATGGTACGAAACTTGGTAAAGGTTTTGGCACTTGCTATGTGAACACACACACAAAATCATGGACATGATTCGAAAAGGTTTAATGGTCCTGCAAAAAGGCCATTAAAGGCACACACTGGCGGTCAAAAATTAGCACATTGGAAATTAATGGGAGATGAATTTCCTCTAGTGGAAGCGTTTGGTACTGCAGCCAAACAAAATCTCACTGAAAGCTAATTTTTTGAGAAATCAAATTTGTTTAGATTTATGGCTTTGATTTTCTTGCAGTTTTAAAGTAAAAAAACTGGATTTTAAAAATATTTCATATGAAAATTTAAAATAGTATTTTTGTGCATTTTTCATAACAATACATGTCAAATTCTGTTACTTTTTTTAAGTTCACTTTTTAAAACTGTTTTCACTTCGGCAATAATCTGCCAAGTGTCGTCTTTCAAGAGATCAAACTTCAGTCTGTCGCTCTACAGCATTCAAGATTTACCACAGTTTAAGCTGGAAATTAAATTTTCAGGTCTATGCTCAAAAAGTGAATAAATGGATTATAAATACAGCGTAAATATAATTTAGTATATAAAAAAAAGAATACCCTAAAAATACAAAATATTACATAAAAAACATTATCAAACCAAAATATAGTACATTCATTTCATTGACAAAAAAAAGGTAATTTTTGCCCGACTCACGAAGAGCGCCAGGCGTCTTGCCTTCGCATGCTGGAGCTTGCTGACTTTAGTTCTTCTGTGGAGAGTGTGTATGGTCAGCATGAGAGGAGCTCCTCAGGACATGCTCCAGTGGAACTTAAAAAAACGTCTTGTATATTGATTTCCGATGCGCTGGTGGCTTCCAGGTCCCTGTGCTTGAGTGCCCTCGTCCGTAGCACATCGCTGTACTGGAAGCCTTGGGAATGGATCCAGGACTCACAGCTTTCACATTTCTCCAGCCTAAGTGAAAGTTGTCCTGGGACACGGGTCCATCCATCAGACTATTGTCTCGGTTTAACAGGCGCAGGTTCACATGGCCAGTGTTGGGCTGACAGGCGTTGTCAGACTCCAGAGGGCCAGTTAAAGTGCCACCAGCTCCCCTGAGAAACCAGTGTCTTCTGCTCGTCCAACACTGGATCAATAGTCCAGTAGAGTGGAACTATCTGCGGTTGTGACTCCATTTTTCACCTTGTCATACTGAAACTCAGCTAATGTTTTTCCATGTTTCATGCGCTGGATTGATATCTGTTGCTCAGGGCACTTTTAGCCTCATCTTGCACCTGTTGTGGATCCACTTCAGCTGAACACTTTCTCTTTGGACTTTCTTACAGAGTAGAAGTGTGCGAAAACACGCTGTGAAAGTGTATGATTTTACTGTGTGATGTAATGTAGTAGAATGACGCTAAAATGCATTACATGGGGGCCTCCGTATAAGTTTTTGTTGTATATTTTTACCATGTAATATAATCATTTTATCCCTTAAAACTCATCTCTGGTCACCAATATGACATATTTAAATTTTTTCCTTGAAAAAAATGTTCATGCCTTAAAATATCTTGAATGTAACTCGACACCCTTGCCTCATTTAGTATGCGCGGTTCTATGAATATGCATATGAGCCCCGCCTCCACTCACTCAGCTCAGAGATCCACTGGTTGACGATCACACGTTGATCTGATTGGTTACAAGGTAGTTTGTGACGTCAGAAACACCAGCGATTTCAAAGCGTGTTTTTGAGACTGTCTTTGGTTCACTGCAGTTTTAATGCTGCGTTCACACCGGACGCGAATAGCGCGTCAAATTCGCGCCTGCCGCGTCTAGTTTGACGCTTGACCACTTTGTGTTAATTCGCGTGTCAAGAGCGAAATTGACGCGCGTAAAAACAAAAGTTCGAAGTGAAATTTACGCGTGTCAGAGGCGAAAGTTTCGAAACCCGTTGGTGGCCATCTTTTTTAGATGTTTATCGAGCATTAGCATTAATCGAGAGAGTCACCGCTCGTATATGCTCTGGAGAGCAGAAACAGCTGCGTAGGGGACATCGTCGCTGTACTCGGGTCCACCAGACCCTCCAGAGGGTTTCAGGAGTTTCACAATTTGCTCCAGGAGCTAGGTTTGGTAGACCTAACGGTGAGGACGCTGACGAGGACAGCGTAGGCCGTAAGGCCTCGGCCTCGAGTGGTCTATGCCTGTCGAGCCCGCGCTCTACAGCCCGGCGCGAGGTTCACCCTCGCCCGCACCCACCTAATCTGTCATTTATTTTTGTTTTGATAATAAATGGAGCCAGCCTCCAAAAGTGAAACCTGTCCTGTGATTTTTGTTTTTATACACTAAATTGTGTTTGTTGTCTTTACATTAGAATAATTATGTTTCATATAATCTAGAATAGATATGGAATAAATAGCATTCAATACAAAATGAGTATCTCTCATATATTGAAATCGAGTTTTTATGTGAAAGATTTGCTTTGTTGTGCATTTTAGTCATATTACATAATGATTGAGGCCAAACATAAAATAACATTATAAACTGTCACTTCACAGAGCAAGCAGGCTCCTGATTGGTTAACGTGGCGCGAATTGACGCAGAAGTTCAGATTTTTCAACTCGGGCGGCAGACGCGAATTCGCGTCAAACGCGTGAATGCACAAATAGCACTAATAAAATCATTCGCGCGTAACGCGCTTAACGCGCTTAACGCGCCAGATGCTCAATTCGCGCTATTCGCGCGAACTTGACGCGCGAATGAGGCGTCTACCGCACCGCGCTCTACGCCTCATTCGCGCCGCAGGAATTTTTTACGTGCGTAACGCGTCTTTGCATTGACTTAACATTGAAATCACTCGCGCCTGACGCGCTATTCGCGTCCGGTGTGAACGCACCATAAGGAGGAAATACTCAGCAATGGTGTCGACTTATGAATTTACACATGCTTTGAGTTAAAGCAGATTAAAAACACCACATAGACACATAGGGCCCTATTTTAACGATCTGAAACGCAAGAAAACTTAGTGGACGGATCTCGGGCACAAATCTAAAATGTGTTGGCCTGAAGTAGCTTCATTTCACATTCACATTCACCATAGGTGTGGTTTGGGCGTAACGTGAAATAAACCAATCAGAGCGTCATCCCACATTCCCTTTAAGAGCAGGCGCGCTTGTTCCATGGCGGATTGCTATTATAACGGCGGATTTGCCAGACGCACGCCAGGAGCGGTTCACAGCCGAAGAGACCGACGTTCTCGTCAGGGCCGTAAAACACAGAGATGTGACATTGGGGATGGAGAAACACAGATTTATGCATATTTTTTCACATCTTCATGGACACCACAATAATTTCCCTCGTGTGGAATATTTTTTCTTGTAATAATGTATGGTTTGCAAAAATGTGAACTGCTGCATCTGTGTGTAGATGAGAGAAGCAAAGTGTGTGTGTGTTGTGCACACGCTACATTATGGCCAAGCATGCGCCCTTAAAACAGCATCTGAATAACGCGCCACTGACTTTAGACTAGGTTTCTCCTGGTCAGTGGAGGAATTGTTTTCTGAAACTGCAAAATAGCACCAGGAAACGTTTGCGCCGGAACACGCCTCCTCTTTTCGCTGAACTGCCCCCGGGAGCGCAAGTTCATTCAACGTGCGTCTGTGGAGGGAAGAGTCCGCTGTGCATCGGGTGCAAAATAGGAATGATACAAGCGTCGTGTACAAAGTCAATTGCGCTGGGTGTGAGATAGGGCCCAGAAACAACATTAAAAGATGGATTTTCACCACAGTGGGACTTTAAGCAACATTATGGATTGATGTCTAAATAGTAAAGAGCACTTTAAAAGTTTTTGCTTTGTGTTTTTCGCGTACAGATGACAACATTGTCAAAACGATCTTGCGGAACTCCTGAAAACGCTGTATTCTGCTGCCAGGCCAGTAGGTGGCGACATCACTTTGTAAAGAAACACTACGCGCCAATAGTCAGAACATGTAACACTCACTACACATTACGTCACTGTTTACACAAAATCACGTTTTTGTAGTTTACACGAAAACAATAACGATACACACTTTGTAAATGAAAATGTGTAAATGAATATTCAGGCTCCCAAAACACCGCTGTCGTGTAAATGAACGGTCAAAACGCATAAAACGTTTTCCGTTTTTAGTTGAAAACGGTGTTGTGTAAACGAGTACTTTACAGTCAGATGACTCACAGAGATGTTTCAATCCACCAGCTTTCAGATGATTGGCTACGGCCTGGTGTTTCCCGCATGAAGACGGCTGCAAACTAAGCCACGGCTGCAAACTAAGCCAGACACCAAAATAGTGTCGGTCGTGTCCTGAAGTCTCACCGAAGCGAACGCTGAAGGACAGATAAGTCTGACAGAATGCAGATGCTGTTATTTTAGTCCTGAGGATCTACTTTACTGTCCATCGAGTCAGATAACAGAGACGGTCTGAGTTGCATCCATTCAGCCGCTGTCATATTTCAGACGAGTGCTTGATAAGTGTGTTGCACAGAAGCATCACTGGAGATTGGAGACGTGGGAGAGAACAGATGCTGTTATCCTCCACTTCAGCTCTTTGATCACGAGAGTATAAACTCCTCCATCTACACAAGAGGCCGTGTGTATTTGACTACGAGAGTCGATGTTATGATGAACGTGTCGGCAGCTTTGTCATCTCTCAGCGGGAAACAGTGTGAAGAGTTTCTGGTAACACTTGAGAAATCTGTTCCTTCATTAATGAATAACTACACAGGAACAAATGAGTAACGCACTATTAACATTCAAGTAACTACTATTAACTAACAAGAAACTCTGATTAACGAATTAGTAAGTAATAGCGCTCAGTTGAATGTGGTCGTTCACTATTAGCTAATCAATAACTACTATTATTCATACCTCACTGAAGACTACTATACACAGGCTCATAATTAACATGAATAATGCATGATTTATAATGAAAGGTAATGATAACCCACTAGTAATGAATCAAGTGTTTCTACATCCTTCTAAAGGAACTACTAATTATTTGGATAAGTATTTTAAAGTGAAATTCATTCATCATCCATCCATCCATCCATTCATTAATTCATCCATCCATCCGTCCATCCATCCATCCATCCATCCATCCATCCATTCATGCATGCATGCATGCATGCATGCATGCATGCATTCATGCATGCATGCATTCATTCATTCATTCATTCATTCATTCATTCATTCATTCATTCATTCATTCATTCATTCATTCATTCATTCATTCATCCATCCATTCATCCATCCATTCATCAATCCATCCATTCATCAATCCATTCATCCATTCACTCACACTTTTTCCTCCTGTTATCTGGATCATGATGCTCTTGTTTTTTTACCAGATGCTTTACAAAATTCATACATATAATTAATTGATTAAGTGTAAAGTTAATCACAAACTCATAACTTGTGTGGATTAGTGTATGCATTTGTGAGTAATGTTTTATGAACACATGAATATTTTAGCGCCGTATCTGTTCTGATTTCACAATGAACACAAAAACTCAAAAAATAATACAATTATTATGCATTAAAGGTGGGGTATGTGATTCTCTTTTTTGTCCATTTTTTCAAAATCACTTGAAATCCTATTCCTAACCCACTAACCTAACTCTAACTGAGTTAGAAGCACTGAAAGGAAAATTAAGCAATTTAATCATCTGTGGAACGGGCAGGACTCGAAAAACTCCAGCCAATCATTTCCAAGACCACCTAGAATCATTGGACAGTAAGTTTGTCAATCAAACTGTCGTACCATCCCCCCCTCCCCCATCCCCCTCCATGTTCTTCGAATGGGTGGAGTCAGGGCCAGCGTTGGAGGAAAGAAGGACCATTTGAGTTGTGTATTTTCAAAATCTGCCGGCCGTTTTGCTAATCCCATACCCTACCTTTAAGTAGTTTGACATACTTTATTATTATTAAATATGGAATAGAAGAATATAAAGCATTAACATTTAAAATATTAAGTGTGTTATAAATACACCTGTGACTCACAAAGTCACGATATCAGATCAATTGATCTGTTTATTACATCACAGGTGTTAGTATAGGTTGTTAAACACTAGCATAGGGTCAAACCTGCAAAAACTTTGGTATTCATGATATTTATAACAACAACAACAACAAACCTTTACACAGAAAGGTAATAGTTCATGAGTCAGTCGAGTGATTCTGCAGAGGGAACGAGATTCAGAGACTCCTGACTGTTTCCCCCAATATCTGCACGTCACAAACGTTAAATAACAGGTTCAGAAGTTAATATTATGAGTTACATTTTACACACAATATTGTCTCTTTATTGCCTTTTTTATTTTGCCAACGAAAAAAGTTCTGCATCTGCAACAGAAACACTGGTGTTCAATTCAGTGTTTTAGATGAAACCGATTAAAAGATCCATTCATAACGAGAGTCACTTTCCACATTCCAACTGTTTGAATGAATCGTTTGACTGAATGATTCAGTGACTCACTCATTAAGACAGTGATTTGATATGAAATGCATAATTACATTTTTTTAAATTATTTCACATTTCAGATTTTATTTGATTGCCAACAGCCTTTATTGTTCAAATTGAATATATGGATTAAATAGTCAAAATAATTAATTAATGGATTCTAAAGGTAAAACTAGACTCAGATAAGGGTGGCGAGCGTAGAGTCCCAGCTGTGGCCGGACCACCGCACGTGTTTATGAAGAATGCTTATGAATGTAAACGCTGAGCTCGACTCTCTCACTCTTTATCTGATGTGTTTCTCTCGTGCTTTACACTGACGGAGGGGTTAAGAGGGAAAGCAGCCCTTAAAGAGAACGCTGCTTAACCCTGACCTGTGTGTGTGTGTGTGTGTGTGTGTGTGTGTGTGTGTGTGTGTGTGTGTGTGTGAGAGAGAGAGAGAGACGCTGCCTCCACCGCCACTTCACAGAGTGTTTACATTCTAGCGATCGGTCTTTATCTTCCCCAAGCCTGGATCTCTTGCCACAAGTTTACACTGTATCTCACACACACACACACACACACACACACACACACGTGCCTCCCATGGAGACGGAGAGAGAGGAGAAAGCTGTCATAATCTCATCCATCTTGACTGTAGCAGCGGCCAAGTTAACTTTCTTCAGCCAACAGACGTGTGTGTGTGTGTGTGTGTGGATGAGTTGATGTGTATGTATGTGTGTGAATAGTATATTTTTTTCTATACCGTCTCCATGAAATCAAAATAGATTTTATGGAATATTGCAGTGTTTATTGTAAATGATATATGGGAGCACATCATTATTGTGTTAATAATCTTGAATCAGAATAAGTTCCTCTTCATCTCTTCTCTGATGATGTGGGCGGGGCTATAACCTGTCACTCACATGAGATCAGCCAATAGCAAACCACAACCATCCAATCAATCCCCCACAGACACAATCAAGCCCCGCCCACATGTGTTCTTGTTCCTGAAGTGTTTCACTCATATTTACACTATTTTTTAAAAGTTTTGGCAAGAATCTTTTAATGTTTCTGAGTCTCTTCTGCTCACCAAGGCTGCATTTATTAGATCAAAAATACAGTAAAAACAGTGAAATAACATTACAATGTAAATCATCTGTTTTCTATGTGAATATATAGTAAAGTGTAATTTATTCCTGTGATCAAAGCTGAATTTCCAGCATCATTACTCCAGTCTTCAGTGTCACATGATCCTTCAGAAATATAGCGTCATTATTCAGATCAATTCAGTTCAGTTCAATAACTGTGTGAAGTTCATTACTGAATATTAAGTCTTTTACACCCAGAAAAGCAGGGTTTCCAATCTCGCTCCTGGACGTCTAATGGCTTCATAAAATGTTGTTCCCTTAGTTTAAATCCATCTAAAAATTATAGACTAGCAAATATATATATATACACTGTAAAAAATAATTCCGTAAAAAAAAAAAACAGATAATGAAAATTACCAGGACATTTTCTGTTAAATTACGGACAGTTCCTTCAACTCTAAAACGGAAAATTCTGTATATCAACAGTACATTCTCTGTACTATTCACAGATAATCCTTATACAGAAATTTCTATTTTTATAGAATTTTTATAGCATATCTTTTGGTAGCAAATAATTCAAGAAAGATATATACAAATTGAACATGGTTTATTTTCATAAACATTTTCATGTAAACATTCTTTCAGTGGGTAGATATATGACGAATCAAACAATGTGCAAAGTGCCATTAAAAGTGCTTGTATTGTGGAATATAGTTTGGGACAGAATTAGAAAAGAAAACATGAGCAGATACTTGCACAATACTGGTGTTGCACCAAATAGCTCCAAAATTCTTCACAAAATATAAATAAATAATAAACTGAAAGTCAAGATTCAAATGCAATACAATACAGAAAGAAAGAAACAAAAACAAATGCAATACGGAGACAGGGCTGCTGCTTTTATCATTAAACATTGCTTTAGACTTGTAGTCAATAGTAGAGTGAAATATTACAGTGTTGATGCCATTTTTCAGTAAGAGAACACAATATTCCTAAAAGGGCTAGTTCACCCAAAAATGTAAATTGTCATTAATTACTCAAGCTCATGTTGTTCCACACCAGACAAGACTTCAGTTCATCTTCAGAACAAAATCTTTTTGAGGAAAGCTGAGAGATTTCTGTCCCTCCATTGACAGCTTACGCAACTACGACTTTCAAGGTTCAGAAGGTAAACAGACATAAATGTAATCCATGCGACTCCAGTGGTTTAACCTCAAATTTATGACGTGGCACAGATGTTTTTCTACAGTCGCCAGATTGGACAGTGTAAACGATCATCCTGGTAATCTTGATCTCTGATAATATCAATGCTATCTCACAACCAATTCGTATGAATTCGTACGAGTGATTAAAAGGTGGCTAATTCATACGACCTCACTCGTATGACCTCACATGTATGACCTCACTCGTACGAATTCGTATGGTTTGTCTTAACCCCAGAGATGGGTAGGGTTAGGGGTGAGGTCAGAATTCATACGAATTTGGCAACCTTTAAAATATGTACGATTTAGCAAAAATCGTACAAATTCGTACAAGTGAGGTCGTGTGAATTAGCCACCTTGTAAAATTCGTACGAATTGCCGTGAGATCGGGCTGGATAATATTCAATGTCATTTAATTTATGTTTTATTTTTGTCGTTATTTTAGTTGTACTTTCAACTCGTGCATTTCTTGTGATCTTTGTTTGATGCTCATGCCAGCCTGTGCTTTCTGGAGTCCAGAGGACATATAAAACACACACGGCAAACCCGACAACATGCAGTGGTTTGGACAGAGCCGGCGGTGAGTTATTGAGTGTTGGAGTCCTAGAGAGAGCTCTCGCTGCGACGGGTCGTGACTTCAGTCTGTAGCGGAGCCGCTTTTATTGATAACATCAAGTCACACATCGGCCTCATCCCAGGGTCCTCGTGTCGTGCTCGACGTGCCGAAGAAGGAGCTGGTGTGTGTGTGTGTGTGTGTGTGTGTGTGTGTGTGCTCGAGGTTCAGGAGATGGTGTGTGTGTTCAGAGACGCTCATTCCCACCAGAGCCAGAGCTTCCAGACCCCTGCATTTAGGAGATCGATCCCCTCACAGAACAGCTGGCGGAGAGCCGAGGGATCGAGGGTATTGATCTCGGACGCTGTTATACACTGAGCAGGGAGCCTTGCTTAGCACCCTGACTCTCTGTTGCAGAAAATAAAGTGATTTCTGGGTTACGACTCCCAATATTTCAGCTGGAAATGATCTAATGTTTATCAGGGGTTGGCAGGTGAGAATTATTACAAACTTGTTAAATGTAATTTACATGAGAAGGGAGATGTGCAAACTTCCAGCTTTTAATGTAGTTTATGTGTCTATGTGGTGTGTTTAATGTGCTTTAAGACAAACCGTGTGTAAATTCATAAGTCGACACCATTGCTGAGTATTTCCTCCTTAAAACTGCAGTGAACCAAAGACAGTCTCAAAAACACGCTTTGAAATCGCTGGTGTTTCTGACGTCACAAACTACCTTGTAACCAATCAGATCAACGTGTGATCGTCAACCAGTGGATCTCTGAGCTGAGTGAGTGGAGGCGGGGTGAATTTGCATATTCACAGAACCGCGCATACTAAATGAGGCGAGGGTGTCGAGTTACATTCAAGATATTTTAAGGCCTAAAGATTTTTTTTTCAAGGAAAAAACATTTAAAATTGTAATTTTGGTGATCAGAGATGAGTTTTAAGGGATACAATTATTGACTACAGGGGGACTTTAATATTAGTTAATAAAAGTACAATTCTTTGTTAGATCACAGTGTAGTAAAGTTCAGGTTTATAAATGGTGATGTTATAAATGTAAGGGTAGATGCTGAAATGAGCATTAATGAGGCCATGAATCTTTCCATTGGGGTACTTGTAATGTTAGTATAATTTTAAATCAGAAACTGTCAAAGGGGCCATTTACACAACATCGGTGTCAATTGAAAAAAGAAACATTTATGCGTTTTGGCCGTTCATTTACATGACAACAGCGTTTTAGTCGCCTGAAAACGCCTGAAAATTTAAAAATAGGTTACAAAGAAAACGTTTGTGAAAACAAGACCATTATCGCCTCGGTGTAAACTACAAAAACGTGAATTTGTGAAAGCGGTGACGTCATGCATGTGCGTATTACAGTCTATATGTTTCTTCACAGTGACAGCGCCACCTACTGGCCTGGCATCAGAATGCAGCGCTTTTAGTCGTTTTCACGGCTTCGTGTGAAAGGGGGATCGTTTTGACAATGTTAATAATTCGTTACATTTATATAGCACTTTTTCTGAGACCTCAAAGCGCTTTACATGGAAGGGGGGGAATCTCCTCAACCACCACCAATGTGCAGCATCCACTTGGATGATGCGACGGCAGCCATACTGCGCCAGAACGCCCACCACACACCAGCTTACTGGTGGAGAGGAGACAGAGCGATGAAGCCAATCAGTATATGAGGATGATTAGGAGGCCATGATGGACAGAGGCCAAGGGGCAAATTTGGCCAGGATGCCGGGGTTACACCCCTACTCTTTTTCGAAGGACATCCTGGGATTTTTAATGACCACAGAGAGTCAGGACCTCGGTTTTACGTCTCATCCGAAGGACGGTGCTCTTTTGGCAGTACAGTGTCCCCGTCACTATACTGGGGCATTAGGACCCACACAGACCACAGGGTGAGCACCCCCTGCTGGCCTCACTAACACCTCTTCCAGCAGCAACCTGGTTTTCTCAGGAGGTCTCCCATCCAGGTACTGACCAGGCTCAGCCCTGCTTAGCTTCAGTGGGCAACCGGTCTTGGGCTACAGGGTGATATGGCTGCATGTTGTCGTCTATGTGTGAAACTTTTCAAATACGCAAAGGAAAAACTTGTCAATCAATGTCATGTAAACGTATCCAAAATGTAGAAATAAAAGGCCATTTTTTTTACCATCATAATCCATCTTTGGACATAAAAGCCTTAATGGAGTTGTTTTGTGCATTCCTGTGATCGTAAATGATTAGGTGTGTGTCATTATACAGATCAGGTGTTCTCTTTTTATGTGAAATGGTCAATTGATTCAGCGTGATTGATATGCACTTTGACTCAAATTATAAATTACTGTCACTATATAAAGAAAATTATTCTAAAACACTGGTGAAATATCGATGCTGGAATCTTAAATCTTTAAGTAAAGACCAAACGTCCGCTTCTGTCGGTCTCATTTTGCGACGCTGGAACTGTGGGGTTGTGTGGAGTCGCTCTGTCCTTCGATATAAACACCCACTGATATGATTGGGTTACATATTTGCATATGAGATAATTATTACACCTGGAACTTTTTTGAAAGATCTGTCAAGATAAACTAATCGTGAAAAGTCTTGATTGCAGCATTATATTTTTACCTTTGCTTAAAAGGCCGAACGCACCATTGCAACTTGATTTCTGCACTCTTACAAATACTTTGAAAATGGAGATTTGTCTAGAACGTTTGCCTTTATAAGTGATTGACAGCTCCAGTGATTATAAGCTGGATTGGAGGCGTGATCTACTGGTAAACCTGAAGGGGTTAGGGTTAGGGTTAGGGTTATGGATGTTGATAAAAATGCACTAGTTCTGGAAGCATATTTGCATGCTTACTATCACTGAGGTTGTTTCATGTATATAATGACTTAATATTTCAAGTTGAGACTGCAGCATAAACCCTCTTATTATAGTGAGACTCACTGCGTTTAGTACATGGACCTTATTGTTAATAAATCATTAGTCCAGACGTAGGATATGAGGCAACTGGTGGGCAGACTGTCAAGATCAGTTTGGAGGTTCATGACTAAACTTCATGTAATTTCTCCCGATTAATGAAAGAATGTTGAATTATCTGCCAATGTTCTTTACATTTTGTTAAACGTTTGGTTAACACGACTTGTTTCCTCCCAGAGTTTCTCCCTCATCTACATTAAGCTTTTCCTTGTAACTCTTCCTTGTCTTTTTATCTTAAGTTTATTTTCTGTTAAGCTGCTTTGTGTATTTTAAAACATGCTATATATATATATCAACTGAAATAGTTAGGAAACCCTCCCCGTCTGTCTCTGACATGGAGATCATTTGGAGAAGTACCTTGGGATTTCCGCTGACAGACTTGAGTGGACTGACAACACAGAGAGCGTCTACAAGAAAGACCAACGCTGAGGAGCTTAAGGTCTTTAAAGGGGACATATCATGGAAATCTGACTTTTCCCGTGTGTAAGTGCTATAATCGAGTGTTTCTACCAACACAGAGAACGTGCAAAGTGGAACCCAGTAACTGTGTTCTGGTGAGTCTTTCTCTGCAAGCATGACTAGAAATAATCTGATCAGATTTCTCTCTCCTTCTGACGTATGAAGAGGATCTTATTATAATATTACCGGCCCTTAATCTGCACGTTTACACACATGACGAGAGACAACAGAGACCAGTTAATGATAAAGATCCAGCAAAGCCTGAAACTGTTCTGTGGTTGAGCACAGACGAGCACTGAACACTATTGACCAGAACATGTCACCGCTGTCTTATAAACACCTCAGGAACTGTGGACACTTGTGGAGAAGTTAAACATGATGATGAGATGATCAATGTAACTCCACAACAACTACAGAAATGTCTCCACTAACATTCAGAAACTCTTCCTGAGTCTCTCCGTAAGGCTGCACTCGCTACTGGTTATTCTGGGATTCTGGATGAGTGAGATTGGCCTGTTTTGTTATTGCCGGAGTTTCTGAAGCTCGTGTAAAGACTCCGCCCTCTTCTGAACGGAGGCGGAGCTGAAGTATATTACATCTTGTGAGAAGGGGCATGATACGTCACCTTTAAGGCCTTGCCCGGCATACAGGAGTTAGGGCATAAAGAGAGATAGAACTTCAGTAACATTTGAACAGTTTTAGCTTGACGGACACATTTACATGCTGTCAGCAAATAATGAGAAAGCCAGACCCTGAGACGGCACAGGCCCACAGCCGTTCCCCGTGGGACCCAATATTTTCCATATGGATGAAACAATGCAGGTGAAGGAGCTGTAGTCCGTCCAGTGGGACTCGTACCTTTTCCCACAGACGGGCCGTAGGTGGAGGGAACTGGATGCCTTATCAGTCCCAGTGATTAGACAGCTGGAAGTTATTTTCCAGTCCTAGTTTCAGATTAGGCTCCAAAACCCCCACTGGACAATCCAGCTTTTCCATGACAAGGACGGATGGAGATGTTCTGACATGCATTACCATCTGATATGAGTGCATTTTACATCAATGCCATGATTTTACCCTTGGTTATCTCTGGGCCCGTGATTTTAACCATGCCGTGGCTCTTCATCAGTCTCACAGGACTGTCTCAATAAATCCCCAGACTTGCTGAGAGCATCCAGGATTGAAGTCTTGATCGATGGACTCTGTTGCTTCATTGTGATTGTGGAAGTAAGGATGAAAGAGTGAGAGCAATAAATTCTCATCTTTATCAGGTCCTGATGATATTATGTAGAAGTCCTCCTGTCTTTTCAATTATCAAATAACGTAGAATTACTTTCATCTGATGAATGATAGAAACATTGACAGCCAATCAGGAGTTCGTTTCCTAAATGCATCGTTAGCCAACTATGGTCTCAAGTTGTGTCGTTATCAGCAGTTCAACGAGTCTGTGTTTCCCGAAACTATAGTTCTAACGAACATTCGCAAACCGCATCGCAGAGTTGTGTGTTTGAGCGACAGATCTCCTGTGGTTAGAAGAGGAGTTTCTTGTTTGCATGACATGTGGACTCAATAAATCCTGATCTTGAGCAAAATAAGCAAGCTGACATTCAGTACAATCTATATCTTTTATAATTAGAATACATACAAATGTCATTTACGTCTTTTAGTTTGTCAAGAGATTTAAAGCGTAGTTTCTGAGGAGTGCGCATGTGTGAACGAGCTCTAGTGCGTAAGAACGAGCCTATGAGTGAATCTGGAAATAAAGCTAAATAATGTATAGCAAAACATTGAGCATTATTCGATCTCAAACAGATTAAATAAAAGTAGTTTTTACTCCAACACCTGTGTGACATCATTAACCAACGTGGTTGAACGACCAATTTGCGACAATATGGTTTTGGGAAACAGTCGTGACTATAGTTGATTTCTTCAGCGATGCATCGTACTATAGTAGTGAAGCCGCGAGTTGCGGCGTTGTATGAGAAACACCCCCCGGAATGGACCGTTTTCACATTTACAGGGTTCAGACGTCGTCATGGGGAAACTTTGAACAGAAACTACAACAAGTACAGTTTTCGCGTTCCCATTTGCCTCAGTAACAAGTAAGAAATACACAATAGTGGACAATAGTGACGATTTAAAACGTCAGATGACAAAACGCTATCATCCGCTGGTGTGGACAATTATATAAGCCGCTTTTCCACCGAAATTACCCGGAACAATTAGTCCCAGGAACTTTTTCTCCCCAGAACTGTTCCACTGTTTCCACCGCGGTCTAAAGTACCGGGAAGATTAGGCAGATTAGTCCAGTGACGCAGGACTGCGCCGACTTACAGTTCCCGCTGGATTTCATCCTCTGAATTTAAGCTTAATAAAGCCTGAACCTTGTCGTCGATCCATTGGTCTATTTTTTAAACTCCATTGTTGATTTGAATAGCAGAGAACTGTTCCTGCACACACTCAACAGATGATGGGTGGAGTCAACCAATCAAAATGCGGCATGAACTCGACCAATCAGCATGTTCAGCGCACAAGTCCCGCCCCTGAAAGTTCCTGAACTTTGAAAAAGTACCACCTCGTGAGCCTTTCTGAGGGGGGAATATTTACCCGGAACTTCATTTAGACCCTGATTTCTGCAGTGGAAACACACGAGTACCAACACCTGCAGTGGAAATGCTAATATAGTAATAGTTATCATTTCTGGTGCGAACGGCCCTTAATACTCTAAACTTGAAGCTTCGGCTTCTGACAGTGGCTCTGCCTGTTTCGAGCCTCACGTGAGAGACAACGCTCTGATATCTCTGGTCCTTCTGGCTGTTTCTTGCCCTCTCAACACTCCAGGTCCTCTTTCTCCAGACCTGATCTGGTGCTGAAAGCCTGCGCTCTGCAAATCCAGCGTTCAGCACAGATGCTGTTCGTCAGCCGGGTGATGCATGTCTCTGCTGAAACACCAGACGTCTTTACACGAACCAGAAAACCTGCTATCTGATGAAGCCTCGACTTCCCCGTCTCGCTCGCCGTGACCCAGTTTCCCACTTCAGCTTGATGTGCTCTGACCAAAACCATGAGAGTTCTCTGAGACAGTCACACCAACACTTACTCAGACAGCTTCAACATTTCTCACATTATCACAGTTTATTCGCTATAGTTTAGAAAATGGTAATAAAATATGAGCAGAACTCAGTTGATATTTGACTGGTTTTGTCCGTCCTTCTGTTAGACTGTCTCACACATGAATTATGTTGAATATCTGTCAGCTGTTAAATTTAACTACACAATTAGATAATACCAGTTTAGCTCTACCAATCACTAAGCAATTCTTCATTTTGTTCAGTCTGTGTGTAAAAAGAGCATTAGCAATTAAAGACAAAACACTTCAGCAAAACATGATCAGCTCAAAGTGTCCCAATCATTTTTGGTCCTGAATTGTTATAATTGTCACTGGTAGTCACTGTATGAAGAATATTTGGGTATAATGTCACAGTTTACTTTATTTTGCTCTCCTCACTTACATTAATGAACTATAGTGTCCTGAATAGGAAAAAAATCGAATATAATATCTGGTGTGTGAATAGTTCTGGTTTGAGTGTGTGTTTGGTCATGTGACTGCTGTGTTTTGGCCCCAGAAGCCGTCTGAAAGCATGTGTGCGACTCCTTCGGCAGACAGACTCGCCTCTCGGATCTTTCCTTTTTGAACTAGTCATCCGTCACGAGTCAGCCGCATTTCACTACATCTTAATAAAGTAATCCCCCTCTCGTTTTTTCTCCCCTCTGGAATGCTCTTGTTCTCTCTGTTCCTCTTTGCTCATTCAGGCTCTGACAATGATTTGTTTTCTTTTCAGATTCTGGGTTGAGTAGGGCCGTAGTTTATCATTACTCCAACTTCCCTCTGTATCTTTTTTGTAAATCTTTGGTTTTCTGGCCCCCTTTCCATGCCAGAATATTGATGTCCATGTAGTTACTGTAGGACACTCTTTATTATTATTTCTATTCTCCCTCGTCAATTATTTACATACACGCATACACTCAAACCAGAAATTATTCAGACACCAGATATAATATTTGATATTTTTTTCCCTAGTGTGATCAGGACACTATAGTTCATTTATGTAAGTGAGGAGAGCAAAATAAAGTAAACTGTGACATATTATACCCAAATATTCTTCATACAGTGACTACCAGTGACAATTATAACAATTCAGTACCAAAAATGATTGGGACACTTTGAGCTGATCATGTTTTGCTGAAGTGTTTTGTCTTTAATTGCTAATGCTCTTTTTACACACAGACTGAACAAAATGAAGCATTGCTTGGTGATTGGTTGAGCTAAACTGGTATTATCTAATTGTGTAGTTAAATTTAACAGCTGACAGATATTCAACATAATTCATGTCTAACAGAAGGACGGACAAAACCAGTCAAATATCAACTGAGTTCTGCTCATATTTTATTACCATTTTCTAAACTATAGTGAATAAACTGTGATAATGTGAGAAATGTTGAAGCTGTCTGAATAAATGTTGCTTTGACTGTACACAGAAATGTCCTATTGATTAGGCTGTAGTTGAAAGAACATGATCATCAGTCTAATATATGGACTCTCACATTGGCATGTCCCCCCCCCTCCCCTCCCCTCCCCTCCCCTTAATTCTCTTCCTCAGGATTATTAAAGTCTACAAAGGCTCATCACATAATGAATGGCCTCACCACTTAAACCCTGACGCTAGTCCACTGAACCTGCCTTTGAAAAGCACAGCCTGTCTTAAAGCATTTTTCAGGAACCCACGCTATAATCCATCTTGGGTCACACATGCGTGTTTGTCCGATCGGAAGATGCGTGGGGGGGCGCGCTCATAAATCAGCCGTTAAGCAGGAATGAATAATAATGAATTTCTGGGGCTGGATGGGGTCGTGGAGGGTCTCGGCGAGGATAAGACTCGATGCGTAGGAGCAGGTTCTCCAGAGAGACTCCATCCGTCAGATCAAAGGTGTCCGTGGGGAAGGTCACCGCATCGGCCAAAGACCTGTCCTGAGCCAGGAACACTAATAAACAGTTCTGTATGTTACTCTGTGTGCGCTACTCAAGCCGAGTCTCCCTCATTTATACAGCGCTTTAACAATACAAACCGTTTCACAGCAGCTTTACAGTGATAACAGGAGATTACAGTAACAGAGATTGTTTCGGCTTTACAGCAGATCTAGAATAAAGTTATTGTCCATAAACCCTTAACTGGCTCCGGCCGCTCGTTCACACCACAGTGTCTGGAGCTCAAGAACACAAACTTTGAAACAGGATCCAAGCGTTGAAATTTTGGGGAAAAAGGTTATCTCTGCGTAAACTTCCAAAACGCAGACCTGTGTAAACGCTGACGGCGTGCGCATGCGTATCACGTGTTTAGTCTACAGGTGTGTGTGTGTGTGTGTGTTTGAATATATATGTGCGCAGGCGTGTAGTCCTTCTTTACATATTGACCTCAACAAATTACTTGTCTGGCCGTAAAAATGTATAATACAGCGTTTGCTCTGTGCAGAGGTGAAGGGGGACGATCACGTTCCAGAACGCTTGAGTCTCGGTGTTTGAGTCGTGTGGAATCAGTGTTGAAATACAGCAATATTTGTATTAGGATTGTGTTTTAGAAGTGTTTTATCAGGAAACATTATTACACACCAGTGCACAGATGTACTTTTCTTCTAAACCCTTCTAATAAAGCGTTTACATTATCATTCATCATCTTATCCTTATCCTAAAATCCAAGCAAGCCCACATTTGTCTTTTTTGCCTTGAATGCGCGCATGTATAACTTCAGATGGTGTTTTCCATCAGCTCCTCCAGCACATCTGTGGCTCAGCGATCCACCGACTGCCACTAGAGGTCAATGGTTAACTCCATTTTGGCTCAGAATGGACTGTTTTCTCAAGGGTGACATGTTGAAGATTTACAGAGAGGCCTTTGCACCGGCGGTGTAATTGTTGGTTAAACCTCCTTTAATCCAAAGGATTTTCTACACAACTGCTAATTTGTCATGACCACCATTAATAATCTGAAAATACAAGACGTTCCTCAATCAAATGAATTAAATAAACGATGCACTCAAGTGGGTTTTAGCAGTGAAAGAGATATAATCAGATGAGGCTTGCTTTAACTCTTAGGATAACACTAACTTTAGTGTAAAGTTTATTGATTTTCAGTTATTAAAATGGTGTCTCCAGTAAAGCTCCGCCAACTCTGTAAAGTAATTGTTCATAGAGTTGAAAGGCGTATAATATGGCATAGATTAATGTCACAGAGTTGCATTAAATAAATTCAGAATTCAAGGAAGAATCTTTTACATTTATTCTGTTTTCTATGTACATTTTGTGTTATGTACAGCATGTTTGTATGTTTTTGACAGTTTTCGTAAGCATTCGACATGTTTAAACCAGTCTGGTCACCTTTTCTCTGCATTTTTTCCCTTTTTTTTTTTGCTAAAAAAGAAAGTTTGACTACAAAACTCAAAGTAATTTCAAAAAAACTAATTTCAAAAAGTCAACCTAGGAAATGTCCTTTAACGTAAAGTAAAAGAAAGTTTTATAATACAAGAAAAATAAATACTATTAACAAGAAAAAAAGAAAAAAAAATTGCTGACTACAAGTGTCCAAATATAAACATTTCCATACCAAAGTTGAATGGTACTACATGTTGCATGTAAATCAAAACCAGTATAGTAGATGTTCTAGAAGAACTCCAGCATGTTTGAGTTATTAACTCTGTGATTGGTGTTCTGATGTCTCTGTGATAACAAGCTTATAGTACTGTTGGACTTGAGCTTGTATTGAGTGTTGTGTGATGTTTTCAGATAACCGTTCAGTAAGAAGTGCTCATTCATCCACTTAATTGTACCGATGTTTCGTATCATGGACTTACTGGTAGTTTAGAGACACAAACATACATAAATGATTTTTTTCAAAATTGCTCTAAACTTGTAATATATCCCTGAACAAACTCTGCATCACCAAAATGTGTGTCTTCACCAACTAACCCAGCACTTCTGCCTTGCTTTCAGAGACTGGTGGAGCTAACTGACCAGAAGAAGGGTGGATGTTTGAGTATAGACAAGATCCCACAGACTTACTTTCAAAGGACAAGCTCAACTCAAACAATGAGATGGAAAAAATACTATAAAACTGGATTTGTTTCCTCAATTACTTTTTTTCCATCTTTTTTTAATAAAACTTGGCATCTTTGTGCATTAGTCCTTGCATTGAAAGGGAAGATTTAGTCCCTGATATACAGTCAGTCTCAGGCAAACGAGTCTCGTGTTCCTGTCCGGAGACTCTCCTTGCTGGAAACCACTGCAAACATGCTTTTCTTACTCAGTAATTCTGTCTTGTTTCCAGTCCAAATATCTAAAAATACTTAAATCAAGATGCATTTACTAGATGAGTAAAATTCACTTAATTTGTATTCATTTCCCCTGAAAACAAGACATAATATCTATATATGTCATTTTACTCATCTAGTAAATGCATCTTGATTTAAGAATTTGTAGATATTTGGACTGGAAACAAGACAGAATTACTGAGTGAGAAAAGTATGTTTGGCAGTGTGGCCTCTGATGTTCATGGCATGAGTCAGCCTGGATATATAAAAGATATAAATATGCATAAAGCGCCATCCTCTATGTTGGGGATCCAGTTAGCTGGCTTCGTTCCAGTCGGGCATGACGTGCACGGTGTGGTACTGGTGCGGGGAGAGTGTGTGTGTGTGTGTGTACAAGTACTCGTTCCCAGTGGGCGACTGTATCCCCGCGCTCGGACTGCACTGGCGCCCCAGTGGCTGATGGGACATGGAGCTCTGGTACATGGAGTGGGCGTCACCCAGCTGCGGGGAGGCGTGGCCTGAGACGCCACTCAGCCGGGACACCAGCGGGCCGGAGGTGAAGTGAGCCGAGAAGTGCTGGTAGGGCTGATGCATGCCGGCGTACGGGGAGACGCCCGTCCAGGTGTTGCAGCTGATGTCCTCCAGGCTCGGCACGGGGTCGCTGGATTGAGACGCGCTCGCGTACATGCAGGCCTGGCGCTGACCCGACTCGGGCCTGTAGGGGGCGCCGCTGAGACCCAGAGCCTGAGAGTAGCTCACGGGCCGGTAGTAGTGATCGTCCTCGCTGGATGAACTTTCCACGTAGCTCTTCTTGTAGGAGTGCTCTCCCGCGGGACAGTCGTCCTCAGCTGCACACAGACACAACGGGATGAACTCGCTAGAATCTCACAAGCCGATCAAACGGGACTGAATCACTGCGATTAGATTTGCCACTGAGAAAAGTAATCGTAATCCTAACCCAAACAGCAAAACAAACATTAAAGTCCCCCTGTGGTGAAGATCAAGCTTTCTTTATGTGTCTATGTGGTGTTTAATATGCTTAAACCATGTAAATTCATAAGTCGACACCATTGCTGAGTATTTCCTCCTTAAAACTGCAGTGAACCAAAGACAGTCTCAAAAACACGCTTTGAAATCGCTGGTGTTTCTGACGTCACAAACTACCTTGTAACCAATCAGATCAACGTGTGATCGTCAACCAGTGGATCTCTGAGCTGAGTGAGTGAGTGGGTGGAGGCAGGGCTCATTTGCATATTCATAGAACAGCGAATACTAAATGAGGCAAGGGTGTCGAGTTACATTCAAGATATTTTAAGGCATAAAGAAACTTTTTTCAAGGAAAAAAGTTTTAAATGTTATTTTGGTGAGTTTTAAGGGATGAAATGATCGACTACAGGAGGACTTTAACACTAAAAGCTAAAGTTTTCGGAAGTGAAATGGATCTTTTTTCTTATTTTCCTCTCCTTTATGTGTACTTGTGTATATGCCATTTGTCTTTTACACTGTATATGCAACTATGTCTTAAAAAAAACCAAAAAAAAAAAAAGTGAAGTGAAGTGGAATATGGACCCACCTTTCCTCTTGATGCAGTGATAGTCCTGTCGGTGTTCGTGGGGCAGCGGGTAAGCGGACTGGGATTGGGACTGGGACTGGGTGGAGCTGGAGACCCCGTTCTCACAGGAGTACTGAGAGCTCATGACACCGGGACTGGACAGAACCTGGACGTCTCCACCGAACGGACTCGCGCTGGTGCCGACCCGCTGGCGGACAGTGCTGCGGGGAACCACCGGATACTCCTTGGTGCTTTAGAGGACAGAAAAACCCATTTCATGGCATTCATTTACAAGCTTTTCTTTCAGTCAAGCTCTCGAAACCACTCACTGACGACGACCACATGATCTCTTCCCCATCTGTCTACGGCCGGAGCTCTTCGTGCCAATTAATCTATGAAAGATGCATTAATTCCTGGACTATTTCTTTTGAACCACTGACCTGGTTTCCAGTCGTCCGAGTTTAACTCAGACCAGACCTGCTTCGTCTCAGCGTTTGACAGTGCAGGACAGATAGGATATCAGGACCTTTGACTTCGGCACCATAGTGGAGCTTTTCTGATTCTCATTGTATTTTTTATGATGCATTACTTTGCTTCGATGTCTTTTTAACGAATTGCGGCTTCCTCACACTGCAGAAATGCTTTTTGTCTTGTTTAGTCCAAATTTAAAACAATTCTTAAATCAAGATGCATTTACTCAAATAAATAAAAATTAAGTGATTTGTTGCTTAAAAAAGCTAAATTATCTGCCAGTGGGGAAAGGAAAATAATCTTAATTCAAACGGAAAAAGGTTTTTGTTTTCTGACCCCAATTGGCAGATAATTTAGCTTTTTTAAGCAACAAATCACTTAATTTTGATTTATTTCCCCAGAAAACAAGACATAATATCTTATGGCATAGACATTTGTAGATATTTGGACTGGAAACGACAAAAATATGAGGTAAGAAAAGCATTTGTTGCAGTGCTCTTGTAAGTCAAAGCGTCTGCAGAATAAATAACTGAGAGTAAAGTTGTATAACGGATTCGGTAGGAGAATCGTACAGGCTTTAGTTGGGTCTTAACGTCCTCAGGTCATTATCTGGAAACTCAATAGAAGGCTCTCGTGGGAGACATTAGTCAGTTCTTTCTCTGCTTGTTTCAAAGTAACAACAGACTAACTTAACTACGGCATGGAAAGAGCATTGACATTTTTTCCTAGTGTATTCTGAAGTCTGTCATTTTGTAGTGGACAACGCCTATGTTGGCTGAAGCACAACCAGATTTTCTGCTTTGAAAATGTGTTTTTCCACACTCCATACAGCCGTCATCTGGAGAAAATAAGAGCGCGATCCATGTGGTCTTTACCTCCACTGGACCAAATATCACATCTACAGAGAACTGCTCCGGATCTATAGAGCTGAGACTGAGATATGGGTCTAAGAGGAACAATCGCATCACAAGTGTCCCGTCAGAGGAGAGCGCTGCCGTCGTGAAGCAGCCGTCTCTGGTTTGTGTCTGCGCTGGCTTGTGTTTGTGCATTGATTAACACGACCCTGTTCAGTTTAATCAGTTCTCCTGTTATCTGGGAGACACCTCTGTGAAGAGCGAGCTCCTGATTTGGCTCACTGTAAAATAACAGAAACCTGAAAACTTGAGGCAACTTCAGGACTTTATCGAGCACTGCAAAAAATGCTTTTCTTACTTCGTATTTATGTCTTGTTTCCAGTCCAAATATCTACAAATACTTGAATCAAGATGCATTTACGGAAGTAATAAAATGCCATACGATATTATGTCTTGTTTTCTGGGGAAATAAATCAAAATGAAGTGGTTTGTTGCTTAAAAAAAGCTAAATTATCTGCCAGTGGGGTCAGAAAAATAATGTTATTTCTGTTTGAATTAAGATTAGTTTTCTGACACCATTGGCAGATCATTTTGCTTTTTTAAAAGCAACAAATCACTTAATTTTGATTAATTCCACTGGAAAACAAGACATATCGTATGGCATTTTACTCATCTAATGCATCTTGATTTAAGTATTTTTAGATATTTGGACTGGAAACAAGACTAATACTGAGTAATAAAAGCATTATTGCAGTGAGTTTACTCAACTTTTGGAACAAAGTCGGTCTGTAATTGAAGCTTTTTTCCACCATGGAATAAAAAAGTAATTGTGCTTTTCAAATTTCACAATTCTGACTTTTTCCCCTACGTTTTTTTTTCTTGCAATTCTCAGAATAGTTCGATATAAACTCAGAATTTCAATTGTCTTTTCCCTCATTTTTTATTCCGTGTTGGAAACAATCTTCTAAACTGTAGGTCTTCGCCTTCATCAAACACAACACAGCAAGTCTAAGATAAATCATGCATTTATGCTGTTATGAGCATTGATATCACATGAACTTTCTTAGTATGTGTAACTTGTGTCAAACTGAAAAGTTTATAAGGAATTACTTCTATCCACCAGAGCAAGCAGCGTGATGTGCTGAAGACAGAAGAAACCTCACACTGATCACTCTAATGCTGGAGAACATACAACTCTTACAACAAAACATCATCTGTTTCCTTCTCTTAATGATTCTGAGAGGGCGATTCTTGCTTTCGTCTGTGTGAGACATCGCTGCAACTCTTCAAATGTGTGTGTGAGACATCGCTGGAACTTTTCGAATGTGTGTGTGAGACATCGCTGCAACTCTTCAAATGTGTGTGTGTTTGCCAAACAGCAGAATCAGAAATTAATCGGATTATAAACCAGATCTCGACTCACCTCTGCATCCTCGACATGCGATGAAGCTCCATGTCGTCGCTCCCACGAAAGCCCTTCGCGAAGGGATTGTTCTCGATCTTCAGCTGTGTGATCTGAGAATCAACACACACACACACACACACACACACACACACACACACATACACACACACGTGAGTCTTTTCATCCATTAGAAACAAACAGTGAGATCCTCAGCCTGATCTGAACTCCAGATATCTCGATATTAACGAGTCCACCAGAGACTGAAGAAGTTTCTTCTATGGCACATCCTGGCAGACAAAGCAGGAAAATCCAGAAGATGATTTCTATATGATTATTTCCCACGACTCACTGTGTTCAGGCTGATTGTGTTCTGTATTTCTGTTAATGGGGGAATCCACTGCAACATTAAACATTAAACCACTTTAATGTCTCCACTCTTGACTTTGAAGGCGTATCTAGTAGAACGTTAGATATAGGAGCAACATGACCTGTGGTTTAGTGTTCTGATGATGAAACCCACAGAAACGGGGGATTGTTCGAAGCTCTAATGAAGGAAGACATCAGTGAGTTTGGGGAAAGATTGCTGTCTTTGCATGAGGATGTAAATGTCTAATAATTCCACATGTGAAGCACTAATAATTATTCTTAATCCTGTCATAGTCTGAGATATAACATAAAATGTCAAAAGTCAACGTCAAATATTTTGCCGTGTGTGATAGTGTTCATGCACTTAAAAACAAACGGTTTGGTAACGCTTTACAATCAGGGTCATTAGTTAACATTAATTAATGTATTTACCAACATGAACTAACAATGAGCAATACATGTGTTATTATATTAGTTAATCTTTGTTAATGTTCATGTTAGTACACAGTGCATTAATGTTAACAAATACAACCTTTGATTTTAATAACATATTAGTAAATGTTGAAATTAATATTAACTAAGATTAATAAATGCTGTAGAAGTATTAGTTCATGTTCACTAATGAAACTTATTGTAAAGTGTTACCAAAATGTTTTTTTGTTGCCAAGTGATAACTTTGATTTTTTATAGTTGCTTGATAATGAAAGTTTGATTATAAAAAGTATTATTATTATCTTTGTGATAATGTGATCCTCTGATTAGATAGATTACAAAATCTGTAAATCTGTGAAAGTGAATAAAAGACAGAACTCTATCTCCCCCCCCACTCTCTCTCCCTCCCCCTCCATCTCCGCCCCCCTCTCCCCTCTCCCCTCTCTCCCTCTCTCTCTCTCTCTGTGTATCTCTCTCTCCCTCTCCCTCTCTCTCTCTCTCTCTCTCTCTGGCTGTTGTGCTGTGTTTCCTAACAGGACTTGATCTTTGACATTGCTTTGGCTCTCACTTGAGATGAGACCTATTAAAAATGTCCCTTTGAGCTTTTATAAACCCACTGTGCGCTTGGCAGACTTCACAAAATTGAGTAGTTTTGTAAATGACAATTTGATGTTGTTAATGTGCACATTTTACTAAGAGTGCAAAAAGAAAAAAATCCGAAATATTCGAACGATGTCGCATGTGCTGAGCTCGACCAGTGTTTGGAAATCCACAACTTTGTTTTATGATGCTGTATTGTTTTTGTCTTTATATTCTCCTTTTTTCTCTTAATTTTCACTGCTCAATTTGATTAACGAAGTACAGGTTATTGCATTTTGAAAAAGCCAGTCTGTGCGTTAGCCAGTAGCCTATATGGTATATTTATATAGGCTATATATATATTGTATAGTCGCATGGAATCACCACATTCACACGGCTTGTTTAAGGCTAGACTTGCTGAAGAATATGTGCCATATATGCGCTGGTAAACTGTGTTTTGTTGCTCGTGCTCATAATTCTGGTCCACACATGATTATCAGCGCTGGTTTGTTTGGCTACAACCTGAAGACCCAAAAGGTTATTCAAAATCTATTATTTTTAATGGCATACAGGTGCACGTGCTTTTACTCTTTTAAGGTGTGTAAAATTGCTTTCTTAAAAAATATGTTAAAAGACGTCGGCTAAATGAACAATTTTATGTTGCATGTAGGCTCTGTAAATAATTAATATAGCCTACTTCTTCCGTGTGTATTAAAAACCAACTTTTGAGGCTTTGTGTTTAAAGCGAGGGCGAAAACACTAGAAGCTTCCACGCGTCAAACAAAAGTCAATCGCAATCAATTAATAAATACAGGTAAACAAAAGAGGTCTGAATTAAAGTGTGCTAAACGTGTGCATTTCGATGTTCTTTCTCACATTACCCAGATGAGAGTCAGAAAGTAAGTTTCCATCTTTACTATATTCCTACATTTGCGTTCGAGCGGAATCACGGCGTCATTAACGCTGATTATTATTTAATTACAGCGCAAAAACGAGTTTTTAACTGATGCAACTAATGTGACAAAAACACACACATGCATTCATTTTATCATAAGCACATAACGCCATACTGTATTAAGGACATGTTATTTAGTTTATTTGAGCATTATTTCCGATCTGTATTTTCCAGAGAATGACAAAATAATAATAATTCATTACATTTATATAGCGCTTTTCTCGGCACTCAAAGCGCTTTACATAGAAGGGGGAATCTCCTCATTTTATTTTTTTTGTTTTCTAAGTTAGAATATAATTAATCTGTTTGTCTAATAATGCACGCGTTAGCTACTTTATTAACTTTAACACAGTCGGAATCTCAGATGCACGATGAGCAATCTAAACGTGCACTGTAATAAAATATAATTTAATAATATATAATGGCTTGTTAGCCTACATAAATTAATATTATATTAATTAGTATAATACTAATTCCCAGTTAAATCTAGCAACAATATTTTTGATATATCTGAGCAATCTAATTGTTTTCGGGCCAATCTCAAAGTTAGGCGCGTAATTTGATTGAATCATTCGACCAATCAGGAATCATAAGCTCACACACATCTGACCTGAAGCACATAATTCTATACTAATTCAATAATTCACACACACACACACACACACACACACACACACACACACACACACACACACACACACACACACACACACACACACAAAAAAAAAAAAAAAAAAAAAAAAAAACCGAATCTATTTTCTAACTTCATGCTTAGAATGTTTAAAATGATAAACCTGAAACGTTTGATCTTCTTACCTTGTGGTTCTGGTAAGACGTGACCGCGATGAAGGCCGTTTCGGGGAACACATGAGTGCAGAACGCGGTGTTTTTGGACCCAAATCCATTATTTTCATCTGCCTTCACGATGTGGATCCTGGGCTGATATTTATGCATGGAGTTCAGGATGATCTGGAGAGAAAATAGAGCTTAATTATGACTATCAAATGCCAATTATTTAATGGATCTTCGATAATA
The DNA here is from genome assembly GCA_021554675.1 of Leuciscus idus. NCBI lineage: Eukaryota > Metazoa > Chordata > Actinopteri > Cypriniformes > Leuciscidae > Leuciscus > Leuciscus idus. The sequence goes on from CM038624.1 coordinate 307,745, forward strand.
TAGACCTACAATAGGCTAATATAAGACACTTCATTTAAATTATGCTATGATTAATGTCATTGCGAAAGAAGAACGCTTTTGAATTGTTTTTCTTCTTTCTATTAGCTGCGTTTTTTAAACATTATTTTTCCAGAACCGCTTTGAGATCAGTGATAATCTCCGTCTGTTCGCACTCACACCTGATTATCCGCTTTCTTTGGGAAACTTCACTTTTTAAGTGAAATGTGTGTCGGACTTAGTTACAGATCCTTTGCTAAGTCTCTGATTTTAACATGACAAACAGTTTGTCCATCTCTAAAACCGCTTGTCCGGCTACTTTAGTTCAAACGAGAGTTTAAGAGAATCGCTTGATCTGAAGATCTCTGAGAAATCTCCATTATTAGCCTAGCCTAGCCTAGCCTAGCTGGTCACTTTTACACAGAATATTGTTTTTTTTGTCCAAGTTCTTTTCGGGTCCGTGGCCAGTTCTTTTCCAAGCCAAAAGTGTGTTTGTGTGTGTGTGTATAATGTGGGCTACTTTGTCTAAACTTTGCATTCTGGATGTGGATGCCAAGTTTAAACACACACACACACACACACACATTCCTCTTTTCCATTTTCATGCGTTTTCCCCTCGCAAGCATTCTCCAAACAACTGCAGCGTTTCTGCTTTGATCAGTGACATCAGTCCATCAGTGTGTGTGTGTGTGTGTGTGTGTGTGTGTGTGTGTGTGTGTGTGTGTGTGTGTGTGTGTGTGTCTGAACCGCTTTTGGCTCGAATCAACACCGAGACTTGGAAAGCAGGACTTGCTGTAAACTTTAAACATTGATCTCAGCTGAGAATATTGCTTTTGCTCCAGATCGACAAGATGATTTATTGCAAAAAGAGAAAAGAGAAATGCATTGCTTTAAAATGTCATGTCAAAATAAAAGTCTTGAGCAAACTAAAGGCCTACTTGGATTCTGCAACCAAAGCGCTTCTAATATGAGTAAATCTGCATGAACATCAGTGTTTGTTGGACCACCCACTAGTGTTAGTCTGCTCTGTCCTGCCCTGCTTCAGCTTCTCCAGCGCCGTATGATAGTTTTTAATGATAGTGAGCGATCACTGAGGGCAGTGAATGTTCCTCCACTCTTTCATGTTCCCGACATCACAGGACTCCGAAACCCTGCAGATTAGCAGCCGTTGTATTCCTCTGTCCATCACTCATCACACACTGTCTGCACATATAAACAGTTTGAAGCACAGTTATCCAAACGCTGATATTTCTGTATGGCTGCGAGTGTGTGTGTGTGTGTGTGTGTGTGTGTGTGTGTGTGTGTGTGTATGTGTGCACTGATGAATGAGACTAAAATGATCAAAGCTAAAAAATCTAAAAAAGCCTTGAACTTGGAAAATTCAGACTGTGTTGTATTGCTTTTACATGCTTGTAAGTGACCCACATGGGGATTATTGTGAGTTTCTTTCAGACATCTTTATCTCATCATTGGAGTCTAATTAAGACGGAGTTTGGAAATATTGGCTGTTTTTATGTATTTGCTAACAGGTTCCAGCTTATAGCATCGCATGTTCAGCCCTGCTTCTGAGACTACAATTATAAATAGGTCTGAAATTATTTCAACCACCTGGAACAACAAACCGATAGATTGTTATTTTGGTCGAGAAGCCGTACTTCATTTATAAATCCCAGGGTGCTCTTTCGGCACAAAGGGGGCTCGCCAAGAACCACTGCAACCAATCAAAAATGCATTCTGGACAGAAATTTACAACTCGACTCACATTCCAGCAAGGCTCCGATTTCATTCTGCCAGCTGAGGTTTGGCAGAGAAGCAAAGCTGATCGACTACACAGCAGAACACGCATACGAGGCTCTCAGTGCTCTCCTAATCTGAGAAATGTGGATTCACGAGCTCTTGGATTAAGATGATCACTGTGAGTTTGAGCTGGTCTTTCTTTGACGCTACGCGTATCGAGATTGCTGGTATACCTGGAGAAAATGACATTTCTTTTAACGCACAACAGTTTCCAGAGTGTAAATGAGTAATCTGAACTCCGTGTGTCCACATCTGAGACGGCAGCGAGTGCTTTTGTTGTCTCAATTATCATGACTGGATTTAAGAAGTGTTTGGGTTATTACTCTGATCTGGCGTTTGTCAGCGGCACCTTTTCAGATCTGTGTTTCCTGAGGTTCAGTTCACACGCAAAACGCTACCTAAAAACTCCAATCCTCACTCTCATTCCTAACCTATCCTGAGGGGGAATCAGGAGTGTTTGTCATGATCATGTTGTGCTTCACTGGAGAGAAAAGGTTACATCTAAACTAATGTATTCAAGTAAAAAATATTAGTAACCAATACTTAACACTGCAAAAAAATACTTTTCTTACTTTTTTAAATTTATTTTTTTAGTTCAGATATCAAACAATTCTTAAATCAAGAGGCATCTACTAGAAATTATGTTTTCTGAAAAATAAATAAATAAATAATAATTCTAAATTAAGTGATTTTTTATTTAAAATAAGCAAAATTATCTGCAAATGGCATTACAAAAAAAAAAAAACATTCTTGTTTCTGTTTGAATTAAGATTATTTTTCTCATCCCATTGGCAGATAATTTAGATTTTTTTTAAGCAACAAATCACATCATTTTGATTCATATTCCCAGAAAACAAGACATAATATTGTATGTTATTTTACTCATCTAGTCAATCACTCTTGATTTAAGATATTTGGACTGGAAACAAGACAAAAATACTGAGTAAGAAAAGTATTTTTGCAGTGCAATTTATGCCCCAGAAAACTGTTTTTTTAGGGGTTCAACCAGGCAGAAATAGCTTTTTACACACTGATTTGATCCATGATATGTTTGCTGGAAGAGTTAATGTTAGTTTCAAAGTAAATCCACATAAGACAGATATTCACTCACATGTCCGAAGGGGTCGAGGTGGTTGTTTGTCAGCTTGAGTTTCTGGAAAGACACCAGTTGCCTCATCCAGTGCGCGCCAGTGGCCGGAGAATCGGGATGAACGTACAGTCTTCCCGGCATCGCAGGTTCAGCTTTCCCCGTCACAGACCTAGAGCAGAACACACACTAGTCTTTATCCTGGCAGAATATTACAGACATCGCCAGTTTCTCTCAGGCCATTACTGATAGTGGAAAACACATGCAAAACACATGGAGCTTCAGTGTAAATACACACGGACTTCCCTTCTGTACACTCTTATACTTGCAAAATTCAATTCACATTTATTTGTATAGCGCTTTTCACATTACATATCGTGTCAAAGCAGCTTTACAGAAACTGCATGAGTCCACATTACAGTTTACAGAGATCTGTTATCAGAGGAGACTGTGTAAGTTATGTATTTCAGAAATATACATATACAAAATATTAAATCAATTTCTGTTTTCTCTCATATGATTGTTGAGATTCTGTTGATCTAATCATGCATTAAGTACAAGGATGATTTCATTAAAACTAAAAGATGTTTTGTTCCCTCAACATGTGTTTCCTTTATTGAAATCGAAACTTGTCAAAATGTGATCAGCCTCCATTCATGCATCGCTGCCTTGTGTGTTGAGCATAATGTGTTTCAAAGCCCGGTTTATTTGGTTAATGGCTAAGATGATGGTTGATCAAGAGGGTCGTTAGTTCCAGAACATGCACTGAACTGGTAATTATCAGAGATGTTGGCCTGTGGACGTCCGCCCTCAGTGACCTCAACTATTCAAACCACTGACCCTGAAAGAGGAGCATAAAACAAGTAGCATAATACGCTGTTTTCTGTCGGAAGCAGATGAAATCGCGTGTAATAAGGCTGTTTTTCCTCATCCTTTATAAAGTTAGTATAAACTTTCAATTGTTTTTAACTGAAATGAACAAACATATGTCTGTAAACATTTAGAAATGCCTTCTTTTCTTAGTGTGTCTCTGCATCTTTAAGCATGAATAAAGACCATGAATGAGTCTAATTTAATTATTTAATTAAAAGGGATATGTGACAGTTTTGATAGGTCTTGCCAGGAACTTTTGAGAAGCTTTAGCACTAGAAAGAGATGAGAAATGGACAAGCAAAGCAACAGTGAGAACTTTAAACGTAAGCCATCTATTTGAGCAGAGTAAATATCAGGCCGCTCCAGTGACATTAACTGCGAATAAAACAATTGATGACTCACGAACCATTTGTTATCCGCGAATTTATAGCGGTGGTCATCGGCTGGCACAACATCCATCAGGAGAATGTATTTGGTTTTGGGGTTCAACCCGGTGACCTTCACTTTGAAGCTGGGAAACATGCGCCTGTGGACAAAAACGGGACAGTATTACAGCAGGAGTCGCATAAAGGCTTTTCTCAAATAATAATAACAATAGTAATTATAATCATTTAATGTATATTTGTCACTGGAGCAAACAAAAAATGCTTTGGCTAAATCGATTATTTTATGCGTGTGTTTTGGAGACATATTTTGCAACAACTTTCCGCTAATCGGACAAATCGTACGAGTTCGTAAGAAATATCCACCTCGTAAAATGCGTACAAATAGGACGTTACATAGCGTTGGTTAGACACACTTTAGTTAGCATGGTATATCTGATTAAGATTAATTTTGTCTCAAAGGCCTATATGATAAGTCTGCGAATACAACGCTTAAATCACAGAATATGAAAGGAACATTTAAGGACAAGAAAGAAAAAATAAAGAGATATTGGGTGAATTAAAACTATGAAAAGTGTGCATATAGGAGAAGAGAATATGCTCAACTTCACACGTGATGCTCGGTCTTTAAGAAAAAAACGCGTATTAAAATTCACAAAAGCATCGAGCAATTTGTGGCGATTTTGTCGAGTGTTTAATATTCTAAATAGAGTGGGATTTTTCCCCACTAAACTGACTAGAAAATGTTGTTCGTACAAAAGCCGCCTTGTTCAGCTCTGCAGAGAGAAAATTTCATCAACTGCACGTTTTTGAAGCTGCCGCGATTATGAATAATAAATGAGAAGAACAAGACAATTTGCTGATATTTATGACGTTACACATCAACGTAATCTCCCGCGATGAGCTCGGTGTTTCTCGAACTTTACCTGGCCTTTTTAATCTCACACAGATCTCAATGTTCAGCAACTGAGGAGTTCATGCACAGATTTCAACTTGTGATTTCTGAGGAAACTTTCCTGTTTTTGACAAAGCAGAAGTTTTTATTAATAAAAGAATTGAAACGCAGTTACATGTTCAATATGTTTTTAAAACTCTTCTCAGCTATTAGAGGAATATCAGGGCCTGAAACTCCACACTGCTGCTTTAAACAATTAGTTTATAATTGACAAACAATTAATAACCATTATATCCTTAAAACTAACCATGCTAATGTTATATTTCAGACGCAATACATTTAATATGCGATGATACAATTTTAAAATGCTCTTTTAGTTTTAGAGAAAGATCCGAGTTTATCGCTAATTATAACATTAGTGGAAAAATAAGCATCAAGAATCCAAATGATGGTTGTTTCCAGATCCAGTCATAACTTGCATAAAAACTCATCTTAAATTAGGAGTCAAAGCATTGCTTACTGAAGTTCGGGAATTAGCCTTTGCTTAGACTGCAACTTTCAAAACACATTCAATAAAAAAGATGCAATACATCAAAATTAATCACAAAAAATATCGCTAGGCTAGTTGTTGTAGAAACATGCATTTCTTTGTTATTAGCCAAACCCAGTCTGTCCCGTTAAAAAATACAATGAAAATGTATAATTAATTCTATTTCAATAAACTATGATCATTGCATGTGAAAATGTAAATATGCATAATGAATAATATACAATTAGTATTACAATTATTGAATGATAATAATAATAGGCCTCGTGTTATAATGATCAGTTCGTATTTGTGCATTTTTAAGGTTATCTGAAAACTGAAAAGATTTGTGTCTTACCTCCCTGCTTTGGTGATGATCATTTCAGTTCCCACTTCATGAAACTTTGCCCACAACTCTCGCTCGTGCAAGTAAACTTTTATCCCTTCCATTCCCTTTTAAAAAGACGGATGCATATGCAGAGAATGAACATATGCACTGCATCTTTCAGGCATTAATAACGAGGCTAACGCTAAAACAAAATGGCATCAAAATGCAAGAGGAGAAAAAAGTTGTTCAGCTTTAAAGAAAAGTAATAAATGAGCAGAATTCATTTAAAGTTAATAAACTCCAAGATTAAGTTCGTAGAACTTTAGATTTAGATTTTGTTCTAAACAAGCATTTTAAAAGTTGAGAAAGCTAACATTGCTTGATGAAAATGCGTTATTATTTTCGAATGATAAAGCAAAGAGAAAACCTTTTCAAAAATATGCACTGAACACTCCCACACACACACACACACACACACACACACACACACACACACACACACACACACACACACACACACACACACACACACACACACACAGCCTGTCACACACACTCGTGTTCTGCGTTACACTTACTGCAATATTCGTTTTTGGGTAACACTTTACAATAAGGTTCATTATTTAACATTAGTTAACTATCTTAGTTAACATGAACTGAGAATGAGCAAACATTTATTAATCTTAGTTGATGTTAATTTCAGCATTTACTAATACGTTATTAAGTCACATTTATTTATATAGCGCTTTTTATAATACAGATTGTATCAAAGCAGCTTCACAGTGATAAAGTGAAAATAATACAACAAAGTTTGTTTCTAGAAGAAATGTGCGTCATCGTCCAGCCTAAGGCAGATCAATACTATTGTTGAATATTAAATGTCAATGTAATAAATGTATTAAAATCAAAGGTTGTGTTTGTTAACTTTAGTTAATGCACTGTGAACTAACATGAACAAACAATGAACAGCTGTATTTTTTATTAACTAATATTAACAAAGCTTAATAAATACTGTAACAGATGTATTGCTCATGGTTAGTTCAGGAAAGTGTTTTTGTTAAATTATGCATTTCTTTCCGTCAATCTACATCTGAATTTGAACTCGCGTAGACGATGAACTTTAGATTATGCCTCGTCGAGCACCTGAGCAACAGTGAGTTATGAAATTACTGCATAGCTTTATTAATTTTCTTATATTAGCGACAGTTTCCTCAGATCAGCAACTATAGCGGATTCCTCACACACACTTAGAAAACTACATGAACACATCCCACAGACATCTACTGTGCTCTATAGCCGAATACTAAAGCCTGACCTGACAGAAAACTCTCTGCAATTTTACGTTTAAAAATTACTTTATATTGTTTTACAAATAAGGACGACTCCAAAATAGTTTTAGCTCTGACAGATTTAGCTCACTTCTGGGTGCAAGTTTGAAGCCAAAACATGCTAATTACACACACACACACACACACACACACACACACACACACACACACACACACACTGTAGCTGTTACCTGTTGAATATATGTTGTCTGAGAGGATGGGGATTTGCTAGCGGCTCCATTCTGTTTCTCTGATTTTCCCTCGTTTTGTAAATCTTTTGATTCGGAGTCACTCGGAGAGTTCTGGAGCCGAAAAGTGTCTTCGCTGTCCGCCATGTCTGAAGTCTTCCACCGAGGCCTGAGGACACACAGCACACCATCAGCCCTTCTTACTCTCTTAAACGCGTTTGTGTTGTTAATTTCCCTTCAGCGAGTTTGCAGAACTTTAATAAGTCCAAGCATTGATTATAGTGATATAACCTCTCATTCTGCGTGTGAGTCTCGCTTTTCTCATCACGAAATAATAAACTTCTGTTACAAAACTAACAATGCAATTCCAAATCTGTACACAAATATCCGAGGTTTTCGAAGCATTCTTCATTAAAACTCTCACATGTGCTCCTACAAAAACATAATTTTGAAAAGTTTCAACAACAACATTCTTGGAAAACAAACACACACTTGCTCATTAATATACATATTAGATACATAATGCATAAACATTTAGCTTTTGGTTGCACTTTATTTTAAGGTGTCCGTGTTACACTGTAATTTACGTACTGAGTAATAATTAATTACATGTACTTACTATAGGAGTTAGGATTAGGGGTTGCACTTTATTTTGAGGTGCCTTTGTTACACTGTAATTATACTTTTAAGTACTGAGTAACATTAAGTAACTACATGTACTCACAGGGTTAGGATTGGGTTTGGTTACGGGTTAGTTGCATGCAATAATGCATAATTAATAGCTATAAGGCTACTATAGTAACTACATGGAACATATTGCATACAATGACACTGTAAAATAAAGTGTTATCGGGTTTGGTTTAGGGTTAGTTGCTTGTAATAATGCACAATTTACTGTAATTATTACTACAAATCTGTGTAACAAGGACACTGTAAACAAACTTTTTAAACAATGCAGTTCTGCTCACATTGTCTTCCTCGATGCGTCTATGAATATGAATGCAGGAGATATAAAATCATTGCACGGGTATCTATTACAACTTTCTTTGGAGAGATGAACACAACTGTTTGATAAATACTATTCCTCAGTGTATTTTAACTACAACGATCCAGAATCGACTATTCTATGCACCACGGATGTTTTCCACATGTGTTTATGGATTCTGTAGCGATGGCCTAAAACTCAGTGAATCAAGAAGAAGCGGACACTGGACATTACCTGCAACTTGCGAATCCCAGAATCAGCACACGAGCTCGAAGCAGCTCCAGATATGAGCGGTTTGATGGGGGTTTTGTCACATATATTCCACGCGCGATGAAGCTCACGGGATTCTGCTCGAGGAACCCATGGATTTACTCTCGGTCCTCCGCGAAGACAATCTTCATCCAGCACGGGGGAATATAGAGATTAAAAACGAGAATCTTATGATGGACCTGCACTAAAGTCAGTTCACGGAGTAAAGCAGAGGATCTATCTGGTATTCCTGGAGAAAAGAAGCACGATCACCTCCTCCTCCTTCTCTCTCTCTCTCTCTCTCTCTCTCTCTCTCTCTCTCTCTCTCTCTCTCTCTCTCTCTCTCTCTCTCTCTAATGGTCAAACCCCGTGCCTTACACAGGGAAACGGAAGCACTGGGATGAACACGTAGTGTGTGTGTTCGTCTGCAATGCCGTGACAATATCGGTCCACCCACAGTATAACTGCCCCGCACACACTCGCACACACACACACACACACACACACACACACACACACACACACACACACACACACACACACACACACACACACACACACACACACACACCCCTCATCTGCATGTGCTCTTCTCTCAGGAGACGTTTTACACGCACATATTAAATAAGTTCGCATCTTATCTTGTTATATAGGCTATTTTGCATCTTGTCGGATCAATTTTGTTTTATTAAAAGGCCTGTAAAACGTCTTAAATGAAAAATAAAATGTACATTAATGCATTTGGCAGACTCGTTTTTTTTAAATTCAATGCGATTTACATTGCATTCATTCATGCATCAATTCCCTGGGATTCGAACCCATGACCTTCGCTCGCGCATGCTAGTGTTTGAGCAAGAATGCGTGATATAAAATAGACAATATTGTGATACCTGTCTGATTAATCCTACTAATCCTGAGAGTATAAATAAATAAATAAATAAAAATTAGATTTTAAATTAAAACGCGGATTTCATTTTATTGGACGTTTTTGCGTCATGTGCGCAACATACAGCCGTGTGTCCGTGAGCGCGTTATAATGATTCAACCAGCCTGATCTCATGAACTGCGTCTCTATAGCACGCAATGTATTCATCGTGCAATTTACATGCGAAAATGAGGTTTCACGTGCACATGAAACGCAGTTTATCCCCAGTGTGTTTGCACTTTGCAGTGCGTATCATATGCTCGGAAAAACAAATTTTCGCGTATAATTTGCTCGATAAATACAATGCGTGCTACAGAGACGCATTTGATGAGATGTGAACTCGGATCTGTGGCCTGCATGAAGCCTAGATTCAGAAACCAGTGTCTTCAAGTGACTGCATATTACTCGTGCTGGTCTAGACAGAGATTAATATTGGATTATTTCCTCGAAATATGTTGGACTTCAATGCAGAAGGCGATACACCTGAAATTTACAGCCAATGTATTTTGGTCTTTCCTTGACGTCAGTGCAGTTAAAATTCATGTTTGTCCACAAATTTAAATAAAATGATAATTGTCATTTCGGTTTCAAAGCAAATCCTCATATTCTATAGATATGCTGATAAAGTGAATCCTCGGACCCTTCCGGCCACCATAGCTCCTCGAGTCACGGGATAGTAAAGCGCCAAATCTAGTCAAGAAACTTCCCTGAACTCAGGAACTAAATATAGCATCTGATAACCCAGAGCTTCACAGACAGCAGCGTGTGTGTTACCCGGTGTGTTCAATCACAGTTCCGCTAATGAACAATAATCTGCGCCTCGGGCTCTGATGCGACCACGACCCGTCCAGAACATCAGCTCTCTTACAGTACATCAATACATCAGATCCAGCCGAGCAGTTATGATCTATTAATGAGTGATCGTGCTATAACAACCCTCCGGTGTAACGAGCTGGCGTTCAAAAACACTGCATCGCAACTCTAATTTGTGCTATTAGTATTTTTACACACAAAATGGAAGAATGCAATTAATTGAAAATGCTTGAGAAACGGATGAGAAATAAAAAAAAGATTGATATTATTTTCCTCTGCAGTAATGTTCCTAAGTGTATTGACATAAACTGTGATATTTTCATAGATAGATCTGTTCATCATTGTGCAACTATAACAGTGTGTGCAGTCATATTCAGTGCACAGGAAGAAAATAATGTAACAATAAAAAATGTAATGCATATATGCATTAGAAAATATTATCCAAAATCTTCTACAATGCTCTAGAAATCATCCCGTTCTTCAAACGTTTCAGTAAATACAGATTATAAATGAATAATCACAGTTCAGCCTGCGAGAAACTAAATATTAAGATCTTCTAAACTAGCCGTCGGTGTGGGTTTAAGTTACATTGTCAAATAATTGCATATTATTTATGAAATAATAGAGGTAAGAACCGTTAAAATATATATTTGAAACTTCCTAAAGGTAATAATTTAGTGGTTTATAAGTTTCCCGCCGGTTTTGCAGTTCATGGCATTCATTTAGTTTATTTTTAAAAACAATAAGTTCATCGCTCAGGAGTTTCCAGTTGATCATGAGATTTAAACTTAATTCTGTTCCGTGTTGGAAAGGCTTCACAAGTTATTTGCCTTGCACAAAATAATTGACCAATGTGCGACTGTAAATAGAGTTGTTGACCACTGAAACTTTAATGTTTAATCCACGTGGTTCAAATCGACTTTTAAAACTTTTCAAAAAAAAAAAAAAAAAAGAAAAAAAAAAAAAGTAATTTGTTGATCTGTTTCTGCGGAGCATTTAGTTTTAAATTGACATTATTGTAACTTTGGCTCAGTCTAAAGCAACAACATGATGACTTTTGTGTTGCTGTTAGAGAGATGGAAACAGGGTGATGTTAGAACTTTCGGGAAATGGCTCATATATGATCTCTAAAAAGTTAAAAAGGCTTGTGAATTACACAAAACACAGTGTACTTTATTATTAGTATTGGCGATATTAGTGCTTCACCCTGAGGCCCACAGGCTGTTATAGTGAAAAGTGCACGATCTACTTTATTTATTTATTATTTCTTGAGCGCGTGATTCCTCGTCTGTGTTTAATTGGAAGGGATTTCAGCGCGCTCCAGTCTTCCTTTTATTATTACGAAAAGTGTGCAAAGAAGTGAAGAAAAAACAACAAAACAACAACAACAACAACAACAACAACAACAACGAATTTAACTGATTTGAATTGATCAATACAGCTGCTAGTCTGTACAAGATCAATACAAAAACTAGTCGCTTTGCTCATCTCATCCTCAAAGGTAAAAGTTCATAATTGCGCTTAATTATATGCAAAATATACTAATTTTTCTGAATACATAAATTTACGGTATCTATCTATCTATCTATCTATCTATCTATCTATCTATCTATCTATCTATCTATCTATCTATCTATCTATCTATCTATCTATCTATCTATCTATCTATCTATCTATATCCGGTGAAGTTTTTCCTAAATCTTGATCATCTACTTTATGCCGTTTGGTTTATACTTTATTTTGCTCAAGACAAGAAAAGGTTTCCGTGCGGGACGTTTGTGTTTCCAAACTTCAGTGTGTTTTACTTTTATACGAATACATTAAATCTTCCTATACATGAATTCATTGAATCTACTGGATCAAGCCTCGCTTCTTCTCTGAGAAACAGAAGAGAAATAAAAGAAAGAGGAGCTGATGTTCTTCATCTTTACATCTTTATATTATTCACACACAGGCATAAACAAACCACTACTACGAATGCGGCCGCAAAAAACATATTTAATAATTATTATAATAATTAGGCTATTATTATTTATTATTATTATTATTATAAAACGCAACTTTCAGATTTCTCTGTATATTTTTATTGTATGCGCAAATTACGGTTTACTGTATTCATAGACTTGTGTAGCCTATTTAAATCAACAAACTTGTTGTTTGTGAGTGTGTGTGTGTGTGTGTGTGTGTGTGTGTGTGTGTCTGTGTGTGTGTGTGTGTGTGTGTGTGTTTGAGTGTGTGTGTGTGTGTGTGTGTGTGTGTGTGTGTGTGTGTGTGTGTGTGTGTGAGAGAGAGTGTGTGTGAGAGCGAAAGAGAGAGTGAGTGTGTGTGTGTGTGTGTGTGAGAGGAGAGAGGGGTATTGAATGCGTGGAGAAACCGTTGAGAGTTGCAAACTGCAGAATAAACGCGATGAATAATCATAAATAATATTATTAGACTAAATATCATATCATATCATTTAATATCATATTGCATTGCCCTTAAGTAGCCTAAACTGGAAACTTCCACATGTACAAAATGAAAAGAACACAAATAAAGTATAGATAGCCTTACAGATGATCATAACAGACTGTCCTGTTTGCACATCAGACCCGTGTGACTGAATGCGTTACAGTAAATCATCAGGTCCACACTGTTGCTTATATTATATTACTGTTGCTCGTGTATTTATCGTGTCAGCATGTCTCGGTTCTGTTCGGTTCCGCTGCTCTGGAGGCGATAAGATCCCGGTCCCGCAACACCTCTCCCGCAGGGGCCCGGGGCCCGAGCTGACACACACTCCTGCGAACCATCACCTCACACACACTGGACCCGCATTCCGCTTCTGGACCCGTCGCTGTTTTTCCATCCACTTCCAGAAGAGCCTCCGACCAATGAGTGCGCGCGCGCGTGCATGTGTGTGTGTGTGCGCGGTCACGCTCAGTAGCAGCGCGTGATGCTCGAGGTACAAGCGTCTTCGAAACACGTCAAACCTCTGCTTTTCAAATATCGTCTTTGACATGATCAGAGAGAAAGAAAGAAACGAAATGAAATCCTATATCGCCATTTGGAGTTTCTTAGAAAAAAAAAAAGGTTCTAGAATGATTTATGCCAAAAGGTTCTAAATAAGGGAAATATTTAACGGGTTATTTAAAAATATTCTACTGATAAAGTATGTTTAAGAGCTGTTTAATTCATACAGTTTAAATAAAATAGATACAATTAATTTAAACAAAATTAATTTAAAATTAATTCTGCTGCCCTCTGCTGGCTGTAACACACTGCCCTCTGCTGGCTGTGACACACTACCCTCTGCTTGCTGTAACACACTGCCCTCTGCTGGCTGTGACACTGCCCTCTGCTGGCTGTAACACACTGCCCTCTGCTGGCTGTGACACTGCCCTCTGCTGGCTGTAACACACTGCCCTCTGCTGGCTGTGACACACTACCCTCTGCTGGCTGTAACACACTGCCCTCTGCTGGCTGTAACACACTGCCCTCTGCTGGCTGTAACACACTGCCCTCTGCTGGCTGTGACACACTACCCTCTGCTGGCTGTAACACACTGCCCTCTGCTGGCTGTAACAATGAGCCAGACTGTAACACACTGCCCTCTGCTGACTGTAACACACTGCCCTCTGCTGGCTGTGACACACTACCCTCTGCTGGCTGTAACAATGAGCCAGACTGTAACACACTGCCCTCTGCTGGCTGTGACACACTGCCCTCTGCTGGCTGTGACACACTGCCCTCTGCTGGCTGTAACACACTGCCCTCTGCTGGCTGTAACACACTGCCCTCTGCTGACTGTAACACACTGCCCTCTTCTGGCTGTAACACACTGCCCTCTGCTGGCTGTAACACACTGCCCTCTGCTGGCTGTGACACACTGCCCTCTGCTGGCTCGGACACACTGCCCTCTGCTGGCTGTAACACACTGCCCTCTGCTGACTGTAACACACTGCCCTCTGCTGACTGTAACACACTGCCCTCTGCTGGCTCGGACACACTGCCCTCTGCTGGCTGTAACACACTGCCCTCTGCTGACTGTAACACACTGCCCTCTGCTGGCTCGGACACACTGCCCTCTGCTGGCTGTGACACACTGCCCTCTGCTGGCTGTGACACACTGCCCTCTGCTGGCTGTTACACACTGCCCTCTGCTGGCTGTGACACACTGCCCTCTGCACAGCCCTCTGCTGGCTGTGACACACTGCCCTCTGCTGGCTGTAACACACTGCCCTCTGCTGGCTGTAACACACTGCCCTCTGCTGGCTGTGACACACTGCCCTCTGCTGGCTGTAACACACTGCCCTCTGCTGGCTGTAACACACTGCCCTCTGCTGGCTGTGACACACTGCCTTCTGCTGGCTGTAACACACTGCCCTCTGCTGGCTGTGACACACTGCCTTCTGCTGGCTGTGACACACTGCCCTCTGCTGGCTGTAACACACTGCCCTCTGCTGGCTGTGACACACTGCCCTCTGCTGGCTGTAACACACTGCCCTCTGCTGGCTGTGACACACTGCCCTCTGCTGGCTGTGACACACTACCCTCTTCTGGCTGTAACACACTGCCCTCTGCTGGCTGTGACACACTGCCCTCTGCTGGCTGTGACACACTGCCCTCTGCTGGCTGTAACACACTGCCCTCTGCTGGCTGTAACACACTGCCCTCTGCTGGCTGTAACACACTGCCCTCTGCTGGCTGTAACACACTGCCCTCTGCTGGCTGTAACACACTGCCCTCTGCTGGCTGTGACACACTGCCCTCTGCTGGCTGTAACACACTGCCCTCTGCTGGCTGTGACACACTGCCCTCTGCTGGCTGTGACACACTGCCCTCTGCTGGCTGTAACACACTGCCCTCTGCTGGCTGTAACACACTGCCCTCTGCTGGCTGTGACACACTGCCCTCTGCTGGCTGTAACACACTGCCCTCTGCTGGCTGTGACACACTGCCCTCTGCTGGCTGTAACACACTGCCCTCTGCTGGCTGTAACACACTGCCCTCTGCTGGCTGGTGTTCGCTATTGAAGGATTATTTGGCCTGAACGCGGAAACACAATGAATGAACAACCAAATAAAAACAACAACAGGTATACAGACATTGAATTCCACACATTATCAATATAAAAAAGCTCAAAAGCAAATATAAAAGGTTCACAAGGTAAAATAAAGACATAAAACACACTTTCACACAATATCAATAAAATAATTTTAATGCATTAACTAATGCAGCTTATGATGCTTTCTTTGATCCCATGAATAATTGTAACCACAGTTATAATACATTATAACACTTATCTATTCATATACACCTTTAAGTATAATGCATTCAAATACATGACAATCAACCAGATGTAACAAGGAATGTGTAAATATGTTTAATGCATTTTAACTTTGGTTACAATTATTCAAGTAAATTTAATTTAATTATATTTGGAAATTGCTGCTCTGTTGCCAAAATATCCACCATAAAAGATCATCGTTTCTATAAAGAGTTTTAAAGCTGTTGTGATGTTGGCTTGACAAAGCTTTGTCTGAAAGTTTGGAATAAATTTGAAATGCTTGAAGTTTGAAGATTTTACTCATAAAAGTCAAAGGTTTTGTTATTAACATGTTATAGCACATTGTTTACATGTTTTGGCAAGTTGCTAGCATATTTTAGCATGATATATCACGTTTCAGGCATGTTTCTAACATAAATTAGCACATTGCTTGCACGATTTAGCATGTTCCTAACATGATTTAACACCATGCTAACATGTTTTTGCATTTTGCTAGCATGATTTAACATTGCTAGCATGTTTCAGCATGATTGAAAACATTACTAGCAAGCTTTAGCACGTTTCTAACTTGATTTAATACTTTTATAACATGTTTTAACATGTTGCTAGCATGATTTAACATTTTGCTAACATGTTTCTAGCATGATTTAGAACATTTGTAGTATGTTTTAACTTTCTGCTTATGATTTAACACATTGCTAATGTGTATTTACCTCGAATTAGCACATGGCAAGCATTTTTAGCATTTTTGCTAACATGATTTAACACACTGTTAACATTTTGTTAGCATGAATTAACACATTGCTGACATGTTTTATCATGATTTAGCACAGTGTAAGCACATTTTAGCATGTTATTAGCAGGATTTAAAATGGTGCTAGGATGTTGCTAGCATAATTTAACATTGCTAGCATGTTTCAGCATGAAATAACACATTGCTAGCATGCTTTAGCATGTTTCTAGTCTGATTTAGTACATTGCTAAAATGTTTTAACATGTTGTTAGCATGATTTACCATTTGCTAGCATGTTTTAGCATGTTGCTAACATGATTTACCACACTGTTAGCATGTTTCTAGCATGATTTAACATATTTGGGTCAATGACGTATAATGATTTTTGACAGGCCAATTAAAAAAAAAAAAAAAGTTTAAAAAAAAACCTGTTGCAATTGTTCAAACATTAAGGATGTTGTGTACACCTAAATTCATTTAAAAAAAATTATTTAAGTGATTTTAGTGTTTCTTCATCTAGATGAATTTTCCGTAGCCTTAAAAAATGTCATGTGGTGCGACCGTGAATTATCCTAAAATTAATTAATTTCCTTAACATGCTTTTTTTTTTTTTTTTACAAGTTCTTAGTAATTAAAGTGTTTAGAAACCAAGTATTTGCATTTCTTTTGAGTTTTTGTAAATAATTATCTCATTTTTTGTTCTATAATTTCTGAGTTGCCTTCTTACATCTAGTTAACAGACTTATTTTTCCTGTAAATCACATAAAACTGATACAAATGTTTTAAAAATCTCATTTACTAAAGCATACTGTATCAGTGATTCATATCTCAGCCACAGAAATAAGATATTTTATTTAAAATTTAATACAGTGATTGCTTTTATTGGTCGCACCACATGATGAGTGGTCGCTCCAAATGACACGAAGACCTTATATAGTTAAAAATCTATTTAAAGAGATCAATGAACAATACATTTTATACAAAAGAAAAAAAATAATAGATTTAAACCAGATTTTATACAAATTTTACATAATTTTCCTGAAATGTAAGCTTAGCGTTAAGTTCTGCCAGGAAGACTCAATCAGCGCGTCATGAATTAACTCACTTCTAACCAATCATGTGTTAACACTCTCAGTATAAAAGAATGGTACTTACATTCGTCTGAGTTCGCAGATACTGACGGCGCCAATTACCTCCATCCTCCCCAACCACCTCCAAGATGGTCCTTTCCCTCCATCCTCCCCACCACCACCAGGATGGTCCCTTCCTTTACCTCCAGGGGGTCGGCTGCGCCCCTGCCTTCATCTTCAGGCGGGATTTGCAGATTCCGTTACCCTCGCATTGCTCGCTAAGGACGGGGCCTACGCCAAAGACTATGCTTGCTGAGCTATTAATAAATTTACTCTTGTTATATCATTTTATCTCCCGAGTCTTTCTGGTAGAACATGAATATTTTATAAAAAAAATTTTATTTATAAAAATCACATCACAAACACAAGTGCACCATTTCATTTAACTTGACTTAGAATTTCTTTCTAACAAATAATAATGTTATAGACATAAATTATTTCATAAAAGTATTTTATACAGGTAACATTTGGGGTCAGTCGTTTTTTTTAAAAGTAATTAATACTTTTATTAATCAAGGACACATTCAGTTAATAAAAAGTGACAGTAAAGATATTTAGTCAATAATGTTACGAAAGATTCTATTTAAAATAAATGCTGTTCTTTTGAACTTTCTATTCATCAAATAATCCTGACATATAAAATGTATCACAGTTTCCACAAAAATATGAACATTGATAATAATAAGAAATGTTTCTTGAGCAGCAAATCATTAGTGACCCTGGATCACAAAACCAGTCAATAGTCGCAAAGGGTATATTTGCGGCAATAGCCAACAATACATTGTATGGGTCAAAATTATCGATTTTTCTTTTGTTCCAAAAATCATTAGGATATTAAATAAAGATCATGTTTCATATTTTGTAAATGTCCTACCGTAAATATATAAAAAAATTATTTTTGTGAGTGAATATAGCAATATCGCAAACATAAATGGACAACTTCAAAAGGCGATTTTCTCAATGTTTCGATTTTGTAGCACCCTCAGATTCCAGATGTTCAGTTGTATCGGCCAAATATTGTTCTATCTTAACAAATCATACATCAATAGAAAGCTTATTTATTCAGCTTTCATATGATGTATAAATCACAATTAAAAAAAAAATGGACCCATGTGACTGGTTTTGTGGTCCAGGGTTACATATTAGAATGATTTCTGAAGGATCATGTGACACTGAAGACTGGAGTAATGATGCTGAAAATTCAGCTTTGATCACAGGAATAAATTACAGTTTACTATATATTCACACTGAAAACAGATATTTTAAACGGTAATAATATTTCACTCTTCTCCTATCAAGGTACTCTGCTCTTGCTGCAGGGTCAGAATTTTTTGCTTGGCAGTGGCATCTGGTAAAATAGATTAAAATAGTTTTAAATAAATAAATGTAATAATAAATACGCTACTAATAAATGCATTATTACTAAACTGAAATTACATGCTCTAATTTTGTGTTGTTGCATTTTTCTCATATTGTACAAGGAGTAAACATAAACTGTCTGAAATATATATATTTTTAAAATATCCCAAATTGCATAAAAATCTATTCCAAATGATACTAAATTAAAGTACTTTTTGTATATAAACCGTCAATTGAATATAAAAGCAATAAAAAATGCCAATCTAGGACATATTTCTATCATGGAAAACAGTCTGCAGTGGTCGCACCACATGATATTTGGTCGCACCACATGATATTTTCAAATTCAGTCAAAATGTACAGGCACAGAATTGGCCACCTAAACTAAACAAGCTAGCTTCCCAAAAAAAGGTCACTATGAAATGTATAATAAAAATATATATTTGTAGAAATAACTTTAATATAAAAAATTTTTTTGAGGTCATACCACATGACATCCAAATGTGGCAACTACATACCAACCATTACAGAGGTTTATTTTTTTTCCAGTTTGAGAGAATTACAAACCTGCTTGCTGCTTCCATGGGTCCTTGGTAAATTGGTATATGATGTAACTTCCTGTGTTTTAATAGTTTTCAACATAAAAGTCCCAAAATGGTAGTTCCTTGATGGTCGCACCACATGATATTTCATAAAATGGACATCATCGGACAAAGTTTGTTTTTATATTATGATGGAAATTTAAATTCAAATGCTTTGAATTTTTTTTTAAAGGATTACAAAACATTTTGGAAATCATACTAAATAGTGCAGAAAATAAATGTGAATAAATTTAGAGTAATTTTAAAGACGTTTTCAAAACAGAAGTTATGGCTAGACGGTCGCACCACATGATGTTTTGACACTTTAAATAACCAAAAAATAACAAATAAGTAAAGGTTTTTGAAAAATTAAAGTGAGTACATACATGGGAGAGGTACTACAAATATCCAGTATCTTTTTATGCATTTAAACCCGTTTTTGCTTGAAAAAAATGCAATCGGACGGAAAATGTAGGCGTCACGTCATTGACCCATTTCTAGCATGTTTTAATATAAGCACAGTTAACACATTGTCAACATGTTTAACATGTTGTTAACATTATTTAGCAAATTGCTACCAAGTTTTAGCATGATTTACCACATTGATAATAGGTTTTAACATATTGCTAGCATAATTAAGCCTGATTTAACAAAATGCTAGCATATTACTAGCATTATTTAGCTGGCTGCCAGCATTATTTAGCATATTGCTAATAATATGCTGCTAGCATGATTTAGCTTATTGATAGCATGTTTTAGCGTGTTGCTAGCATGATTTAGCGTGTTGCTAGCATGTTTTGGCATGTTGCTAAGATGATTTAACGTGTTGCTAGTCTGATTTAGTGTGTTGCTCGTCTGATTTAGCGTGTTGCTAGTCTTAGTTTCTGCATGTTGATAGATAGATTCTATAATTCACTGTTGGAGTGTTAGCGTCTCAGTGGAAGGGGCGTCTGACAGCTGCGCAGAGAAAACATCAGTTTTGTAAGTCTGAGTCTAATATTAAACACTCGTTGTGTCAGATTTTTAAAGAAGAAACAAAACTCAAAGTTATGATAATGAGGCTGCCCAGTTCTTGAGTTATTAACCACATACTGCCATCACCAGTAACAGACCCTCTTTTGCTGTAATTAATTCTGTAAACATAACAGAGAGAGTTAGGGGTTAGCATTAATAAAGCACAGCATGAGTGAGCTGCAGAGCCTCGTTTTAAAGGACATGACTTTATTATTCTCATATGCAGTTCATATTCATACTGTTGATTTTGTGGCATTTGTCAGCATATCAGTACCGATTATGAGCTGCTTTAGATGAACCTGAGCTGTGAATGAACAGGTGAATGTCGCCCTCGTGTGGTGAGACTCAGTATCACACCTGAATCATCATCATCATCATTACTGGTGTCTCAGAGAAAAATACAGTGAGAAATAATCAGACACAACAAAATATGCTTTTAATACTTTTACATTTAGTTTTATAAAGAGATTCGTGAGTAGCAGCAACATTTGATATCATCGTTACAAAACTGATTTCAAGCATTTTAGCAAGAAGCTTTTTAAATAAAATGTTGCAAAGATCATGATCAAATAACAACTTGAATCTGAAAACTGAGATGAACAGCGTATGAGTCCTGGACACTCACAGTGAGCAGGTCTGAGAAAGTGAAGGTGAAATTCATCAGCAGGAGGCACTGTTGGAATCTCTTCAGCTGAACAGCAGGAGGAGCTGTTGATAAACTCTTCAGGTGAACAGCAGGAGGAGCTGTTGATAAACTCTTCAGGTGAACAGCAGGAGGAGCTGTTGGAATCTCTTCAGGTGAACAGCAGGAGGAGCTGTTGATAAACTCTTCAGGTGAACAGCAGGAGGGGCTGTTGATAAACTCTTCAGGTGAACAGCAGTAGGCGCTGTTGATAAACTCTTCAGGTGAACAGCAGGAGGCGCTGTTGATAAACTCTTCAGGTGAACAGCAGGAGGGGCTGTTGATAAACTCTTCAGGTGAACAGCAGGAGGAGCTGTTGATAAACTCATCAGGTGAACAGCAGGAGGTGCTGTTGATAAACTCTTCAGGTGAACAGCAGGAGGCGCTGTTGGAATCTCTTCAGGTGAACAGCAGGAGGCGCTGTTGATAAACTCTTCAGCTGAACAGCAGGAGGCGCTGTTGATAAACTCTTCAGGTGAACAGCAGGAGGCGCTGTTGATAAACTCTTCAGGTGAACAGCAGGAGGCACTGTTGATAAAATCTCCAGGTGAACAGCAGGAGGTGCTGTTGATAAACTATTCAGGTGAACAGCAGGAGGAGCTGTTGATAAACTCTTCAGGTGAACAGCAGGAGGAGCTGTTGATAAACTCTTCAGCTGAACAGCAGGAGGTGCTGTTGATAAACTCTTCAGGTGAACAGCAGGAGGCGCTTTTGGAATCTCTTCAGGTGAACAGCAGGAGGCGCTGTTGATAAACTCTTCAGGTGAACAGCAGGAGGAGCGGTTGATAAACTCTTCAGGTGAACAGCAGGAGGCGCTGTTGATAAACTCTTCAGGTAAACAGCAGGAGGCGCTGTTGATAAACTCTTCAGCTGAACAGCAGGAGGCGCTGTTGATAAACTCTTCAGCTGAACAGCAGGAGGTGCTGTTGATAAACTCTTCAGCTGAACAGCAGGAGGTGCTGTTGATAAACTCTTCAGCTGAACAGCAGGAGGTGCTGTTGATAAACTCTTCAGGTGAACAGCAGGAGGCACTGTTGATAAAATCTCCAGGTGAACAGCAGGAGGTGCTGTTGATAAACTCTTCAGGTGAACAGCAGGAGGAGCTGTTGATAAACTCTTCAGGTGAACAGCAGGAGGAGCTGTTGGAATCTCTTCAGGTGAACAGCAGGAGGAGCTGTTGATAAACTCTTCAGGTGAACAGTAGGAGGAGCTGTTGGAATCTCTTCAGGTGAACAGCAGGAGGAGCTGTTGATAAACTCTTCAGGTGAACAGCAGGAGGGGCTGTTGATAAACTCTTCAGGTGAACAGCAGTAGGCGCTGTTGATAAACTCTTCAGGTGAACAGCAGGAGGCGCTGTTGATAAACTCTTCAGGTGAACAGCAGGAGGGGCTGTTGATAAACTCTTCAGGTGAACAGCAGGAGGAGCTGTTGATAAACTCATCAGGTGAACAGCAGGAGGTGCTGTTGATAAACTCTTCAGGTGAACAGCAGGAGGCGCTGTTGGAATCTCTTCAGGTGAACAGCAGGAGGTGCTGTTGATAAACTCTTCAGCTGAACAGCAGGAGGTGCTGTTGATAAACTCTTCAGCTGAACAGCAGGAGGCGCTGTTGATAAACTCTTCAGGTGAAGAGCAGGAGGTGCTGTTGATAAACTCTTCAGCTGAACAGCAGGAGGTGCTGTTGATAAACTCTTCAGGTGAACAGCAGGAGGAGCTGTTGATAAACTCTCCAGGTGAACAGCAGGAGGTGCTGTTGATAAACTCTTCAGCTGAACAGCAGGAGGTGCTGTTGATAAACTCTTCAGGTGAACAGCAGGAGGAGCTGTTGATAAACTCTTCAGATGAACAGCAGGAGGCGCTGTTGATAAACTCTTCAGCTGAACAGCAGGAGGCGCTGTTGATAAACTCTTCAGGTGAACAGCAGGAGGGGCTGTTGATAAACTCTTCAGGTGAACAGCAGGAGGAGCTGTTGATAAACTCATCAGGTGAACAGCAGGAGGTGCTGTTGATAAACTCTTCAGGTGAACAGCAGGAGGCGCTGTTGGAATCTCTTCAGGTGAACAGCAGGAGGTGCTGTTGATAAACTTTTCAGCTGAAAAGCAGGAGGTGCTGTTGATAAACTCTTCAGCTGAACAGCAGGAGGCGCTGTTGATAAACTCTTCAGGTGAAGAGCAGGAGGTGCTGTTGATAAACTCTTCAGCTGAACAGCAGGAGGTGCTGTTGATAAACTCTTCAGGTGAACAGCAGGAGGAGCTGTTGATAATCTCTCCAGGTGAACAGCAGGAGGTGCTGTTGATAAACTCTTCAGCTGAACAGCAGGAGGTGCTGTTGATAAACTCTTCAGGTGAACAGCAGGAGGAGCTGTTGATAAACTCTTCAGATGAACAGCAGGAGGCGCTGTTGATAAACTCTTCAGCTGAACAGCAGGAGGTGCTGTTGATAAACTCTTCAGGTGAACAGCAGGAGGAGCTGTTGATAAACTCTTCAGGTGAACAGCAGGAGGCGCTATTGATAAACTCTTTAGGTGAACAGCAGGAGGAGCTGTTGATAAACTCTCCAGGTGATCAGCAGGAGGCGATGTTGATAAACTCATCAGGTGAACAGCAGGAGGCGCTGTTGATAAACTCTTTAGGTGAACAGCAGGAGGCGCTGTTGATAAACTCTTTAGGTGAACAGCAGGAGGAGCTGTTGATAAACTTCAGCTGAACAGCAGGAGGAGCTGTTGATAAACTCTTCAGGTGAACAGCAGGAGGAGCGGTTGATAAACTCTTCAGGCGAACAGCAGGAGGTGCTGTTGATAAACTCTTCAGGTGAACAGCAGGAGGAGCTGTTGATAAACTCTTCAGGTGAACAGCAGGAGGAGCTATTGATAAACTCTTCAGGTGAACAGCAGGAGCTGTTGATAAACTCTTTAGGTGAACAGCAGGAGGAGCTGTTGATAAACTCTTCAGCTGAACAGCAGGAGGAGCTGTTGATAAACTCTTTAGGTGAACAGCAGGAGGAGCTGTTGATAAACTCTTCAGGTGAACAGCAGGAGGCGCTGTTGATAAACTCTTCAGCTGAACAGCAGGAGGAGCTGTTGATAAACTCTTCAGGTGAACAGCAGGAGGAGCTGTTGATAAACTCTTTAGGTGAACAGCAGGAGGAGCTGTTGATAAACTCTTCAGCTGAACAGCAGGAGGAGCTGTTGATAAACTCTTCAGCTGAACAGCAGGAGGAGCTGTTGATAAACTCTTCAGGTGAACAGCAGGAGGAGCTGTTGATAAACTCTTCAGGTGAACAGCAGGAGGAGCTATTGATAAACTCTTCAGGTGAACAGCAGGAGCTGTTGATAAACTCTTTAGGTGAACAGCAGGAGGAGCTGTTGATAAACTCTTCAGCTGAACAGCAGGAGGAGCTGTTGATAAACTCTTCAGGTGAACAGCAGGAGGCGCTGTTGATAAACTCTTCAGGTGAACAGCAGGAGGCGCTGTTGATAAACTCTTCAGGTGAACAGCAGGAGGAGCTATTGATAAACTCTTCAGGTGAACAGCAGGAGCTGTTGATAAACTCTTTAGGTGAACAGCAGGAGGAGCTGTTGATAAACTCTTCAGCTGAACAGCAGGAGGAGCTGTTGATAAACTCTTCAGGTGAACAGCAGGAGGCGCTGTTGATAAACTCTTTAGGTGAACAGCTGGAGGAGCTGTTGATAAACTCTTCAGGTGAACAGCAGGAGGCGCTGTTGATAAACTCTTCAGGTGAACAGCAGGAGGTGCTCTTGATAAACTCTTCAGCTGAACAGCAGGAGGAGCTGTTGATAAACTCTTTAGGTGAACAGCCGGAGGAGCTGTTGATAAACTCTTCAGGTGAACAGCAGGAGGAGCTGTTGATAAACTCTTCAGGTGAACAGCAGGAGGAGCTGTTGATAAACTCTTCAGGTGAACAGCAGGAGGAGCTGTTGATAAACTCTTCAGGTGAACAGCAGGAGGAGCTGTTGATAAACTCTTCAGGTGAACAGCAGGAGGAGCTGTTGATAAACTCTTCAGCTGAACAGCAGGAGGAGCTGTTGATAAACTCTTCAGGTGATCAGCCGGAGGAGCTGTTGATAAACTCTTCAGCTGAACAGCAGGAGGAGCTGTTGATAAACTCTTCAGGTTAACAGCAGGAGGAGCTGTTGATAAACTCTTCAGGTGATCAGCCGGAGGAGCTGTTGATAAACTCTTCAGGTTAACAGCAGGAGGAGCTGTTGATAAACTCTTCAGCTGAACAGCAGGAGGAGCTGTTGATAAACTCTTCAGGTGAACAGCAGGAGGAGCTGTTGATAAACTCTTCAGGTGATCAGCCGGAGGAGCTGTTGATAAACTCTTCAGGTTAACAGCAGGAGGAGCTGTTGATAAACTCTTCAGCTGAACAGCAGGAGGAGCTGTTGATAAACTCTTCAGGTGAACAGCAGGAGGAGCTGTTGATAAACTCTTCAGGTGAACAGCAGGAGGAGCTGTTGATAAACTCTTCAGGTGAACAGCAGGAGGAGCTGTTGATAAACTCTTCAGGTGAACAGCAGGAGGAGCTGTTGATAAACTCTTCAGCTGAACAGCAGGAGGTGCTGTTGATAAACTCTTCAGGTGAACAGCAGGAGGTGCTGTTGATAAACTCTTCAGGTGAACAGCAGGAGGTGCTGTTGATAAACTCTTCAGGTGAACAGCAGGAGGCGCTGTTGATAAACTCTTCAGGTGAACAGCAGGAGGCACTGTTGATAAACTCTTCAGGTGAACAGCAGGAGGTGCTGTCGGACCAGTGACTGATCGAGCAGATACAGCTTCATTCAGCGACACAAACAAGGTGATACAAATGATACAATTTTGTAATAGTTGTAGGTTCCATACTATTATAATTAATATTTATTATGACTTTTGTAGGTCAAACTGATACAATTCACCAAAAAATGTACACGTTGTGAATATAGTGTATACAGTACTGACTCTTTCAGATGTTTATGTTTGTGCTTTTGGAAAATAATCGATGTCTATTTAGTATTATGCTTTTTTTTTTTTTTTTTTTTTTTTTTATAATGCCAAAGCAAAGTATTTGCTTTCTGGAAATGTACGTGTTGCAAGTGCATTTGTTTAGTTTATTTTATTTTCTTTCACTTTCACCCAGATAAAAGACTGTATTACTTCATTT
The DNA here is from genome assembly GCA_021554675.1 of Leuciscus idus. Classification (NCBI taxonomy): domain Eukaryota; kingdom Metazoa; phylum Chordata; class Actinopteri; order Cypriniformes; family Leuciscidae; genus Leuciscus; species Leuciscus idus. Next base: position 334,042 of record CM038624.1, read on the forward strand.
TGACACGACTACTTAAGCTCTTCTTGTTGAGTTATACACTGTATATTATCTTGTTTTAGGTGTTTAATACGTGTGTATTTCTAAAAACATTTTAATGCGAGACTACATGGTTCTTTATGCACTTCTCAGTTTTAAGATGTTGTTTGGATTTTGCATTTGCATATTTAAACAATTTCAGTACCATTTTTAGAAAACTTGTAATACACAACTTGTTTGGAATTGTACTTGTACATTTTTGCATGTTCAGCCACTCTCAGTTCAGGAAACTCTGGTCTGAGAATTTCACACTGTAAAAAAAAAATCGTGATTTTAACGGTAAAAGACTAAAAATTGGTTAACATAAAGTTTCTGGTGAATAACTGCACTGTAAAAAAATTATAATAATGTGTTCAACGTTTTAGGTTTTACAGACTTGACTTAAATTTACAGTAAAAAAAAACAAACAAAAAACATTTCACTATCTGATATAATGTTAATTTACCGAAGTACTAATATTTGTTTTGTACCATTGTAATACACTGACAACCACCAATCACAGCAGAGATGAGAGTCACATGATCAATCAAAGCTCATCATAAGCGCTTTCCACTAGAAAGTTAATATTCATATATAGAAGCTGCACAGTGTCTTACACACACACACACACACACACACACACACACACACACACACACACACACACACACACACACACACACACACACACACACACACACACACACACACACACACACACACTAATGGTAACATACATGACATTTTAAAAATGCAATAAACGTTAATTTAACAACATTAACTGTAACATAACACACTAGTGTACATCACTAATTAGAAAAAATCAAGAAACAAATTAGAAAAACTATGAAGAAACAGTTATTTCACCAAAAATACATTAAATGTGAAGTGTCACGCAGGGAATTGTGGGAATGCCAATTTACGTTTCTCACCGTAAATTATACAATGACATGTTCTTTTTCACATCAAAACTGTAAACTTAACGGTATTTTACTGTAAAATTACATTAAATATACGGTTAGATCTATCAGTTATTAACAGGCTGTGAAGGAAATCACCTGAGATGAAGGTCAGTGTTGTGTTCAGCAGATTCACTGTCTTTGAGCTCCTGCCAGCTCTGTGTGTGTGTGTGTGTGTGTGTGTGTGTGTGTGTGTGTGTGTAAGTGTTGGTCTGAATGCGTGACAAATCAGGAGCCGAACGTTTGGCCGTGAGCAGGGGTGGAGGAGTGTGTGTGTGTGTGTGTGTGTGTGTGTGTGTGTGTGTGTGTGTGTGTGTGTGAGAGAGAGAGAGAGTGTGTATGTGTGTGTGTGTGTCCTGCCTATCTTCTCCTGATGATGGTGATGAAGATGACTATGAAGATGATGAGTCACTCCAGTGTCTCTGAGTCATCGTGTGTGTGTGTGTGTGTGTGTGTGTGTGTGTGTGTGTGTGTGTGTGTGTGTGTGTGTGTGTGTGTGTGTGTGTGTGTGTGTGTGTGTGTGTGTGTGTTCGTGCAGCAGAACTCGCTCTGGGTGTGTCGATAAAGGTGGAGCTCAACCCAAATGATCGTTCTTTCCTCATTGATCATCGTCGCTGTCTTTCTCTTGTGGAACATAAAAGGAATATTTTGAGATATGTCAGTTTTTTGCCCATATGAAGTAATTTATCATATCATTAAAAGCTACACTATGAACAATCGCACATAATAACACAGGTGATGCATTATTGTGCATTTAAAAGACACTTCGGAAATGTTTAATCTTTATGAGGAATAACATTCTCCAATGAACTGCTATATTGAGGAAAACTGAAGCTGTTGCTGCCTTACAATCAACTTAGATATTTGATTTAAACTTAAATTACACTAAACTGACTTTAAAAATGAGTTGAATCTTGAACAATTAATAAAAAAGTTAAAATTGACAAACTTATTTTGATGACTTAAAGCAATGTAAAGACATGTTGTCATAACTTAATCATATATATACATATATATGTGAAGAGTTCAGATGCAAAAGTCTCTAAGTGCCATCTGAAATTTTCTTCTAGAATGATAATTTTCATCAAGCTTGTATATTTAAGTTCAATAATTTCACTTAAATGGCAATGCAAATTACCTATTAATTACCATTTAAGTGAAATTACTTAACTTAAATATACAACCTTTATAAAAATAATCATTCTAGTAGAAAATTTCAGATGGCACTTAGAGACTTTTGCATCTGAACTCTTCATGTATATGTGTGTGTGTGTGTGTGTGTGTGTGTGTGTGTATATGTGTGTGTGTGTGTGTGTGTGTGTGTGTGTGTGTGTGTGTGTGTGTGTGTGTGTGTGTGTGTGTGTGTGTGTGTGTGTGTGTGTGTACAGTGTAGTTTATTTTCAAAACATTTTCTTTATGGATAGGCAAGAAGGCTATACATGTTTAATGAACCTGTTTCATGATCTAATAGTTGTTTAGTATACTTTTACTAGGACATTAAAATTTGGGTTTATTTACATGTAAAATATCCCTTTAAATGCACTTTATGGAAAGTAAAGAATTAATAACAGGAGCGATCAGTTTTGCTACAGAAAGAGAGTTCGAAATATTAACAGATGCCTTTAGATTTCTGTCACACAAACATATAAAAGAGCTTCAGTTCTCCAGCAGGAGGCGCTATACTCCCGATCATCAGGCGAACACAGAGAGTATTACTCTCAAACTCCAGATCTTCCAGCGTTATAAGCAGCTCTGCTACTGGGAATGACTGCAACGTTGAACATTTGCCTTTCACACTTATTACACTTTCCCCGACAGCAATCAAACCATAACCAGCGTTTCGCGATCACAGGCTCAGTCACGCTTTCATTTTCATCCTTTATTTAATATTTAGGTGAAACTATTATAATTGGGAACCAATCCAATATGAGTCATTTAAGCATGATCTAATAGTCCCATCAGTGAATATCCTTCTAGAAATATTGAATTAGAATATTTAGGTTATCCGTGGTCTTATTGTATTCTCATTAGATTTTTATTTTATTGTTTTATTTTATGTTATTATGTCGTAAAAAAAAATTGATTGAATTATTTGTAGCCTATAGTATGCATCTCATTATCTTTTGACTTGGTGTGAATTCTGTCATGTAGCCTACTCCCGAAACATGACTTTATTTCTTCTTTGAACACAAGAGGTTATTTTGAAGAACGATGATAGAAAAACTGAGGCTTCTTCATTTGCGTTATAAAGAAGACATAAATGCGTTCTGGTTTAGAACGATATGATGACGGATATGTTTAAGCTTGTGTGCTTCAACAGATCCCGTTTCAGTTACACCAAACATTTATGAAAGATTGTCCATGTCTGACATCTAACATTCATATATTCTAAATAATCATTCCCCCTCCGCTTTTTTAATTTAGTGTTTTGATAAAGAACACGGAGAAGTTTTCTTAGATTTCGACTATTATTGTATTGTTTTAATAGACTATATTAGTAAAACATTGAAACCCAGTCTGACCTATATATGAGGTTTAAGCGATACATATTTAGCTCAGAATCCACTGATTCGTAATTGATATTGTTTCGTGTCGTCAGAAGGTTGTCAGCATTGTTTGCTGTAAATGAACTCCTTCATATACACTATTAATTAAAGACACTTTTAATAGGCAGTTTTGTCACGCGAACCCTGGCGAGAACATGTTTGCATGCGTGTGTGAGCTGTCCTTTGCTCTTTGACCGCTGGGTGGCGCTATCTCGAGGTGATCTCAGCACGACTCAGACGTGTAATAAACACGAGTCTGATAACAGAGGCGCCAGGTGAGCAATAGAAGGAGCAATTGCGATAGTTTACACGCTGTTTACCACTGTTCTTCAGCGCCAATGCCGTTACTTATTAACCTTACTTTATACAAATAAAGATACACTCTTGATAAACTCTGACTCGAGGCTCCAGAGAGTGAATTTTACATTCTTTCAGGTTCACATCGATCTAATAAACACGCACACGGGCCTTATGAAGCTTGATGGACAGGGAAGAGTTCATTCTGTGACAGCTTCAGGTTTTTTGACATTCAACATTAGAATGAATTATTTTATTATGAGTAGAATCACTTCATTTTGATTAGTGCGTTTATTTGAACGCACTGTGGAAATTCATTAATTAAGCGATCAGTTTTATTTAGTTAAAAACAAGCAGTTGCAAATCGTGCTTTTCAAAATGTCAGAGAAATATATAAAGTTGAATTATCGTGTTGAAGGTTTTGTCATCAGATCGACTCAAATGAAGCACGTTGGAGTCCGAACACAATGGAAAACCTTTATTTCCTTACGCTTTTCTGCACTTGTTTGGCAGTTTAGGCTCATGGGTCACACAGAGTCAGTTCAAACACACACTTTGACTAAAGCATTCTCAGTTGATGTGAAAGAAAAGTGTCATTGCTGTCAAGCAAATGATGCATTGTGTTATCGCCTTTAATTTGTCAGAACCGAAGCACTGAAACACACAACAGTTAATCAAACGATGGCACATTATGTTTTCGGCTGTGGTGTTAGGGGTGAAAGAATCAACATGGAAAATGCTCACAAACTATTTTACACATATGTCAACAATAAATTAAATTAAGCTCCCTCAAACAAACAAACAAACAAACAAACAAACAAACAAACAAACAAACAAAGATCCTCAGTTATATTTACAAGCAATATTCATATGAAATAATTACATAAATATGTTATATATATATCGTTATTTACATTTGTATTTATTATAATCATATGATCCATTTTTGATCCACATGATCCCTTTTCCCAGTTTATCTCCAAGCTGGATTTAATAAGCAGTTTTAGTACCGCGTCTGTTAATGAAGTGATCGGTGGAAAGATTGACACATTTGGACAGATTAAAACAACATAAATGTTTGACTAGACTGCCTTCCTCAATTTACGAAAACAAAATAAATAATACAATTATATATATATATATATATATATATATATATATATATATATATATATATATATATATACTAGGTAAAAAATACTTAAGGGTTTACTGCCAAATCTCCGTCACACTGCAATGCTATTAAAACAATTATGTAGATTTCAGAGAATTTGCGCTTAGAACAAAACAGTGAACTTAAAAAAAACAGCAGTCTTGATTATGTCTGGTCTTTGACATGCAATATGCCTCCGGTGAATTTAAATTATGAGCAGGCTATGTTTTCAAACACATCCGATAAATTAATGTCATATTCAAATAAAGCAATAACCTATCAGAGTGCATATTAAATTAAATCACAGTCAACCTGACGTATACAACACACAGAGGAGCAGCAGCTGTATTCGTTTATTCAGTCTCTTGGCAAACTGTTCGCTGTTCAATACTTCTGGTATTCAAATTTTTGGGAGGGGGAAGAAAAAAACCCAAAAGCTGAATCCATATTACCCCTACACCCCCAGATAGGGCGTTATGTGGTGTCCGAAACCAGTGGACGAAACAATCTTGTTAAAAGCGCTATAAATGAAGGTGACTTGACTTGACTTGACTATTGAGTGCACTTATTCAATCCCGCAGTGCACTACAATAACGAGCTCGCTCAACGGCTGTCCGAATTCACTCACTCGTTTTCATTCACTCCTTCAAGTGAACAGTACTAGTGGACTAACGTAGGGAATAGTGAATGAGGGTTTAGGGAGGGATTTCAGATTCAGCCAAAGTTACTGTTTTAATTTATCAAAAGAACATGTCACGTGTTTATTTTAGTTTCACCAAAGTGCATTTAGAGTCTAAGCGTGATTCTCCGATGCAGGTCCGTGTTGTGAACGAGAACGGGAACGGGTGGGTCTACGGAGAGACACTGCGAGCGCGGTCCGGTTTGGACTCGAGTCCGCTGACCAGTCGCTGGATGCTCTGTAACTCGGAGCTCGAGTCCCGCTCTCCGCAGGGTTTCGGTGAACCGGGCGAGCGGCTGGTGACCTCGGAGTCCAGGCTCGAGCTCTTCGGGTCCACGGTACCGCTCGCCATGGCTGGGATGGCCGTCGTGAGGAGAGTGCTGTCGGGGACGCTCGCGAGAGAGTACGGGCTGTACCGTAACCGGGGCCGAACCGCGTTCAGGAACGGGTGTCGGTGAACCGAGGAGGAGGACTGAGCAGCGGCCGCGGCGGCCATGTATGTGTACGGGTACGGGAACAGACCTCCGAACGGGGACATGGCCAAACCCTGGAGAGAGAGAGAGAGAGAGAGAGAGAGAGAGAGAGAGAGAGAGAGAGAGAGAGAGAGAGAGAGAGAGAGAGAGAGAGAGAGAGAGAGAGAATCAGCAATACGCTCACACACTCTCACACACAAGTGGCTTAGTGCAATATGTGTGATGCACACTGACTAATCAGAGTTGTCATACAAGAACGGGTATTGTTCAAAATTCATGTCGCCTTAAACTTTGATGAGGTTTTGATTCACTTTAAATGTTGACTATGTATTTCGAATCAACACGTGAATGTATACGTTAATGGCGACGAAAAATGGATAGCCCCTTTAAAATGAGGTAAAAAATGTGCAATTAAAAATTCACAGTTCAACAACTCTGTGATTAAAGGAAAATCAGAATATAGCCTTCCCTCTTTACTGTATCAAGCTTTTTCGTTTTCCTATATCTATAGATATTTATATTCACTCGTTTTCTCTTCACACACACACACACACACATTAGTTGAGAAAGATATTATACTGTAAAAAGATTTATCAAGGTTTATATTACAGTAGTCAGCATTTGACGTGGATCAAAAAAAGTTAATCAAAGATGTCAAGAACTGGTATTGTTAAAAAAATAATGTATAACTTTGATAAAAGGTTTTGATCCACTTCAAATGTTGACTAGTGTATATAGCCTAGCCTATATATATATATATATATATATATATATATATATATATATATATATATAGGTAGAAAATAGGCGTGAACATATTTATCTTTTTTATGAAATAATTACTGTCTGCACACATCTTTACTGCTAATCTCGAGCAACAGTTGTCAGTTGTTCTGTATTTGCTGACAATTTATGGACTGTGCAACAAAGACACTTAAACACTGCAAGATTTGCCACGCCTCGATTTTTCATCCAAAACTCATAAATGCACCAACAAAAGCATTCAGATACTTCATAAACATCCAGCCATGGTGATCAGCACAGAAGCATCAGCCCGATCTCATCAAAGTGCGTATCTATAGCACGAATTGCATTTATCGTGCAATTTATACGCAAAAAAAGAGTTTTTTACGTGCATATGATACGCCGTTTTCGCGTGTAATACACACGCACTCCACACCACTAATCCTACCCCAGGGGTACAGTGCGTATCATATGCAAAAACAACAAAAAGCGCTAAAATACTACATCCTGCCAGGGTTATGATCAGGACTGAAGCATGCATGTATCATATGCACGTAAAAACTCTTTCTTTTTTGCGTATAAATTGCACTATTAATGCAATTCGTGCTATAGACACGCATTTTCATGCGCTCAGTCTTACCTGAGTCGCGAGCACGTGCTGCTGCAGATGGAAGGGCATCGGGGGTCCCGTGGGTGAAGACATGCTCCCGGGGTCCATCGCACTGACCCCTCCCGAGGACACTGCGGCCAGTAAAGGGCCCATCCCAGAGGCCATGCTGGAGAACGCGCCTCCCATGCTGAACTGGCTCGGGTGTAAGAGGAAAGGATGGGTGATTGAACCGCCCAAGTGATTGAAAAACTGCTGCCCGGCCAAACCCTGCGGAAATCCGAAACTGTGCAAGTGGTTTTGATTCAAGTGCGCGGCGCCATCTGTTTGGACAGTCAATGGCATGTAGTTTTCTTTGCTGGCTGTCCGGGATTCGTCGGGTTTGGCCTGATCTCGGGCTGTCGGACACTTGAGCTCGTCCCCGGACCGAGTGGTGCTCGAGATCTGCGTGACGGGACTCTCTTTCTCAGTCCTCTCACTTTCCACAAACACACCTTTGCTTAAACTCGCATCGGGATCCTTCGAGTCCTCGGTCGTGGTGGAGATTTTACTCGAGTCTGGCACGTCTTTCACGTTCCCATCTTTGTCTTCGTCGTCACTGTCTTCATCGCTGTCACAGAAATCTGCGAGAGGAAAAATCGGGAAGGGAATTTCAGTTATACATACAGTCAGAAGCGACACAAAATGCACGCTAAATAAATAATAATCTAGTGTATTTTAAACGTAGGAAATTCGCATAGTTTAATTAATCATGTTACAAGCATGCATTACAAGAGATTCGTGTGGAGATTCTACTTTCGGACAAAAGCAAACGCTTTGTATCGGAATAATCGGAAGATTCGATTGTCATTGAGTCACTTTTTTTTTTTAGGACATTCCAAAGGAGAAAATGTTGATTTGATCAGAGAGAAAACAGATTTGTCTTACTGATTATTATACCTTTTAAGTTGTTCTGTCCAACAGTTGAGACCGCAGGAGAAGAATCCTGGCGAAAGCATTTGAAGGACGCTTGTTCTCCAGAGGAATCGTCTGAGGTCCCGGTTTCTTTCTTCTGCTGCTCCTCATATGAACGCATCGATTGCAGAGCCAGCTGTTTTCTGTATTAAATCGTTTTCGAAGACAGAACATTGAGGGAAAAATGTCAGTGCAAACAAACTAATAATTGCATTGGAGAAAAACAACATGTTCGTGAGTTTTTCATTACGAAATGTAATCTTTTTTTATTTTATTTTTATTTAACGAAATAAATGCTTTATCACATCTGTAATAAGTAACAGTGTTCTGAATTTCAGAATGTTATGGAATGCTATAAATAAGCAGCTCGAGCTCTCCTACCTTTTTTCGCGTCTCCCATTTCCAGTGTCACGAAATCCTTTCGCAAAAGGATTGTGATCAATTTTCAGTTGAGTTATCTGAAACGCAATGACAGGTAATCGGTATAGCTTGAATAAAGATAACTTGCATCTTTTTCAGTTTCATCAACCTATTGGATACTCTTTTTTTTGCACGTATTTATAGCATAGGCTATTGAAACATATTCAACAGGCACTTTTTAGGTCTCTATGACTCATTGCGATCACCTTTGATATTTTATAGTTTAATATGCTGGCCTATAAGCTTGTTTTCTTTGAAGATACAAAATATGATGCTTGCAGTGACTTGTCTAAAACCTTTTAAGTTATTTTCACAGAGGCATCACTGGGATTTTTTAGGAAGAAATGGAGGCATTTCCAGCTCATAAATATTGGAAACCTTTTTTATGTCTACAACCCCACAACATGAATTCAGTCTCTCCTCCTTGTCACCCCATAAGCATTTCGTGTTGTAACATTTCCTGGAGTTTCCTGGAGTGTTAATATTTCAGCCGTTTTCTAATAAATAAACACACGTATACAATTTCTTTCTCTTCTTCAGAACCTCCCACTATGGCCAGTCCTTCCTTCTCATTCTTACACACACACACACACACACACCACACACCACACACACACACACACACACACACACACACACACACACACACACACACACACACACACACTCACACACACACACATCGGACTTTTGAATAACTATAATTAAATGGAAGATGGTGTGTGTGGTGTGTGTGTGTGTGTGTGTCGTGTGCGTGTGTGTGTGTGTGTGTGTGTGTGTGTGTGTGTGTGTGTGTGTGCGTGCGTGTGTGTGTGTGTGTGTGTGTGTGTGTATTCTGCATTATTCTCCATGGGTGAAGGCTTTGCGATATGATGTAGGCCTCACAGTGATACATCTAATAATTACAGAGTACAAATGCACTGCATATAATAACTACAAGCACGTTTATGACCAAAGCACTGAAAACACCTTCTGTAATGTACTTTTTGTAGGTAAACATTTAGTGTAAAGACAGACTCGACCCAGAAAGCTCGTGGTGACCCACCTTGTCGTTCTGGTAGGCAGTGACCGCGATGAAGTCCGTCTCGGGGAACACGTATGTCCTGAACGTGCTGTATGGGAGTTTCAGGATATCGTTGGCTCTCACAATGTGAAATCTCGGCTGGTATTTGTGCATGGAGTTTAGTATCGTCTGGAATATAAATAAAGCCGAAGCTGACTTCCAAATAACATTTTCATGACGGGTAAAGAAATCGTTTTTATGAGGCACACTTTCTGCACAGTGTTTGTCCACTAACACGTTTTCCCTTTATCATCGTTTTCCCCTGATCGGATATATTATTTACATGCACATATTTAAAATGAAATTTCCCTGACAGTGCAAAGTCTTTAACAATATATCAACATGTATAAAAATACTACATGCAAGCACTGAACAACAACAATAATAATTATTATTATAATAATTGAAAAAGACGTAGCTAACTTACAAATCCATGCTTGTCGGAGATGTTATTCGTCAGTTTAAGTTTGTGGAAATTGACGACTTTAGACATCCATTGCTCTCCAGTGGCCGGACTGTCGGGGTGAATGTACATGCGTTTTGGCATTTCGGGGTCAGCTTTTCCTGCTACCATCCAGCGAGAGTTATGAAACTTATACCTGCAGTCGTCAGCCGCAACAATATCCATCAACAGAATATATTTGGCCTTTTTGTCCAATCCTGAGCATCTGACTTTAAACGGAGGGAACATTCGCCTACAGAAAACATAGTTGAGTCACTTCTATGTTTCAGATAAACTTGTGTATGAGGCTAAAATCTGCACAATTCCTTGACTGGATTTTGCTTTAGAGAAACAGTAATTTCAGACATCTGAGATGTTTTTGGTGTGTGTGTGAGTGTGTGTGTGTGTAAATTAGGCCCAGCCATTAGCCTTAACTTGAAAAACAATCCAACATTTAAACGGCACAACTAAGTTACAATCAAAACGTGCTATTTCGACAGCATTGCATAGGCTATATTTTTATAATACAAGCTGTGAATTTCACTGTTCAAAATCAGCTTTTATGGAGCACATTTCGCATATGCACAACACTTGTTTTAACCCAGTTGGTCAAAAATAGACAAACACAAACGTGTGGTTAAAATGTAATTTAAAAATGTATCCCAACGCCTTTTTTTTTGTCAAAATTTGGAGAGTAATCAAAAATTCATCGCTGGTTTAATCATTTTAGCTTAATGAGCTTTTAGCTTTGTTTCAACCCAAATTTGGGTCAAATATGGACAAACCAAACCATTGGTTTACTTTTTTTTTAATGAAATTTTTAACCCAACGGTTTGGTTTGTCAAAATTTGACCCAAACACGGGTTGAAACAACCCAGATTTTTTTTTAGAATATAAAAATAATCGCTGGTTTAATCGTTTTAGCTTACACTCTAAATATTATTATTATTATTATTATTTAGAGTGTAAGCTAAAACGATTAAACCAGCGATGATTTTTTTTATTCTAAAAAAATTCTGGGGTTTTGATTACTCTCAAAAAAAAAAAAAAGCTAATGCTGGGTTGTTTTAACCCATGTTTGGGTCAAATATGGACAAACCCAACCGTTGGGTTAAAAAATTAATTAAAAAGATTAAACCAATGGTCCATATTTGACCCAAACATGGGTTGAAACAACCCAGCATTTTAGGCCTATTCAAGTTGGGTTGTAGATTCTAGAAACATTTGCATCTTCCCAAACAGAAATAAAAGAAACAATAAAAAGCCCATCCCGTGTCCCATAATTGCTCTTCTAAAGAAACCCATGAGTCACTTAAACCAATAAAACAATTATATCTGATATGGGCTATAATCTCGGTTCCTAGCTAGGCTATTTGACTTGATGGAATTGAAAGCACGCTCGTTTATTGAATAATTCCAAGTTTACCTTCCAGATTTCGTGATGACCATTTCTGTGCCGCGCTTGTGAAACAGATCCCAGAGTTCCTTGGCTTCCAGGTGCACTTTCGGGTCGTCGTCCACCTCCTCCTCGGGCTCGAGTGTCTTCAGAGGCCGGAGATGCGAGGCCTGGTGTCCCAGAGAGGAGAAGTGGAGGCCGGCATCTGCGGTCATCAGCTGCTCCATGATCGGCTTTCCCAGCGCCAGCGAGCCCGAGGGTGGCAGTGCCAGGGCCGGGAAGAAGGGCGGCTGGTGACCCAGCATCGCGCTCATGGCAAACTCCGGACTCCGGTGAGGTAAAAACGGGTGATATGCCATACTGGATCCTTGAATAACTGGATCTCTCATCGGAAAGCTCATCCAAGTCCAGATTGCAGAGGTGACGCGGTGTTCCTTAAAAACGAGTAATCAGAAATCAGCTAGGAAAAAATCAGCGCTGGAGAAGTGCTTCACTCGGTGCGCGAGACTCTTAATTGTCTCAATAGCTGGATTCCAAAAAAAAAAAAAAAAAAAAAAGGCGTGTGTAAAGATAAAGTGAGAAACAGCTATCCATTAATCTGCCGCTTGTCTGTGAAATCGAGAAGAAGAAAAAAGATGAAATTAAAGAGCGCGGTGTGTGTCGGTTTCCTTCAGCTTTCTTTAAAACAGACATTCCTGTGATAATAATAATAATGAGATCGTCCCGAGTCCTGCCAAAGAGATGTGATGAAATATTTCGTTGCCTCGGAATAATTCCTCTGTCTTTACTTGTTGGAGGGATACACCTTCACACGAGCGCACACACTCGTCCTGTCGCGCGCGCACACACACATCTCACACACGATCCGCGGAAAACGGGGTCCAGCACGGAGATGTTCCCAGTGCTTCTGAACTCCATGGGCTTCGGTGTGTGTGGATGTGTTGCGTGTTTCGAGCTCCAGCTCTCTGTTGATTGGCTCTTTCACGCTTTCGGACCAATTGTGTTGCTCTGTAGGCGTGGTTTTAACAGGTCGGGTGGAGGGGAAAGACTTCAGACTTATAAAAAGGTGTTTGAGAACTCTATTGCTGCCGCGAAACAGCGCTGTTGTGTGAAGATGTCAACATCATTAGGACTCGCATCTGTCGGGCTGTGGGACCCGGAGAACAACATGAACTTCCAGGACTCGTGCGCACAGCGTCACTGTTGGCCTCGTTTCGCGCACACAACATCATGTTTCGCTTCGCACGAGCGTTATTATACCTGGGAAAAGACAAGCGCGTCAAAATAATTAATATGCATGTTATTAATATGGAGATATTGCATTTCATCAGCGTTTAATGTTATGTGGTAAATCACAATTGGAACTACGAATAGCCTAATCGTGTCCGACCGGATAAATTATGCTTTCATTTTTTTATTTATAATTTGAACAATTTCAGAGCTACTGACTTTAAAATTGGATATCAGAACGAAGTCAACCAGCGTGTGACTAAACAGGGTGTACAATAAATGATTAGACAGAAAAGGAGAAGCAAATATATTAATCCTAACGGCTTCCAAATACGGGTTCGATCACACTGTTGCAACGCAGCGAGATTTAATTTAATGCGCTAAAGTTTATTTTATAATTGCAAATATATCGCCTTTATATTCAGGAACCATTTTTATTCAGCTTACACACACACACACACACACACACACACACACACACACACACACACACACACCACACACACACACACTCTCTCTCTCTCTCTCTCTCTCTCTCTCTCTCTCACACACACACACACACACACACACACACACTTCTCTCTCTAAATTTCAAGACTTTGCAAGAATTTGCTCGTGACGCTTGAACGCGACTATTTAAATAGGCCTATTCCCCTGATGTGAGTCTCACTATTGTTCAAAACACAAAGAACATATCGAATATCTAAAGAGTGTGATTTTTAAATCACTGACAAACACCTTTGACCTTATTAAAATATAAATGTATCTTTTGGGGGGTTAGGGGGAATGATTAGATTAAAACATCAGTGTGTAATGAGAGCAGGCTGTTGTTTTCACTGAATTATCAGTGTGTTGCTCAATTGTGTGTGTGTTAATGCCTCAGACATGTTGATAACTGAACGCATCTGTCCTGTTTGGCGCCCGACACAAACACTGGGTTAATTCACACGTAAACAACAGAGGCTCGTGGTCAGTTAACCAGCGCCTGAGAAGCGACTCAATGATCTGGTCAGCAGAGCAGAGACCAGCGAGATTTATCACCCTTCATCAAGTGGACAAATACTGTCACTGTCATCTCAGAAGAGCCATCTCTGTCCTGCGCAGTTTTGCATGTGGTCTAATAAACAATGGCGCGATAATAAGTCAGTTTTTTTTAGCTATAGGCAAAGATAATGCAATTAAAGCATGTCGATATTTAGTTCTTCGGTTAGTTCTGTGTCCGTGTGCATTTTTACTATAGTGTGTGTAGTGTAGAGTGTTGTGCTAACTGATGACGGATTGCTTATGCAGTGAATGAAAAAACACTGAATGCAGTCTAGTTTCTCACACACTCTTTATTTAAAGTAATCCGCATGACTGGGGTTTTTAAATACTATTTTCGCTACATGCACGCGCATTATGTGTGACATTATAGTTGTGAATGTGATCCTATACATTTTTTAAATATTTTTTTATTAATATTTATTGATTGACTCTAGAAATTGCAATCTTTCCAAAACATGACGAAATGCTCTATATTCACGACTGTGTTCATCGCTGCTTCTCCGACTTCTTGATCTGCTGATTTCTGTTTTTGCACGAGTTTATACATTTTTAAATAATCATCTCTAATTCAATTCATTTTTAAGGTGTCGGTTAAAAGGAGTCAGTGTTATAGTGGTATATTTCTTCCTTAAGTGACCAAGCTCATTTAAAAGCAACAGATTGTCCTTATTTAAAGCTTTAGGCCTATGGGATCACACACACACACACACACACACACACACACACACACACACACACACACACACACACACACACACACACACACACACACACACACACACACACACACACACACACACAAAGAGGGATTTTAGTCCTGCCAGTCATTTTTATGAACGTGAACCCAACATTTGCTCGATTTCTGCAGATATTTGAGAATTGTTGATCAATCAATGCTCATGCACAAATCGAGCACAGAAGTGTCAGCGAGATCTAAGAGATGCACAAGGCAAAATGTTCAAGCGTGATCAGTCAGCAAAACCAGATCAGTCTGGATGCAGGATCTACATAATACAGGTTCCTAAATCTGGGAGGAATGTACATACCAGGAAGGAAAATCCTCTGCATTCTTCTGAAGTATTCAGCAGTTTTCCCCAATGACTGAGTTTTTAACCCATTGACACACAGCATGCAGTCTTTGCTTAGAACTGGATTGTTAAACTAAAAATAAAAGCAGGGTTGTTTTAAACCAAATGTGGGTCAAATATGGACAAACCGAACCATTGGGTTAAACAGTTTAATTTAAAGTCCATATTTGACCCACATTTGGGCTGAAACAACCCAGCAAAGTCTCAGACTTGAATGACTTCAAGATCAGCAAGACCGAGAGATTCTCTTCCTAAATATAAAAATGATGTTGCATTGCATATATGCGGTCTTGCTGACCTTGAAGTCATTCAAGTCTGAGACTTTCCTCCATACACACACATAGAGACAGGCATATCATTTCATGTGGTGCTTTATAACAAGTTTATAACACTTCACGTTTTGACAAATCATTACCCAGCACTCACATCAAGATTTTAGGTTAAAAAATCATAAAGGTTATCAATTAGTTCCTCTAAGTGGCCACAATTTAAAATTTCGCACCATTTTAACTAATTCGTTTAAATGGTCCTGTGGTTATTTTAGAATAATATCTCATGTAGCCTCTCAAAAAATATGAGTTCACAAAAAGAATCAGCAAATTGTGTTTAAAATAAGTACTAGGCCTATTCCATGTCACTCTGTGGGACATATCACCTTCCCAAAAGCATTTCATATCAACTTCCCGAAAGCGTGTGCCAAACCCTCACACACTCGCACGAGGGTTGTGTCGGACGATGATAAGCCGAGGGTCTGAGGGTTAGATCTGGCCTCCTGTGCCTCAGACGTGAGGAGCTTTAGAGAGAGATCTGGTATTTACTGCAGGGAAACTCTTGTAAATTCTCTGCAAGGCTGTCGAGATTGAATTTCTTTCAGCATTAGCAGATTTCTATTTAATGAACGCTACTGAAATGTTGTGGTGAGGATCTTTTCCTTTAGAGCACATACACATATTTCATCTTACAATCGTGAACCCAACATTGGCTAAATTTGTGCAGATATTTGAGGATATAACGTATTACATTTCAATAATTGTAGCTGTTCTCCATGCTAAATTCTGCATTTTAAAAGAAAAAATACATGTTTTATGATCTGCATAAACTCTGCACATATGCTGGAATATTAATAATTCTGAACCCTTCCACTGTGTTTATCAGCAACTGGTTCAAGAAAACTAAATTATGGATAAACTAAATATGAATTTCAAGAGAAGGCTATACATTCTTTACCTTGTGTATGAATGGTAAATGTTTTTTTACAGGATTCTGTCTCTGACACATGGCAATAATTGCACTGATTAACTGATATAAGAGCAGAAGCATCTAATCTTGTTATATTCATTCTGTAATGAAGCTTCTCGAGGCGTAATAACCATATTCATAATCACTGTTCTGTTTGCTGTATTGTACGGTCTCAGTCAGATTAGTTAGTTGCCACACAGGTATGTCCAGTATAACTGTCTGTCTGTCAATGAAAACACCAATAAATCTGATACTGTCTCACAGGCGTCCATCAATTACTTTCCACACCTTTAAAATGATCTACTAGCTTCAATATTTGTGGCCTTTTATTTATTTCCCCAAAACACAACAATATAGTCCCTCTTTATGTATAGCAGGACAGGTGTCAATGCTAATGTATATTCACGAAACGATGATTATGGCTACAGAATAACATCCACATTTCACATTAAAGGACACGTGGCTCTTGTTTCGGAAGTGTGCAGACAGGTATTACAACTGATGCTGTTATAAAGTCTAAAGTATTGGTTACACTTTATTTTAAGGTGTCGTTGTTACAGTGTAATTATATATTTAAGTACTGAGTGATAATAAGCAACTACATGTACTTACTATAGGGTTAGGGTATAGATTAGGGTTTGGTTGAGGGTTAGTTGCATGTAATTTTGCATAATTTACTGTTAATACTATAGTAAGTACATGTAACACATAACAAGGACACTGTAAAATAAAGTGTTACTAAAGAAAGTTTCTTGAAGTTTCTCATTTTAATTGATGACGTGAGCACTCTGTAGGTATGGGACTACCCTATGGCAGAATGATCTCTGGATCTGCTGGAAGGCATGTTAGGAAACGCTCGGTATTCAGAAGGTTTTCTGCGTTCAGGAACCGATTGACGCAAAGTGACTTCTTGAAAACAAAAGGAAGTCGATTGCGGTTTTGAGCTTTCATCTATTAAAGTTCCCACAGATGTTTTGCATGAAGAGGGGGAGTGTTTCAGAGTCCAGGGAAGCTGATTGGAGCAGAAAGCGGCAAATAAGATGGAAGTGAACTAAAGAAATAACTTCACTCGTCTAAACGTGTAATATAAACAGAGCTGGTGCTCTGAAGACTTCTCGCTTTCACTTTTTTAATTCCTTCAACAACTGTATGTAAAACACACACACACACACACACACACACACACACACACACACACACACACACACACACACGCACGCACGCACGCACGCACGCACGCGCACGCACGCACGCACGCACACACACACACACACGCACGCACGCACACACACACACACACACAAACTGTGTAGGACACTATGGAGTTTTTTCATGACGGTCTCCAAGCCAAACAAAGATCAATTTTATTATTCAGAAACTTGGCTACACTGAACAGAACATAAGAGCCTCTTTACGGGAGATATCAAAATCAAAGGTGTTGATATATTACAAAACACGCAAATTGCCAACACAGGCTCATGAAAACTCTTTTTTGAAAATTGGTGACACATTCGAATACGATCTCATTCCTGAGTTTTTGTATCTGATCACATCGTATGAAATCGTACAGCTAGTTCGTAAAATACGTGCAGGTGACGTGGATCATTTTAGGAGATCCGGGGATCTATGGTGAGATCTGACATGTTCTGCTACATATCGGGCAACAGGAGGCAATTTTAACGCGACAATTTAAGAAAATTGTGATGATAAAGAGAATGGAAGCGATAATTTAATACACTCCCATGCAAAGGTTTTGTTGAGAAAAATATATATTTCTTTCTTTCGTTTTCTTGTGAAATCACTATCATTAATATAGTTTATCTATTGGAATTAGATGCTTGTTTTAAACAACATGTAGCTATCCTTTAAATCAGGCCTATCGCTTTGCACTCTGCAAAGTTCAAATGTCTACTTTTTAAGCAATACTTTTAATGTCCCTGCATGCTGTCAGTGCACTGGCTGTGCGACGACCATTAAACTCGTGCCTGTCTCTAATGATAAACAGTGGAAACACGGAGAAAGATAAGAACGACAGTTTTACATCCCATATAACAATGATTTTGGCGAAACTAGAATACATTAATGAATAAGTTCTGTTTAGTGCTTCCCAGCTCAGATTCATTTATGGACCTTTCAGCATCTTTCAGTATGCGGGTTTATGACACGTCATAATTGTGTTTGACTCTCCAATCAAAACAAACAAATTCATACTTTCTCTGATTTCACCCTATTCAAACACCTAGAGCAACCATTCAGCAAACCAATTAAAATCCGATTAGGAAACATTTTGCTTTTCAGACCGAGGCAGCGAAGAGCCCGTGACCTCTCAGCACCGGGTCATGAACTAATAAGATCCATGGCCCACAAAGACGCTTCACAAATGTCCTCGGAGACCGACTGTGGCCTATGCACCTTTGACATACATAGAACATTAATTGGTCGCTGTTTTAACGAGGAAGGTGGGATATTCTAGTTAATTAGTCGCGATTGGATAAGGGTGAACATTATATGGTTCGTCCGGTGGTTGGGGATCATCTTTTGTGTGTGTTAAATGAGAAGTGAGTATCGCTGTGCCTGTGTACAGTGTGCTTCTGTGAACTGGCGACAGCTCGAGTCCATGATGGGAAAAACGCAAATCACAGGACCTCATTATCTCATTTTTATCGCCATCTTTTGGGAGCAAGCCTTAATCAAACGTGGCACTCTCTCTCTCTCTCTCTCTCTCTCTCTCTCTCTCTCTCTCTCTCTCTCTCTCTCTCTCTCTCTCTCTCTCACACACACACACACACACGAAACCCAGGCAAAGTAAACAGTGCACAGAAATCAGTAAACGAGGGAAGTGTCTGCGGCATATTCTGTTTAGAGTCCATAAAGAAGAACGAGAAGCCGTTAACAGCGCGATTGTGTAATCCAGTATAACTTCTAAAATACATTATGGGTGTTGGTAATGGTTTGCTGCATAGTCGTAAACTACCAGTTGGTGTTAAAACTGCTTCTCTAAAAGCGATTTCAAATGTTGCTGTGATCACGTCTGTTGTTTCGTGTTTATTTAATGTTGTTGTCCGCCTTCAAAAATGAAGATTCAAATCTAATAATTCATAAATAATACAATGGACGCACACTCTTTTAAATAATGAACACATTTAGGCTGTTAATGCCAGCTAATCCAACACAGCAGCCTATTTTACCTTCAACTTCTGATTTTATTACACGTCTCGACAGCAGTCTGGATATTGCATCAGCAAACAAGCAACACATTTTAATGATCCATTTCAGATCCCTACCCTGCAGATATGACTCCTGCAATCAAAAAGCAAAGATTGTCAAAGAGATTTACACCTGTCTGTCTCAGCCCATAGATTAGACTACTGGAGCCAGGTTGTCTGGAACCCGTGAGCTACTTCACCCTAAATCCGGATTAAACATGATAAAATAATCAGCAAAACGCCGCTTTCACATGCACGATAAACGCGAACCTCAGCGAACGCAAAATCAACAACTGAAGTAAAGCGGAATTGTAAAGCGCCAACATTGTTCCATATACTTGCCGGTCCCGCGCGTCTGTGCTCTCGGAGGAAAGTGTTTTATGTCATGAGATTATAGACTGCAGTCCGATGCGGGTCACTGGACCCAAGACACTCCCGGTTACTGCGAGTCATTTCTCAACAAGCCTTTTAAGTTGGCGAGCGAAGGCGTATTATGACAGACTTCCCTATGTTCCTCTGCAGAAGGAAACATCTATGACTGCAGACTACAATACGTGCATTAAAATATACTAATCTGATCCAGCATGAATACGGAATATTTTTGATAATGTCGATTATGATGCAGCCTTCTTTATTTTAATCCTAGTTTTATTTAGTTTTTTTTTTTAAAGTTTTTTTATGGGAATGATGCCAGATAAAAACGATGACAATTTACACGGAATTTGATAAACGATTTATTTATGTAGCCTACGTATCTAAACTTTCAAGTGCATTCTAAGTCTTCAATATTCACTCATGCAAACATGTGCGATAGTGTTCATATTCTGATGTTATGGATGTCTGTCGTGTGCTATTTTAGTTTATTTTTAATCAATGAAAAATTAGGTTTAAAAATCACAATTTTAACTGTGTTTATATAGGATGTGTATGTTTGTTTTACGTGGAATTTACAGTCATCTAGAATGTCGTCGGTTCAAACCTGAAATCATTCAGTGAAGCGAAAACAATTAACATGATTAAAACGGACTGTGTGATTTACCGACTCACACGCGGTGCACTTTTACATATTTATGCATATTTATAAGACACAGTCCGAAAAAAAAAAATGCAAAGATATTGAAGCTATGGTTTAATAAATTGCACAAAATATTTTTTTGTTTTCACTTGAACATTGTTTGATGTATTTACACTCCATTTAGATTCATTCTTTAATTGCTGATAATTCTGCGCTATTTCCTTTGCGTGGACCTTTAAGCTTTAGATCTCATAAGCTTTAATGTTTTTTTTTTTGGTTTTTTTTTTTGTGCTAAACATTTAGGCATCATCCAAGGGGAATTAACATGTAAAATCCCATAGTACTCCAACCTCTGATTATTAATATTATTATGTTTAAAACGATTTTTCTATTAGACGCGCAGCCGAAATGATGCCGTGAAATGGTGAAGATAAGCCGCTTCTCTATCAGGAATATCAACAGGTTGTTTCAGGCATTAAACAGGTTTTGTGAGTTTGTCATGTGAAATTCAGTTTGGCTTTATTGTCTCGGCCTGCATCGAAACAGATTCTGGCAGTGACAGATGGAAAACTGGGATTCATTCTTTTCAACTACAATTTCAGATTATAATCGGACTTTGCGATTATATTCGCATCAATAAATAAATAATAAATAACATAAATCGCCATTCATTCATTCATTCATTCAAATACAGTCGCATATGCAACACCGAGGTTTTGTGAAATCCTTAAAAAATCTAGTAAAAAAAATTACAACTAAGTGAATTCATTCTCATCCGAAGTTCCCGTCTCTGATTTAATTTAATTGATAATGTTTTCATTGTTTCATTTCAGTTCTGTAAATCAATTTAGAAATACATAACTTAAATTAGTAAATACAACTGAATGCAATTAATACAATATAGCTACTTCACTCATACCAATCGTAAAAATGTTTATTTCTTCTGTAAGATGGGTCAATATATCAATATATGGATGAAATATGCCTATAGATATACAATCAAACTTCCCACGCCCTTTATCACATTCAACATTATTATAATAACTCTTTGCATCATCATAATCATAATAGCAACCTGTATTCTGTGCTGCTGTGTCTCAGAGACTGGAGGTTACATAAACCACATGCCTGGTGTGACCAGAAACATGATCCAGACATCATTCTTGAAGCTTGTCCCTTTGGGTGAAAGGAGGGGTGTGAGTTATGGACATGTAGCTTTTCCATTTCAATAGCCCATCTGGGTTTCTACTGTAAGACTTGCTGCATGAAATATTCAGGGTTCAGTGAAAACTGATCTGATGCTCGAGAGCGAGTCTTCTTTCCCGTCTTCAGCTCTCGACCCCTGAGACTGGAAACCAGTCACACTGAGATATTGGTGTCAGTGTGTCCAGATTACCTTGCATTGCCGCGCTCTCACAAATATATATAATTCTTATGTGATATTTCATATGTGTGCCAATCACACTTTAAAGTCACCATGAAATCAAAATGGATCATTCTTGTTTTTCTGGAATACTGCAGTGATTTATGGGTGCGCATCATTATTGTGTTAATAATCTTGAATCAGAATAAGTTCTATCTCTTCTCTGATGATGAGGGCGGGGCTATAACCTGTCACTCACATGAGATCAGCCAATAGCAAACCACAACCATCCAACCAGCCAATCAATTCCCCACAGACACAATCAAGCCCCGCCCACGTTTGTTCTTCTTCCAGAAGCGTTTCACTGGTATATACGACACAATAGAGGAGAAAATATTGCAAACTCCCTTTAATGCGACTTCAGCTTAACAGAAACATCAATAGCAAACAACAGTCAAATTCTCATGGCATTACTCAGCCAAGCTTTAGAAGCCTTATATGGGTTTGACACTTTTCACACTCTTTTTAGAATCCAGTCCTGGCATGCCCACACACACACACACACACACACACATGCACAAATAATCCACATGCTATTGTCCCTCCACCTACCGACGGTGCAAACTTGTTTTGTTCTCCGTGAAATGTCAGTGGTCTCCGCTTCTCCTTGGGAGTTCGAGAGGCTTTTACCGAAAGCAAAACAATCTGAGGAAACTGGGAACAATCATAGACAGGCTCCAGCGAGCCGCCATAAAACAGCGAATGCTCCTGACCTGATGAAAGATCAATGAGCTGCCACTACACCCGCCAGTCAGCAGGAACACACACCAATAAAACACACACCAAGGCCTCTTGCTTTCCATGACATGAGGATTGTAGAAGATTGGAGACTGTTTGCAAGCATGCATTTTTCACACTGTGGATTGGATCATGTAAAGCCCCAGTCCTCCGACTTTACTTCAGGAAGATACACGTACAGTCAAACCAAACGTTATTCAGACACCTTCAACATCTGTTAAATTTAACTACACAATTAGATAATACCAGTTTAGCTCAACCAATCACCAAGCAATGCTTCATTTTGTTCAGTCTGTGTGTAAAAAGAGCATTAGCAATTAAAGACAAAACACACTTCAGCAAAACATGATCAGCTCAAAGTGTCGGATTCATTTTTGGTCACACATTGTCACTGGTAGTCACTGTATGAAGAATATTTGGGTATAATATGTCACAGTTTACTTTATTTTGCTCTCCTCACTTAAATAAATGAACTATAGTGTCCTGATCACACTAATGAAAAAACATCAAATATTATATCTGGTGTCTGAAATTTTTTGAGTTTGACTGTATAGTTGTGTCTCGGTGGCCACACACACACACACACACACACACACACACACACACACACACACACACACACACACACACACACACACACACACACACACACACACTCAGATGGAACAGGAACAGTCTCGGAGGGAAGGGCTGAATGGGGTTTTTCTCCAGCACACACACACACACACACACACACACACACACACACACACACACACACACGGCCTCGGCACTGCTCCTGCTGGAGGGAATGCAGCGACAGGCCAAATCTTCCCAAACTCAACCGAACCCAACGCATGCGAAATGCTACACAAATGTTTGGGAGATTAGCACTGTGGAATTAATGAGGCGTGTGTATTTGCCTATAGTTGATCAAGGACACCGGAGAACACTGATTCAGAAGAGCTGATGTTCAGAATCCACTGGTTCCAGACAGAACTCGAGGGTCCTTGACTCAATGTTAAAGATGTTATATGTAAGGAGAAATGTCTTAAATGACTGGATAATACTTTCACATTAACTCTCTGGTGGTCCTTGCGTGGTGGTAAAAAAAAAGACAAATATTTATCAATGAAATGAATGTACAATATTTTAGTTTGATAATGTTTTTGTTTTTTTTGTCTAATATTTTGTATTTTAGGGGATTTTATGATACTAAGTTATATTTATGAAAATGACATTTCCAAAGTAAGCTGTCATAAATCTTGAATGCTTTGGACTTTTTAAAGAAAACATGTGACACATTATTGCTGAAGTGAAAAAAGTAAAAAACTTTTTTAAAAAAACAGAAGTTTAAATGTATTGCTATGAAAAAAAAAATACAATTTTCAATTTGTATATGATGAACCCCCCCCCCCCCCCCCCCCAAAACATGTTTTACTATAAAACTGCTAAAAGATCAGAGCCATTCATCTAAACGATTTGTGTTCCAAATTTGAGTTTTACATCTCAAAAAAACTAGTTACTTTGGGCGCAGTTCCGCACGCCTCCACTAGAGGAGCTCCTCATGACGGCATTCTGGACCATCAAGATCACAAGTGTGATTATTTTTATAGGAACCTTCAATATTTTCCAATGATTTTTTTTTGTTCACATTCACCTTTACCAAGTTCTATCCCATTTCGATGAGGTTAAAAACCCAAACAAAACCAAACAAATTTTCTGTCAAAAATGACCAAAGAGCATCTGAGTGGTTACTTTGTGATAGCGATAAAGTATGTTTACGATCAGTTTAATTCATAATTTTTAATAAAAATGTATAAAAATTAAATGTATTAATTCAAACCACATCCATAAAATGATCACATAGTGTAACTCCTGTAATGAAGCGTGTTTAAGGTTCCACATTGAACACTTTCTTCTTAAGCGTTTGAACACTTTATACGCGACGCTTACACTAAAGTTTTGGACATTAGTACTGTACATTTAATAAGACTAGTTTGCTGAGCATTTGCCTAAGCTGTTAATAGTTTGTAAAGGACACTGGAGAACAGGAATTAAACATCTGAAACTGACATTCCCGAGTAACTGATCTGCGATATTCCCGTTCTTCAGTCGCTGAGACACAACAGAGGCAGACAGCGCATTCTTCTGCGGTTCGCTACAAGCTCGTCGTGTAATATGTCAGCGGGGAAACAGATTTTGTCAGGTGGAGATGAGGTTCAGAAGTTCATGGCTCGTTTAAACTCAAGCATTCCATTTAAAGTCTTTACATTTCCATTTAATTCCAGCTTCCCCTCCTGTGTCTGCGTGCAGTTCGACCAATCAGATCAGCTTCTCCTGATACACGTGACTCTCTCTCTCTCTCTCTCTCTCTCTCTCTCTCTCTCTCTCTAAGGGGAGAGAAAGCTGATCTGCAGAATAATGACAGTCATTTAATTGAATTGAACTGAACTTTGAACAGTTTTGATTTTAAAACAGATTGCATGAAAACAATTCCATTAGAACTTGAAATGTTACATTCATTCTTTGAAGAAAAGGTTCTGGAGCTTTAAAGGGCTCTTCATATGTAGAACCTTTTATGGGTTTCTATGACTTTATGGATTTAGCTTTAATTAATATTTTTTAGTGCTGGGTAACGATTAATCGTGATTAATCACATCCAAAATAAAAGTTTGTGTTTACATAATATGTGTGTGTGTGTACGGTGTGTAATTATTTTGTATAAATACATACATATGCATGTTTAAATTTAAGAAATATTTGCATGATATACTGTATATATATATATATATATATATATATATATATATATATATATATATTTATACATAATTTATATGATATATACATTTATATATACATGTAAATAAAAAAATCTTATATATAAACACGCATGTGTGTGTATTTACTGTATATACTAAATAATTAAACACAACACACACATATATATTATGTAAACACAAACTTTTATTTTGGATGTGATTAATCGCGATTAATCGTTGCCCAGCACTAATATATTTTTTTTTTAATTTTTTTTTTATTAAATTCTATGAATTAAACAGCTCATATATATTTAATTAGTAGAAAAAAATTGCAATAACGCGTTAAACATGAACGTATCATGCAATCCTTTAAGACATTTCTTCTGACATAGAACATTTTTGGCATAAAGCGTTATTAAAAATCGAGTCGAGGAGTTTTATATCGAACCCACTGAACCTTTCAGTCAAAGACTGTAGACATGAAGATTTCATTAGTCTGTGTTTCTGTAATATGGATCTTTTGTTGTAAAAGCATTATTTTTGAAGTTCATTCATGCAAACTGGTGGATTTGACTTTTATGATCCATTGCTTTCACCAGAAGCCTTTATTTTAAAAAAGCAAGAAACATCCATATTCTGAAGAGCATTAAGTGTAAAATCAACACACTATTAATCTCCAGGTAAACCGGCAGAGATCTTCATCAGTTCCTCAGTGTGATTACAGTAGAACTGAACTCTTAGTCTATTTGAGGAGGACAATTAGAGAATGAATACATCAAGAAGACTCACTATACATCTCTTAAACTGTTTCTCTTGTTCTTTTGAGTTATGGCCAAAGCACAGAGTGTATTATTAATGTGCAAAGAAAGTATCAGTCACAAACACTTGGCTTGCATCTGGCAAATGATGGCATAATTTGCCTATAATCCTGTGTTTTTCACGTATAGTTTCAATAGTAAGCATTGAGGTCTGGTGAACCTTGAACTTCCTGATCACTCGTTCCCGTCAGTGTGTTCTCTCCGTCAGTGAGTAAAGTAAAGTAAAGTAAAGTTAGAAACTGCCCTTAAATCGCTCATCTGTTGGAGGTGGCGACAGCGTCATGATATCACGTCCAGATGTGACTCAGTCAATGTTACGTGTCGTATATGATCGGGCAGCATATGGTCTCCATCAGATTCAGATATGAATGTCCAGCTTCATTAATGCACAGACACAGACTGGCCGTCTCTGGACAGAAGCAAACATCTGGAGCTCGGGGTTTTCCAGAGCTGACGGTCCATGTTTTAGACGGACAAGTGAAATGGCTTCAAAGAAACGCTTTATTTAGCTTAGAATAATTGAGGAAAGATTCCCTTTATCACAGAGTTCACCTGTGGACCGAGACCTGGGGTTATCTGGAGAAGGCCTGATGCTTTTAATGCAACAGATTGGAAACAATCTGCAGGCCTTATACAAATAAAAGAAAAAGAAAAGTGTGATTTGAACTGTGCTTTGACTTTCCCATCAAGAAAAGCTTAACTGTTCATGAGTAGATCAATGCTCTTTCTATTCATCAAAGAATCCTGAAAAATAAAATGCATCACACTTTCCACACAAATATGAACTGTTTTCAACACTGATAATAATCATAAATGTTTCTTGATCATCAAATCATCAAATTAGAGTGATTTCTGTAGGATCATGTGACACTGAAGACTGGAGTAATGATGCTGTAATTCAGCTTTGATCACAGGAATAAATTACACTTTACTGTATATTCACATACAAAACAGATGATTTACATTAATAATATTTCACTATTTTTACAGTGTTTTTTTTATCAGAATAAACGCAGTCTAGCTGAGCAGAAGAGACTCTTTCAGGAACATCAACAAACTCTACCAACCCCAAAATGTTGTTTAAATGTATTTTTTAATTGCATGCTAAATGTTTGAAATATATGTCCCATATTTAACTATAAACCACCAATTCCAGATATTAGCAGCAATGTGATTTTTGACTTTTACCCTTCCTTCTGTTTATGTAAAAAGGTTTGTGTGACGTCCGAAAGCAATAGCTCTAAGAGTCCCGTGATCTCCTGATTCAGCAGACTGAGTCCTAACCTGATAAATGTGTCAACAACAAAGAAAAAATGTGCCTGTCTTCAGTAAATCAGCAGGAACGGCATCTTTACAATATACTCAAGCCCGATGGAAGCGATGTGCACTCTGTTACCAGCTAGTTCTGCTCCTCCGACTGTAAGGGTTATTGAGCAAATGATCAATTTGTCAAGTCTTAAGCAAAGAGCCCGTGGCAGCCAGTTCAACCGGAGGCTTATAATGATTGGATTAGTTGTGATTCGAGCTCTTAAATGATCAGGCCGAAATATTGAGCTCGAGCGAATGTGTGTGTGTGTGTGTCCACGTTCCTACACGCTGAATAAACCACTTTAAATATTCACAGTTGACATGCTTTTAATAGCTCGATCTAATAACGTTATTCTCTGAAAGCTGCTGTTGTTGGCGGCGCACCAGGACTCAGACTCAGACGCTTCAAACTCTTTTATTCCTGTCAGTGGAGTTCATCAGACTGAGGAGCAACTGGAAATAAATACAAAGATTTCCAGGATTTCCAACATTTGGTATCATTGAGATAGTTTGTTCTGTTACACTTTATTTTAAGGTGTCCTTGTTACAGTGTAATAACACATTATCAACTACATGTACTTACTAAATGGTTAGGATTAAAGTTGGTTTTGCATGTAATTCATAGTTATTACTGTAGAAACTATATGTGACTGTAAAATAAGGTGTTACCGTTTTTTACAAAATATTATTGTTTTATAGTATTTATTCCGTTTTATTTCAGATTCAATTTTAGTTATTTTAGCACATCAATGTAATGAAAATAAGTTGCTTTACTCAAATAAGTTTGGCTACACTTTACTTAAAGCCTTTATATACAGTACAACGCATGTACAAGCACTTTGATGCATAATCATGCACCTTATAACACATATCATGATCTGTATGGTAAAGCTCAACAGAAATAAAGGTGACTTGATTTAATGTTTGTTGTATTTCAAAAGTGTTTTTAAGGTTTTGGCTTTCGGTAACTAATAACTCTGCTTTGCTCTGCCAAAAAAAGCAACAACCAAACAAAATGAGTGGCTTTAATTCTCATTCAGAAGATTAGAAACGCCTGTGATTAAAAGCGTCTCGAATGCGTGTAATCTGCAGTGTGGTGTGTGTGTGTGTGTGTGTAGGGGAGCGTCCCGCGGCCGCTAACCGTGTTTGTCATGTTATCACGTTAGCCTGTGGAAGCGACGGGACACGGACACACACTCAGACCGTTCACTTCCTAAAGACATCTGTTCATTAATTCACTTTCTGCCCACTTCAGCAGGCTCTGACCTTTCATCGGATGCCAAGCCGCTGAGTAAAAGAACACGGTCCCCGCAGCGGCTAATGGAGTTACTGTAATGCAAGAGTGAAACTGAATTGGGACCAAGATGGCCACCGCTCTCGCGGAGCGAATGCACACAATCTAATTGCTATTGACATTCTCGTCTCGGAGGAAATTTGACATCTAAGGGCAAACAATTCTATTTAGTCGCCTGAATACTCTCAATGCGCGGTTCTGTCGGGCTCTCCGCGTATGCTCTCGTGCGGCAATCGATCCTAATCTGATTCAGGACGAGCAGCAGAAAAACCAGAATAAAATCAAAAGCACTGTTAGGGCAAAATATTAACAAGGGAGAACAATCGTGGTGGTGGACAGCAGGAGGAACAGTATTGTTAATGCACGAGTCCCCGTGAAGTGCTCAAAGAAATCTGCTGCTCAGGCTAAAAGCGCTTCTCATTCCCTGAGAGCGTTCCTTCATTCGTTCCTTCATTCGTTCCTTCATTCGTTGGGCCGGCCTCGCCTGATTTCATTAGCCTCACTCCCGGGAGAACACATCTCATGTTTTGTGAGAGTGGACCATCCTCACAATGAAGTCCATCACAGGAGAGAGAGTGCATGTGTGAGAGATGACGGATCTGACAAATTGAAGTGGCCCTTACAAACTCTCTCTGTGGTAGTGTGTGTGTGTGTGTGTGTGTGTGTGTGTGTGTGGGTGTGTGTGTGTCGGTCGGAGGGCGTTTGTGTTGGTCAGTCCATGAGACACTCGGTTAAAAACAACCCAATTTACCCAAGGTCTCGTTAAATACAGGACAGAACACATGTTGGGTTAATTTTACCCAGCAAATTACATTGTTTATTTGACCCAGCATACTGGGGTAATTCATTTTTACGACTAGCAATTTGTTTTTTACTTCATACATGAATTGTTGTTTACATCCAAACGTAAAAAAAAAAAAAAAAATACTCCACACAACCACTGGTTTGCATAATAATTCCTTTATTTTTTATAATATTTTACAGTATAGCATATTTAATATAGTTTTTAAATACATTTTGCATACATTTAAGCTTGTTTAACAAATATTAGATGTAAAAATTAAACATTTAGAAGTAATTCCAGTGTAATGGCCCAGTCTCTGTTGTCCCGTTTCCACTGTAACGTCTCTGGATCTCCTGCCGGAGCTTGTGTCGTGTTCAGCAGTGGAACGTATAACTCCAGACGCCCTGATACTACATAAACACTGTGATGTTACGTCTGACCCAGGATCTGGGTAACACAAAACTACACAAACACTGGGTTGTTACGTCTGACCCAGGATCAGGGTTCCACAAAACTACACAAACACTGGGATGTTACGTCTGACCCAGGATCTGGGTAACACAAAACTACACAAACACTGGGTTGTTACGTCTGACCCAGGATCAGGGTTACACAAAACTACACAAACACTGGGATGTTACGTCTGACCCAGGATCTGGGTTACACAAAACTACACAAACACTGGGTTGTTACGTCTGACCCAGGATCTGTGTAACACAAAAACTACACAAACACTGGGTTGTTACGTCTGACCCAGGATCTGGGTAACACAGGAAAACTACACAAACACTGGGTTGTTACGTCTGACCCAGGATCAGGGTTACACAAAACTACACAAACACTGGGTTGTTACGTCTGACCCAGGATCTGGGTAACACAAGAAAACTACACAAACACTGGGTTGTTACGTCTGACCCAGGATCTGTGTAACACAAAAACTACACAAACACTGGGTTGTTACGTCTGACCCAGGATCTGGGTAACACAGGAAAACTACACAAACACTGGGTTGTTACGTCTGACCCAGGATCTGTGTTACACAAAAACTACACAAACACTGGGTTGTTACATCTGACCCAGGATCTGGGTAACACAAGAAAACTACACAAACACTGGGTTGTTACGTCTGACCCAGGATCTGGGTAACACAAAACTACACAAACACTGGGTTGTTACGTCTGACCCAGGATCTGGGTAACACAAAAACTACACAAACACTGGGTTGTTACGTCTGACCCAGGATCTGGGTTACACAAAAACTACACAAACACTGGGTTGTTACGTCTGACCCAGGATCAGGGTTACACAAAAACTACACAAACACTGGGTTGTTACGTCTGACCCAGGATCTGGGTAACACAAAACTACACAAACACTGGGATGTTACGTCTGACCCAGGATCTGGGTAACACAAGAAAACTACACAAACACTGGGTTGTTACATCTGACCCAGGATCTGGGTAACACAAGAAAACTACACAAACACTGGGTTGTTACGTCTGACCCAGGATCTGGGTTACACAAAAACTACACAAACACTGGGTTGTTACATCTGACCCAGGATCTGGGTAACACAAGAAAACTACACAAACACTGGGTTGTTACGTCTGACCCAGGATCTGGGTAACACAAAACTACACAAACACTGGGTTGTTACGTCTGACCCAGGATCTGGGTAACACAAAAACTACACAAACACTGGGTTGTTACGTCTGACCCAGGATCTGTGTAACACAAAAACTACACAAACACTGGGTTGTTACGTCTGACCCACGATCTGGGTTACACAAAAACTACACAAACACTGGGTTGTTACGTCTGACCCAGGATCTGTGTTACACAAAAACTACACAAACACTGGGTTGTTACGTCTGACCCAGGATCTGTGTTACACAAAAACTACACAAACACTGGGTTGTTACACTCTGACCCAGGATCTGGGTAACACAAGGAAACTACACAAACACTGGGTTGTTACGTCTGACCCAGGATCTGGGTTACACAAAAACTACACAAACACTGGGTTGTTACGTCTGACCCAGGATCTGGGTAACACAAAAACTACCCAAACACTGGGTTGTTACGTCTGACCCAGGATCTGGGTGACACAAAATCTACCCAAACACTGGGTTGTTACGTCTGACCCAGGATCTGGGTAACACAAAAACTACACAAACACTGGGTTGTTACGTCTGACCCAGGATCTGGGTGACACAAAATCTACCCAAACACTGGGTTGTTACGTCTGACCCAGGATCTGGGTGACACAAAATCTACCCAAACACTGGGTTGTTACGTCTGACCCAGGATCTGGGTGACACAAGGAAACTACACAAACACTGGGTTGTTACACTCTGACCCAGGATCTGGGTTACACAAAAACTACACAAACACTGGGTTGTTACGTCTGACCCAGGATCTGGGTAACACAAAAACTACACAAACACTGGGTTGTTACGTCTGACCCAGGATCTGGGTGACACAAAATCTACCCAAACACTGGGTTGTTACGTCTGACCCAGGATCTGGGTGACACAAAATCTACCCAAACACTGGGTTGTTACGTCTGACCCAGGATCTGGGTGACACAAAATCTACCCAAACTCTGGGTTGTTACGTCTGACCCAGGATCTGGGTGACACAAAATCTACCCAAACACTGAAAAAATAACCCCAAAAATGTACCCATAAGGCTCAACCCAGGATTTGGGTAGAAAAAATAACCCAATATTTTTTAGAGTGTGTGCAGGGTCCACTATAAGGCAGCTATTAGGTGTATCGACTCAAAACCTTCATCTGTTTGTTCGAGCGTTCAGACCAGCTGATACTGCATTCAGTGTGTTTATAACGGAGCCGCTGCACATCGACGGCTCCTGAAGATTCTCTAACAGGACAACAGAGGTTCTTCATGGTGGAAAGAGGTTCTCCAGATGATTAGAAAAGAAGTAAACGGTTCTTCTATGGCATTGCTGTGAACCTTTATATTTGTGTAGTCGAGCTGTGGCCTTCATCGGTGTGTCCTAGTTTACGTGATATGATGCATGCCAAATATATGTTCTGAGAACATCTCCCATTAAGTAATGGGAAGGAAAACATTATTTCTGAATGTTAAAAATGTCATTTTTAAATGTTTTACAATGTTTTTTTCTTGGTTATGTGAACGTTAAAAATACAATTGTATGATTCTTCAAACGTTATATTTGAACGTTCTGAAACGTGTCTGGAAAAAACGCTCCATAATTGATGTACAAATAATGTTTTTTGTATTAACGTTTTGAGAACATTATTAAAGACCAGATAACTTTGAGCAAGTGTTCTATTGAGAACGTTTGTTCATAACTTTGTTAGAGTTGATGTCGACGCGTTGCGTTGGATTGACTCGTGAGTTTGGGCCGAGATCATCTGATTGTTGGGGAAACCTGTTTGAAAACAGTCAGTATTTCATTTGGTGCCTCGAATGGTGCAGAAATACAGCTTTAATAATAGTATTTTTAATGATGTTACATTGGATTAAAAAGAATTTTGTGGCATTTGTCATTTATTAGACAGGACAGTGAGTGAGACCCAGACAGTCATTCAGTGTCGGCCCAGATCCGGCCCACAGCTGGGTCACCGTTTCTGAGACATTTATAACAGCTTCTTCTAGTTTTAGTGGTTTTGTCACTATCATTATTATATATATCTTTTTTATTTTTATTTTTATTTTATTTTTTTATTTTATTTTAGTATTTCACCTTAAAATTATTTATTTCAGATATTTCATAATCCTAACTCATTTTTTCATATTTATATTTTATTTTAAGTTTTAGTGGTTTTGTTATGTATAGGGTTAGGGTGTATAAAATATACATATATACATTTTATTTAATTTAAGTTTAAGTTATTTTAGTGTTTCACCTTCAATTTGTTTCAATCAGTTTTTTCAACTAATAAAATTTTTTTCCTCCGGTTTTTTTTTTCAACTACTGAATGAACGATTTTTAGCAGTTTTAGCTTTTGTTAACAATAAGTACACTGTTAGTAATTTTTTTTTCAGTGACTGTGCAATGTTGTAAGTGTGTCCAGATTTCTGAGGGAAAGTTTGATGTGTATTTGCACACAGATGAGAGCCAGTGCCGAAGCCTCGCAGAAGAGCCACAAACACGCTAACGCTAAGAGTCTTTCAGACGCTGCAGCGAGATCTCAATCGCTTCACCTGAGAGCACCTGAGGTGACGTTCCTCTCGCTGATAGGGCTGATTTACACCGGTTGAAACGCAGGGCTCGCGTCTCCTGGTCTCAGAGGCTTTCGTGTTGATCAGGGGTGCAGATAGACGTCCATAAACGTGTGTGTCGCGGCCCGTGGCACTGTCTGCTCGGAGACTGATGTTATCATGAGATGTGCACACATTCCTCCTGTGGGCTATTGACCGAACCAGGGCCTGTTCCTCGGTCTCAGTGTTTAGCATGTTAATGAGACGTCTAGCCAGTGCGAGGAGACAGTGGAGGATCTGGAGGAGCGTAATGAGATTAAGGACAGTGGACTAGACGCTTGAGAAATCAGTGTGGTCACGAGGACAGTTCAGCACAATATATCCATGTTTTTGTGACACTACAGGTTTAACATGTTTACATCCATGCTTTCCTCGCACAAACACAATCTGAAACCCGAAGCAGTGACAGACAGTGATCCGGAATGACCCGTGAGCAGGAGATTTTAAGTTAGTGTTTCAGTGATTTAACATGTTGACGTGTCTCTGATGTTTGTTATTGGCTTTTAAAGGCTGTTGAGAATAGAGTTCAGTCTCTTTTACTGATCAAACTGAGAGAAAACAAACACAAACAATCATTGCATTGACTTTGCAGCTGGACTTTAAAGTGGACTCCACCAGTGTTAGTCTAGTCCACATCACATTCACACGGCGGATTTTAGCAACCCAGTGAAGTGGAGTAGAACTAATAATAATGATTTTTTTATGATTTTTTATTTTATTATTTCCTCTATAAAATGCATACAGTTGTTTTGAAGAGTTGTGCTGTGGACTTCACCGTTCCCTAGTAAAAAATTAATAAAATAAAACCTATAACATAATTAAAATACATTTAAGTTTACTTCAAATCTATTAACATATTTGTTGACATACTGCTTGAGACTTACTGATATAACATTATAATTCAACTTTATTTGGAGTACTTTTTTATTGCACAATGCACATGTATTAATATTAAGCCTAAAATGTGTTTTAAAATCAATATAAATAAGGATTGTATGATATCAATCTTTATATGCAAGATATTTAAAGTGTACTTAAAGTATTCTTGCAACAGTTCCACTTTAACACAGTCATGCTGTACTTCACTATAACTTTAGTTGAACTTCTGCACAATCAAAGTACATTAAGTACAAAATTAGCTGCCAATTTAGCAGACTTTACCAGTTTATACTAAAAGTACAATTTCAGGGTATTTTTATTAAGTACATAAATATGTAAATGTATTTGCATTATACTTAGCATAAAATGTATGTATTTCAAATACATTTTAGTATATATATTTTCTAGGGTTCTCATAGAATTAGAGTGATTATTGTGTGCAGTGCTATGCGTAAGTTTAGACACCCATGCTAAAGTTGACTAAAAAGAGGAATAAAAAATCATCTTTTGGAAATTGAACTTAATGCCTTAAACCATACCTAGAGATTGGCATGGAGTACTTTCCATAAGATCATCTCTCAATGCAAATCAAACCAGCTATTAGGCTAACTGAAATAAAACCATGCCAATCTCTAGGTATGGTGAAGGCTATGTGATGATGTGGGGCTATTTTAATTCCAAAGGCCAAGGGAACTTTATCAGGATGCATAGTATCCTGGATCCATGAAGTAACTGGCCTTTAAAAATAAAAATCTGCCTGCCTCTATGGGAATTTAACATAGGGGTGTCCAGACTTATGCACTCTGTATTTTAAGGAAGAACATTTATTTATTTACGATACATTATTCATTCACAAAGAAAATTGGTGTCCTTAAAGGTTGGATTTTTCCTAATTTTTTAATTAAGGCATTAAGTTCAATTTCCAAAAGATGATTTTTTATTCCTCTTTTTAGTCAACTTTAGCATGGGTGTCTAAACTTATGCATAGTACTGTATTACATCTTTGACAACAAACAAAAGTTTGTACCACAAAATAAAAAAATTATTTAACAACTTTTCTTATAAAGTATACATTTATTACTTAAAATGACTTACTCTCTTGTACATGCACAGTCTCCAGACTTCTGCTCACTGTAAGCTGATTTTCTGACACTTTTCTATATAATGTGTGTATAGATCTGTGTGCACTTGAAAACACATGAAACATAAACATGCATACATTACAATAAAGAATTAGCTACTATAATATTATTATAATCATAATAACATCCAAATAAATAACTTCAATAATGTATATTTTTTAAGAACGTGTCAACATGACAAGTCATGAACACGTTCTTCTAGAAACTTTAATACAACGTTTGTTAAAAGTTATACAACATTTGTTTCTGAAATGTTTCAGTTGGACGTTCATCTAACAGTTCTTAAATGTTACATGTTTCAGAACATTCAAAAGTAACATTCCCATAATGTTTGAAGAATGATACAATGTAATGTTCCCTTAACGTTCACATAACAAAGAAGAAACATTTTAAAACTTTTGGATGTTTTTAACTTTTAGAAAACATTGAGAAATAGCATCTACATATTTTAATGGGAACGTTAGTGAAACATCCCTAGAACTTATTTTAGTTTTCTGGGATGGCTTAAAAAACATGATATTGTTATTGTTATCACTTGGTAAATTATCCTTTTATGGAATGGCTAGAAATGGAATATGTTCAGATGACAGAATATTAATCAAAGACGATTAATAAAGTCTTTAGCAGGTGATTCTGATGATGGCAACAAACTCTCATGAATAATGAGCTGAAGATCACTTCCTTCACAAAGAGTCTCTTTAACACACAGATCGCTGGGTTTACCAATAGCATGTTAAATCAGTTTAACGCGTACCATTCCCTCCTTCATTAATAGCTTTATTCATTTATAGGAACCACACAACAGAGAAGAATATAAACAGAATATTTCCACGTTCAGTCTGACTCAGTTTGGTAACATTATCTCTCCTGTTATCCTAGAAAGGCGAGGCTCAAATGATTCCCTTTTTGAAATATGATGAATCAAATATGCTCTATGGCAATTTTGTTTCCCAAGATGGTTTACAAGCTGTCTTGATCTTACTCCACCATCTGGATCACACGGCCATGGAGAAGATGATAATGCACTTTATGATGAGGGGAGGACGAAACCTTTGACCTTCACAGCCCTTTGACCTCTCTGGGCAATATTCAGCGCTATTCCTATAAGTAGCATATGCTTGCTCGTCCGATATGTTAAAGAAATTTATAACCAGAGCTTTGTCGATAAGGTCCCAGTGGACTGCGAAAACAAAACCAGGCCACGTCTACATTCATCCGGATACATTTGAAAACAGTGTTTTCGTTTCAGTGTGCCGTCTCAGTGTGAACAGAAGAGAAACGGAGAGAAAAAGAGGCTTTTCAAATGAAACCGTATTAGTGTGGACATGGCCCTGGTCTATGTCGTTGAAGCGTAACACGATCTGTATTAGCTCACAGTGTGCTGGACCTGAAGCTGAAGAGATCCAGTGTCAGGTTCTGGTCCAGTGTGAGCTGATGCTTCTCTCCCCGGGGAATGTGTGTGTTGGTATATGTGGAGAATCCTCCTCACGTCTGCCAAACCAGCGTCGCCTCGCTGTGGACGAGGTGAAACCCTGGATTTACTCACTGGCTCATAAATAAAGTAGATATTTTCAGAATCAAAAAGAGCTTCATTGCCAAGTGTGCTTTCAAGTAGTCATGCAACTCTTCTGGCAAGACTCTGAACAAATGTTCTTCAAGTAACGTTAATAGAGTGTTCGTTCAAAGTTTAATAATGTTCTCAAAACTATTTAAACATTTTTAATAAAGAAATGTCTTCATGCCTTAAAATATCTTGAATGTAACTCGACACCCTTGCCTCATTTAGTATGCGTGGTTCTATGAATATGCAAATGAGCCCCGCCTCCACTCACTCACTCAGCTCAGAGATCCACAGGTTGACGATCACACGTTGATCTGATTGGTTACAAGGTAGTTTGTGACGTCAGAAACACCAGCGATTTCAAAGCGTGTTTTTGAGACTGTCTTTGGTTCACTGCAGTTTTAAGGAGGAAATACTCAGCAATGGTGTCGACTTATGAACTTACACATGCTTTGTCTTAAAGCATATTA
The DNA here is from genome assembly GCA_021554675.1 of Leuciscus idus. Taxonomy (NCBI): domain Eukaryota; kingdom Metazoa; phylum Chordata; class Actinopteri; order Cypriniformes; family Leuciscidae; genus Leuciscus; species Leuciscus idus. Next base: position 372,024 of record CM038624.1, read on the forward strand.
AAAACACCACATAGACACATAAACTACATTAAACGCTGGATTTTGCTAATGGTTAGCGGGTCAGACAGCAACTTAGTGTCAGCCCAGATCCGGCCCACATCTGATATGCATGGAATCCACATGGGAACCCGAGTGTGTGTGTGTGTGTGTGTGTGTGTGTGTGTTCACTACTCACTGCTCCTAATGTGTGTGCACTAACTTGGATGGGTTGAATGCAAAGGACAACTTCTGAGTATGGGTTCCCATACTTGTATTTCACATGTCGTTTTCACTTTCACTCAATACAGAACTGGAGGAATACTGTCACACAGGAGGTGGAGGAATGAACAGAAAGCTGCTCACTTTTATTGGTTATTATGCATCACTCTATATGTGCGGATTGGCCAATAAGCACCTTTCTCCACAACATTACCCAGCAATCACTCTTTACTTTGCTTACATGATGGAATATCTGACATCTCGCAAGTTATTTTTGTAAAAACGACATGTAACCAAATTCAAGATTATTTTGTCTAGAAGTGTGTTACTCACAGACTATATCGGGTCTACATATGCACCCTTCAAAGTGGTGCTTTTATTATCTTGAAACACTAAAAACATAGATACAATCCCAGACACATCTTGGACACGTGGAATCCACAGAACGAGATCTGTCATTCCAACCATGCAAGAGTTCATTGGAACTATGGTTTGGAGAGATACTGGGCCCTATCTCGCACCCAGCGCAATTGACTTTGTACAGCGACGCATGTTTCATTCCTATTTTGCACCCGACGCACAGCGGACTCTTCCCTCCACAGACGCACGTCGGTAAATTAGGGAATGAACTTGCGCTCCCGGGGGCGGTTCAGCGAAAAGAGGAGGCGTGTTCCGGTGCAAACATTCCCTGGTGCTATTTTGCAGTTTCAGAAAACAATTCCGCCACTGACCAGGAGAAACCTCGTCAAAAGTCAGTGGCGCGTTGCGCATGTTATTCAGATGCTGTTTTAAGGGCGCATGCTTGGCCATAATGTAGCGTGTGCACAACACACACACACTTTACTTCTCTCATCTACACAGACGCAGCAGTTGCCATTTTTGCAAACCATTCATAATTACAAGGAACAATATTACCACATGAGGGAAATCATTGTTGTGTCCATGAAGATGTGAAAAAATAGGCATAAATCTAGCTTACACATTTACCCAAATTATCATACGCCTGTTTAACCGAAGCTAATTTGGGTGTGTTTCTCCATCCCCAATGTCACTTCTCTGTGTTTTACGGCCCTGACGAGAACGTCGGTCTCCTCGGCTGTGAACCGCTCCTGGCGTGCGTCTGGCAAATCCGCCGTTATAATAGCCATGGAACAAGCGCGCCTGCTCTTAAAGGGAATGTGAGATGTCGCTCTGATTGGTTTATTTCACGTTACGCCCAAACCACACCTATGAGTAATGAAGCTACTTCAGACCAACACATTTTAGATTTGCGTCGAAGAGTCATTTATCCCGCCGGTATAATAGCAACAGCGCCCGAGATCCGCCCACAAAGTTACTTGCGTTTCGCACTTGATACTTGCGTTTCAGATCGTTAAAATAGGGCCCTATGAATCGTTTAACTGTGTTGAAAACGTCAGAACATGCTTTTGTCAAATGGTCAGGATGCTCAAACAGAGCAATGTTTTTCAGCGGAATCAACCAACAAATGACTCAGAGTTGAGCTGACTCCTCATATGAAGCTGTGACAGGAGAGCTTACACACCCTCACCTGTGAACAAACAGATAATGCGCGCTCAACCCCTCAGGAACGAATTTCCTGCAATAAAATCCATTACCACACAAAGATGTCGGAAGACTCTTTTATGTCACCCGTTCACTGCAGTGGCCATTGACCTGGAGACCTTGGATTCCTGACCTCTGACCTGTGATCCTGACCTCTTCTTCCTCGGTCCTGCTCTACCTGCCAGGCACCTGCTTTGAGAAATGAAAGATTAGGGAATGTGTCTCCGGGGACTCCTTCCGCCCCGCAGACAACAGGCACACAGTCCCGCGTCTCAATGGGGCTTGAGTGGGTCTGGTAAACCAATCTCCCTAATTATCTATTGAAAGAACATTCTTTTTCCTTTCAGAGTCATTACCCCCGGTTCAATCGCTGAAAAGTAACATACAGGAGCAAAAAAAGCAGACAGGAAAAAAGCTTGCTGATTTCCACCAAGGTTAATTGCTTGGGAGGGACCAGATGTGAAATATAGATTGCAATAAAGGTGAAGGGGACCGGCATTGAGGAGAAATGACGAATGAATGCGAGATCTTACATGGCTCTTGTTTCCTGTGGATGTGAAAGGACTGGCAGAGGCATATATGTCCATTTCTGGATTCTGATTTGATTTTGAAAATGACACAGATATTAATTCCCCCTCCATCCACCCAAAATCAAACTAAACATACACAATTTGTCGCTTTAAAATGCGATAAAAAAGCTGCTCACTTTTATTGGTTATTATGCATCACTCTATATGTGCAGATTGGCCAATAAGCACCTTTCTGTTTGTCTTGAACCTCGTCTGTCTTATCTGTTCATCAGGTGGAGCTCTTCTGTCGTTCTCAGAAAGAACTGAAATGAGAATATTCACGTTCATCAGAGATGCACCGATGTATCAGCCAATTATCGTATCGGTCAAATATTTTTACTATCGGCTGATTGATTAAAAACAGCCGATGATCAGTGCTGATTATATCCTGTCAATGACAGGGTGCGGAAAAACCGTGTCAGACTGCAACTCATTCTGTGAAGAAAATCTCTCGTGTGTTAGGGTTAGGGTTAGGGCAAGTTAGGTTTTTTGAGGATATTACAACACTTTAACAAAAAAACCTACTTTAAAAAATAGTGACGTTAATGCCGGCTTTATTTGACCATATGAATCCTACATCAAAGATTATTTGTAGCGCCTCCCATCCAATAATCGCTTTTAATTCATATAATAATTGTGTTGTTATTTCTGATAAGAAACAAAGTCTCAGCTTTCAAATTCTGTACATTTGATCACGAGATTCAAATAATAAATGGTGTTTTGACGCTCTTAAATGTGATGTGACAGATCGATGTAGCGATTTCTTCCACTTTAATACAAATTAAATCTAGAAAAACATGCATGAACATCAGAAGGTATGTTGAAAAATATCATGTCTCGTGTAATCACTCAATCTAATCACTTCCACTGCGCAAAGACGTCAGTAAAACAGCTTGTGAACAATATCACTTAATGTTGGAAAGTTATCCAGTGTTCACAGTTCGTTAGATAGCAATAAAAACACTAGAGAAAAGCGTATTTCCTGTTAATTATATATGTATGTTTGAATAAATTTGCCATGAAGAAGTTTATGAAAACTATATGTGCAACTGAGTTGTACAAACATTTCAGCTTTTATTTGTGTAAATATTACATCTGGAAATAAGTAGCAGCTGAATATAATAGCTCTGTAGTTAACTGTTTATTTAACCTCTAATATTAATGAGAGGTTCCCTGGATAGTTTGCAGCATTATTTGTGAGATCTTTTTTTTTTCCTTAAAAAAATCAAACAATCGGCATCGGCATTGGCTGACACCATTCTGAATAATCGGTTGGTATCGGTGGAGAAATTTAGTATCAGTGCATCTCTAGTTTTTATGTTTGTGTAAGATGATCATTTCATCATTTCAGTCTTGAAATTGGTCACCATCTCTTTTTGTGTTTCTTGAACTGGTTAAATCACACAAGCATTTCACACTAAACATATTTTTTTCATTTGATGAACAAGTCCCTCTGGTTGAGGTCTTTGAGCTTGCTGTTTCTCGGTGCACTGATCCTCCAGAATCTCTCCGCCAGCTAAATAACCTTTAAATCTTCCAGCTTTGCAGGACTTTGCAAACATTCAGAGGCCATTGGTTATAAACCAAAGAGGATTGACTTTGGAATTCACAGAGAGTCCTGCTCTTACCTGTCGTTCCAGTTCAGTTCAATACATATCGTTTCAAAGCAGCTTTAATGGATGTCTACATTATAATTTACAGTGATCTGTTATCAGAAGTGACTGTCTAAGTTATGCATTGCAGAAATGTACATATACAATCACACAGGTAGCTAATAATGCAATAATTTAAGGCAGAAACAATTGGAGTTTCTGTAAGTTATAATGCACAAATCTGTACATAAGTCTTCTGTTCAGATGTATACCACACTATTATTATTATTGTTTATTTATTTATGTTTTTCCTTAGTCTCATTTAATTCTTTCCTCATGTCATATATGCATGTATATATGTATGTATGCATGAACCAAGAGCTCCTGTAAAAAAACACAGCAAATTAAAATAATAAAGCTAATTCTGATTCTAATTCTGATTCTGATTCTGCCAGATAGCGTGTTGGTTTTGTCCAGTTTGCTCCGAAAGCAACAAGCATGGAATTAAGGCCGTTTTTCTCCAGAAATGCGAAGCTTTCACACACTTCACAGCAGCTCACACGTCGCAAGCCGAACCTGAGGGGAAATATGTCACAGTTTGACCTCTCTTACTGCTCTGTTTGTCAGCAAACGGTAAAAAACCAACAACACAAATCTGTCTGGTTGTTTGTCAGGAGCGGTGAGATGTGTTCTGCCCCAGTGTGAGAGCTGTCACTAGTAATAAACTTTGGCTGCTGGACAAAGCCTGTGTTTTGAAGTGTGTGTCCGAATGCAACACCCTTCCTGGCACCAGTGTGTGAAGGCCAGAACACAATGACACGGTGCCAGAGACACGACACGGCCGTGAAAGAGCTGGGGGATTATGATCTCACTTTTTTAACTTTAGTGGTAACACTCTAGAATAATGGAATAATGATCCTGATCACTATAGTCCTTGAAGAGTGACTTGAGGAATTAGTATTTTATGACAACACTGAGAGTAAAAAAAGACAATTGCTCACATCTCAGACACGTTAATGTTGTGATTAGTAATTAATTAGTAATTCTTTGTAATTTGTCATAATTACCTATTAGTTCTTAATGATGCCAATCTCTTAAAGTAATTATTGATTACCTAAGGAACTATCTTAGTCCTAAATTCGATATTACTTACTGATTAGTTAAGCTTGTTTCTATATTAGGTAATAGTAGTAGCTGAAGTGTAATACTACTCATTAGTCCTGCATTACTTCCTGCATAGTGACTTAAGGAGCGACCATTATTCTAAAGTTTTCTAACTTTAGTTAGTGTGTAATGTTGCTGTTTGAGCATACACAAGTTACGACGCTCAAAGTTCAAAGCAAAGAGAGATATTTTCTTTTACAGAAATCGCTTTTTAAGGACTACAACAAACGGCTGGAAAGAACTACAATGAGCTTCTTCATGGGTTTGTGACATCACCAACCCTAAAATGTACATAAACCACGCGTCCGGAACACGATTTATAGATTATCATGACAGAATATGCTAATCAATGACTAGAAGATAACTACACATCAGCTACATAAATTCATCAACTAATCATTCAGAAATGTCCTGTTGCTTCTACATGTTGTCACTTCTTCTTGAGTCTCTCCATCATTGTCTGACTCCGGTTTAAATATAAAAGACTAAAAGTTTTTGAAATGTTCAGTGTGTGTGAGGTAATCAGAGCTGCTAACACACACACACACACACACACACACACACACACACACACACACACACACACACACACACACACACACACACACACACACACACACAAACACACACACACAAACACACACACACACACACACACACACACACACAAGCTATTGAAGCTCCGCCCCCTGTGCCGGGAGCAGCAGCTCATTTGCATTTAAAGAGACACACACAAAAAACGTGCGTTTTTGCTCACCCTCAAAAAGTGACAATTATATAAAAATATCTGTGGGGTATTTTGAGCTAAAACTTCACACACACACTATGGGGACATCAGAGATTTTACATCATTTGTCATGTGAAGCTGTGCTGAACTGCATCATGCCACTCTCTCTGTCTGTCCTGCTGTTATGAGCTCTGATGTACGTTGGCATGTAAAAGAAACATAATTTCTGGTTTCTTAGCGCATGTATCTGGCAGGTACGGTGTTTAAGTGCAGAATGAGTGATGACACGCGCAGGTCTATAATTCCCCACCACATCTGTTTCTGATTGTTAACATGAAGAAAACAGACCACTGGTCCCTGTGGAGACAAACTCAAACTCAACCAGTGTCTCAAGTTACCAATCGTCCCAATCAACACAGTCCAGTGTGTTCTTACAGTTCTTGTAAACTCGTGTAGAAACTATAGAGAACTCTAGCGTTCTTGACCCAATTTTAAAGAACCCTTTATGCCAAAAAGCTTCTATATAAAGATTTTCATGTTTAACACGTTATTTTTTCTAGTGATAAAGAAATTCAAAAAGGTGTTTAATACATAAAATTTTATCAAAATGAAACTAAATCCATAAAGTCATGGGAACGTGGAGTCACTTGCATCAAGTTTAGTGCAGTGTCATTTTGAGTATGCATGCATTTCTTGGAGGGTAAGTGAGAGACATCTTTATAATACTAGTCAAAGTCTCATGGATATTATATTATATCGTTTTAAAACTATGTTTGGTCATCGGCCTTTTGAGTTCTCTGCGGCTCAGTTGTGGAATTCGTTGCCTCTGGGTATCAAAAGTATTTCTAATATGGTTGGTTTTAGTGTGAATGTTAAAAGTTGGCCATTAGATAGGTTGTTTTAGTGATGAATGTGCATTAGTGTATTCCGTGGATGTTTAATTGTGATTGTAAACTTTGCAAATGTGGAAACTTATTGTAGCTTATTGTGTTTATAATAGAAAGCAATGCCAGAGTACCTGTCACTATGAGTGAAGTCTGTGCTTTACATCAAGGACTGCAATGGAAATAAGTGTTTAACTTTATTGTGTTATCCTTGACAAATGAGTGTATTTCACTACTTTTTTGTCTATTAAATCATATCAAATCAAAACCCCTAAAAGGTTCTACACATGAATGAAACCCTTTAAGGTTTCACAAAGAACCTTTTCTTGTAAGAGTGTGTCTTTGTGCTTCTGTACAGTGTAACTGAGCTTTAGTCCAAGTCGAGTCATCTTCATTTATACAGCGCTTTAACAATACAGATGTTTCACAGCAGCTTTACAGTGATAATAGGAGATTACAGTAACAGATATTGTTTTGGCTTTACAGCAACTCTAGAATAAAGTTATTTTCCAGATAAAGTTAGTTTTTATAAGGTCACCTCATGCATGATGAGCACATAATTACTTTCCCCAGTTGGGCATTTCGTTCCAAAATTAGATTCATGATAATTCCAAAATTTATGCAACTAATTTGAGACCTAAAAGGGAGGACCGGGCTTTCCTGAAGTGAAGTTTATCCCTGGTGTAATGGTGTTTATTTTGGAGTTACGGAGGAATAACACTAAACTGAGAGCTGAGCGGTCGGAGGAATGAGTGTAATGTGTTTTAACTGACTGTGGAAATAAGCAGTGCTGTAGATCCTGACCTCTGATACACAAGCTGTCAGAAACCTTTCCTGAAGCCTTTCTAAATGCTCACACTCCCCTGGTGCCGAAGACACTGAGCTCTTCATCCCATCCTCATCCTCATCCTCATCTTCATCTTCATCATCATCATCATCATCATCATCATCTTCATCTTCATCCCATCCCAATCGTCATCCTCATCTTCATCTTCATCTTCATCTTCATCTTCATCATCATCATCATCATCCTCATCATCTTCATCTTCATCCCATCCCAATCGTCATCTTCATCTTCATCATCATCATCATCATCATCATCATCATCATCATCCTCATCATCATCTTCATCTTCATCCCATCCCATCCCATCCCATCCCAATCCTCATCCTCACCTTCATCTTCATCTTCATCTTCATCCCCATCCCCATCTTCATCCCCATTCCCATCCTCATCTTCATCTTCATCTTCATCTTCATCTTCATCTTCATCCTCATCCTCATCCTCATCCCCATCCCCATCTTCATCTTCATCTTCATCTTCATCCCCATTCCCATCCTCATCCCCATCCCCATCACCATCCTCCATCCTCATCTTCATCTTCATCTTCATCCTCATCCCTATCTTCATCCCCATCCTCATCCTCCTCTTCATCCTCATCCTCATCCCCATCCCCATCTTCATCTTCATCTTCATCTTCATCTTCATCCCCATTCCCATTCCCATTCCCATTCCCATTCCCATCCTCATCCCCATCCCCATCACCATCACCATCACCATCACCATCCTCCATCCTCATCTTCATCTTCATCCTCATCCCTATCTTCATCCCCATCCCCATCCTCCTCTTCATCCCCATCCCCATCCCCATCCCCATCTTCATCCCCATCTTCATCCTCATCCCCATCCCCATCCCCAACTTCATCCTCCTCTTCATCCTCATCCTCATCCCCATCCCCATCCCCATCCCCATCCCCATCTTCATCCTCATCCCCATCCCCATCCCCATCCCCATCCCCATCCCCAACTTCATCCTCCTCTTCATCCTCATCCCCATCCCCATCCCCATCCTCATCCCCATCTTCATCCTCATCCCCATCTTCATCCTCATCCCCATCTTCATCTTCATCTTCATCCCCATTCCCATTCCCATTCCCATTCCCATCCTCATCCCCATTCCCATCCTCATCCCCATCCCCATCACCATCCTCCATCCTCCATCCTCATCTTCATCTTCATCTTCATCTTCATCTTCATCTTCATCCTCATCCCCATCTTCATCCTGTTCCTCATCCTCATCATGCACGCTCACAGGGAGCCAATCGCGTCTTTTCATCTCTGAGCACTAATGTAATTTAACCCTCTGACCACTGCACTGTAACTATGGTGATACGAGCTCTGGGGTCAATTGTGTGTGTGTGTGTGTGAGTGTGTGTGTGTTGGGGGGGGGGGGGGGGTGAACGCACAGTTGCTTCTGATGCTGATGCTCTGTGATCTCCATCAGACAAGCATCATACAGAACACAAGTTATCAGCACACACAGTAACAGGAGAGACAGAGAGAAACATGGATGCTGAGAGACGATGTGTCTGCGGTCCGGACGTGTGTGTGTGTGTGTGTGTGTGTGTGAGAGCGGGTCACAGGCAGCTTTACTCCGGGGAAGTGTGTTAGTGCTGCAGGCTTTACAGAAGCACAAGATGTGTTCACTTACCTCTAACAGGCACCCGGGGTAAACGACTGTGTGTGTGTGTGTGTGTGTGTGTGTGTGTGTGTGTGTGTGTGTGAGAGAGAGAGAGAGAGAGAGAGTGTCTGTGTGTACTTACTTAACTATATTTTGGGGAAATATTTGTACCCAGAAGTGACAAAAACCTGACAATATTTCCAAAAAACCTCTCTTTAGGGATGTCCTCATTTGTAAATCTGGTATAAAAATAAAGTAATTAAAGGTTTAAAACATAAAAATGCAGAAAGTTTTGTGTGATGGGTATGTTAAGGGGTGGGGTTAGTGTGTGTGTGTGTGTGTGTGTGTGTGTGTGTGTGTGTGTGTGTGTGTGTGTGTGATGGGTATGTTAAGGGGTGGGGTTAGTGTGTGTGTGTGTGTGTGTGTGTGTGTGTGTGTGTGTGTGTGTGTGTGATGGGTATGTTAAGGGGTGGGGTTAGTGTGTGTGTGTGTGTGTGTGTGTGTGTGTGTGTGTGTGTGTGTGTGTGTGTGTGTGTGTGATGGGTATGTTAAGGGGTGGGGTTAGTGTGTGTGTGTGTGTGTGTGTGTGTGTGTGTGTGTGTGTGTGTGTGTGTGTGTGTGTGTGATGGGTATGTTAAAGGACAAGTTCGGTATTTTACACTTAAAGCCCTGCTTACAGATCATTTCTGATGAAATAGAACGGTTAAGATAAAAATTTGGACACATGCTGCTGTCCCGAGAATTTTAGGTTTCTTTCGCTTATAAATACCGAACTTGTCCTTTAAGGGGTGGGGTTAGTGTGTGTGTGTGTGTGTGTGTGTGTATCTGGTATCTTACGTGCAGTGTTGGGGAAAGTTACTTAAAAGTAGGGTTAGGGTTAGGGTTAGGATTACTGTAAATTTAAAAGTAATGCTTTACTTTACTAGTTACTTGAAAAAAGTAATCTGATTACATAACTCCAGTTACTTGTAATGCGTTACACACACAACACTGCTTATGTTACTGTCAGATTGAGCGTTAACCTTTTAATGCCGTTCACTGGACATTTCACTTTGAAAGTGTGGCAGAATGTGCAGATATCACTGATATCATTAAAAATTTCACTGATAAGCCTGGGTTGCAATAATATCTGAAATACTACATGAAAAAAGTGAATAACGAGTAGATTGTTTTTTGTCCTGATCATTGAACATCAGTCCATCACTTTTTTATTTGTCGGTCTGTGTTCACATCACATTTGCTGAGTTAAAACATGCCTTTTCTAATTTTTGTATGATTTGTATGTCACAATGAGTCCAGAGATTTAGTGAAGTATTAGA
>CM038624.1:387500-455000 GCA_021554675.1 Leuciscus idus
TGTGTTTTTTTCCCGTGGTTTATTAGTGTAACAGTGTGTTCAGTAGTACATAAATTGTGCAATCTATGCTGTTGTTTACATCCGAGTGCCTCCATAATGGCCGCGCATCCGGGTTACCGCCCAGAACGTGACGTCGGTGAAAACCCTCTATAGAGTCGGCAGTCTTAATTTATCAATACCACGATTAGTTTTTACAGTATGCAACCATTGTATATCAACATGAAATATACATCAAAATCACCTACTACATGAATTATAGCTGCGTATTCATACTGGAGAATGCTCTGATGCACTACCACAGCGCATGATCCCTAAGGGAACATCAGGCAATTCCACCAAGTGGTTAAAACGTATAATTTATAATATAATTTGATAAATAAAAATACAAACCATTTGGTGAATTGCAGAATTACAGGAAGGTATTGGCACAATTTCACCTGTAATGAGTCAGTCTGGTCACTAGGAACCGTTACCACAAGCTTTGGGTCATGAAAAAAGTAGGCCTAATGTTTCTATAAAAAACTAATTGTGTACTGTGCATATATGGAGCTATTGGCACAATTTCACCTGTTGTAAGTCAGTCTGGTTAATAGGAACTACAACCTTTGAAACATGATTAAATTTTTTTATATATATAATTTATTATATTACTGAAATTTCCTTAAAAAAATAATTGTTTACTGTAATGACGGGAGGTATTGGAAAAAAAGTAAGCTGTAGTAAGTCAGTCTAGTACCAATACAATCAAGCTTTGGATTTGGAACATGTCTGTTTTTTAATGTTAAAAGTAATTTTAATTAATACAAATTATACGTTTTAACAACTTGGCGGAATTGTCGGACGTTCCCTTGGCGGTCATGCGCTGGAGTCAGAGCATTCCAGAGTATATATATGCAGCTATAATGCACTTAGGGGATTCTGAATGAATAAATGTCGATATACAATGGTTAGCTACATACTGTAAAGTGGTGTTGTTAATTTTTTTAGACTCAATGGCAAGGAAAACTAACTTTATCTCGCTCCGAGAGCCCTCTAGTGTTCGGGAGCATTTCCGTTGTGTTGTGGATTTATTTCGTTGTGTTGTGGATTTATTTCGTTGTGTTGTGTTTGCTTTTTAAATTGTGTTGTGTTGTGCACTACTGGGCCACCGTAACTTTGCCTTGAAACCATGACATGACATAAATGATCTAGCAAAAAATATAGGCTACTCTAACAACGTTTCTTGGTTATATGAACATTACATTGTATCATTCTTCAAACGTTATGGAATGTTACTTTTGAATGTTCTCTGAACGTCCTGAAACAATTAAGTAGCTTTTAAAAAACGTTTGACGAACGTCCAACTGAAATGTTTCAGAAAATTATTATTTCATTATTAACGACCAGATAACTTTGCACAAACATGGTTCTATAAGAACGTTCCCTTTTAGCTGGGATGTTTAGAATTTATTATGTGACTCTGTTTGTTATTAAATGAATAAATGAAATGAAATTAAATAAAAAAATTTAATTAATTAAACATAAAAAGTGAATGTAAACAATAATGAGAAAAAAAAGAAGAAGAAGAAAAAAACCCGGCGTTTTGATAAAATCATATTTTGTGTGCGTGATGTGTCTGATGTCCGCCGTCTGGAGCGTCTGGAGCATCTGAGCGCTGTGTTAAACCCGTTCCCATCGCCGCTCTGTCATTTCACTGAGTCTGGCCACAAACACATAGCAGCCACTTGATATGTTTGCATGGGGATTTAGGGATGAACATTATCGTGTTTTCAGAGCGAACATCTGGTGGGGGTAAAAGGTTACAGTAGAGATCCCAGCCCTTCACTGAATTCCTTCCTTCAGATAAATCACCAACAAGTCACTGTGAACTGGGGGTCGTTGCAGGAACGCTAACTCAATCCCGTCTGAACCCCATTCCTCCTCTTCAAACACGACGGGCCATTAAAGCGAGGCCTGTAACCTCGGCCCGTCCAGAACCCTCAGCAGATCCGCTCAGCCCTCGCAGGAACCATCCAGAACACTGATGCACATGAACACTTGCCATCAGGACCGAGCGAGAAGCGAGAGCAGACATCCGTCACACGAGTGACTCAGACACACGTCAGGCACTGTCAGCTCTACATCTCTTGTGGACTGTCACCCAGTATACTGTCTTCTGCTCTTCTGGTGTCCTGTGTGTGTGTTGAGCTGGAGAACTGCAGTGAGTGTAACAGGAGCAGAACTGTTACGGCAAGGTCAGCGCGCCGTTGTTGTGACGTTATGATGATGATAATGATAAAGTGTTCTTCTCTAGTGCTGTTTTCTAAGTCAAGCATCGCTTTTACTCTACCAGAACCTCTGAGCTGATGTAGTGAACTGTGTCACTTTACTTGCAGGACATTAATGTGACTCTGGACCACAAAAGCATTCATAAGGCTCTTTTAAATTTTTTTTAGATGTATATATAAGCTGGAAGCTGAATAAATAAGCTTTCCAGTGATGTATGGTTTGTTAGGATAGGACAATATTTGGCCGAGATACAACTATTGAACATCGAAACATTGAGAAAATCTCCTTTAAAGTTGTTCATTTATGTTCTCGATTGTGCTGCATTCACTCACACAAATACATGTTTTATATATTTACGGTAGGAAATTTACAAAATATCTTCATGGAACATGATCTTTACTTAATATCCTCATGATTTTTGGCATAAAATTATCATTTTGACCCATAAATGTATTGTTGGCTATAGCCACAGATGCACGTGTGCGACTCGAGACTCGTTCTGTGGTCCAGGGTCATAAATGATCTAGCAAAAAATATATTCTATGAACATTACATTGTATCATTCTTCAAACATTATAGAATGTTACTTTTGAATGTTCTCTGAACGTCCTGAAACAAGTAACATTCAAAAAACGTTAGACGAACGTCCAACTGAAATGTTTCAGAAAACGATACAAATAACGTTTTTAGAACATTATTAACGACCGATATTAAAGCCAGCAAACACTGTTGTGTGAATGAACGGCCAGAACACATTAAAAGTTTCTGTTTTCTGTGAGAACGGTGTGTGTTAGCGTTTAGCGTCTAAATTAATAACTAAAGATCTTTACAACGGAAGTGAATCAATCAAAACTAACTTTATCTGGACAATAACTTTATTCTAGATCTGCTGTAAAGCCTAAACACTCTCTGTTACTGTAATCTCCTATTATCACTGTAAAGCTGCTGTGGAACAGTCTGTATTGTTAAAGCGCTGTATAAATGAAGGAGACTCGACTTGAAAGGAAGTTTGCCTTCAGTAACCAGGAAGTATTTGACAGCTCCTGCGCTCTGGCTGGTGAGAAGTTCTTCTTCTCTTTCCGTTCTGAATGGGATTTTCATCAATCAGCTCCTTAAAGTACATTTCCCCTAACGCTGATTACAGCTGTAAACTTTCCTTCGCTCTGTCTCCAACACATCCTCTCTCTCTCTCTCTCTCTCTCTCTCTCTCTCTCTCTCTCTCTCTCTCTCTCTCTGTCAGTAATCGTGGATTGTTTCATGGGTTCAGATGTTGAACAGTTTCACACCACAGGGTTTTCTCAGGGCCTTTTCTGCACAACTTTACCGTATAAAACTCAAGTAAGAGTTTCATATTTAGCAGTGTCTTCTTTCCCTTGAGCTGGTCAAAAAGCTGAATGCCAATAAGATATCTCCTGTATGTTGGTGATAGAAAAGACGTGACTTACTGCTCTTGGTGACGTGTGCGCATTGCAGAAAGCCGAACAGGTTTGTGTAAAATCTTTATTACAGTGTCAACAACACATTAGAGATGAAATAAAGGAGTAGCTGTCACCATATTACCAAACTTGTCCATCATAATGAGATTGTCTCCCGACTTTCCTTATTTATTTTGACGGTTAAAATTAAGATTTCCTGATAATTGACTCTCCCCCTCGTCATCCAAGATGTTCATGTCTTTCTTTCTTCAGTCGAAAAGATATTAAGGATTTTGAGGAAAACATTCCAGGATTTTTCTCCATATAGTGATAGTAAAATAAACATTTGTATACTTTTAAACCACTAATGCTGGTCTTGCTCTAGCTGTGATGCGACACACATTACGTGATCAGGTTGAAAGGTCAAGCGTGATGTAGGCGTAAGAACAGACCTAGGGTTTATAAAGCGAACGTGCAAAGACTGAGTCAAACGCCATTTACAAAAAAAAAAGGTTAAACAATGATGTTGGACGATTTTAAAGTAGGGGAGTTTTTTGCCCTACCCTACATTTTTTTATGTAATTAAAAATGTTAGTAATGTGTGTCGCATCACAGCGAGAGCAAGACCAGCATTAATGGTTTAAAGTATATAAATATTTATTTGTTCTAAAATGTCCGCTGGTTTGTGTAGATAAGACTCTTATTCCTCGGCTGGATCGAGACTTTGAAGCTGCACTGAAACTCACATTTGGACCTTCAACCCGTTGGACCCCATTGAAGACACTATATGGAGAACAATCCTGGAATGTTCTCCTCAAAAACCTTCATTTCTTTTCCACTGAAGAAAGAAAGACACGAACATCTTGGATGACGAGGGAGAGAGTGAATTATCAGGAAATTGTAATTCTGAAGTGAAGTACTCCTTTAAACTGTTCAGCTCCAGCTCGCTCCACCTGGAAGTTTATATCCTCAATAGAAAGTGAAGACGTTGATCAGCTTCTTCAGGCGTGTTTAATAACCCTTGGAAATAAACTCTGCCGTAAGGGAGCAGGACTGAGTCCGGCACACTCCTATACTATAATCAGATTCCTTCCTGAATCACAGTTGTAGGGTCTTTGTTCCCCTGGATCTGTCACATCTGCTGATCTGCTTGGACAGGTCTCACACATGCACTTATGGCTACAACCTTCTTTATTTATTCATGCTTCAAAACTGTGCCGTTCTCCGAAGTAAACAGCAGATCAGTAGGTGAGAAGCTCGGATATGTTCTGTCCCGTTCGGATGATTGAGGATCTCAAACCCCTGCTGGGAGTTTTCCTTGTCCTGCTGTGCGACAACATTCAGAACAAGCCGAACTCTGCAGGACCGATCACTCGATCTCCACAGCGGACAGCGAGTCTTAAGCCAGTCACGCTTCTGGCCACAATCAATCTTTAAACTGGGACGGTCGGCTCTGCGATTCCTCGGCCTCATGTCGACTGTGCAGCATAACTATGCTTGATCAGAACCTTCAGTCCACTTCTGGCTGGATTAAAGGGATAGTTCACCCAAAAATGAAAATTATCCCATGATTTACTCGCCTTCAACTCATCCTAGGTGTATATGACACTCTTCTTTCAGACGAACACAATCAGAGTTATATTAAAAAATGTCCTGGCTCTTCCAAGCTTTATAATGGCAGTGAATTGCCGTTTCTGTTTTGAAGTCCATAAAAGTGCATCTGTCCATCATAAAAGTGCATCTATCCATCATAAAAGTACATCTATCCATGATAAAAGTGCATCTGTCCATCATAAAAGTGCATCTATCCATGATAAAAGTGCATATATCCATGATAAAAGTGCATCTATCATCATAAAAGTGCATCTGTCCATCATAAAAGTACATCTATCCATCATAAAAGTACATCTATCCATGATAAAAGTGCATCTGTCCATCATAAAAGTGCATCTATCCATGATAAAAGTGCATATATCCATGATAAAAGTGCATCTATCATCATAAAAGTGCATCTGTCCATCATAAAAGTACATCTATCCATGATAAAAGTGCATCTGTCCATCATAAAAGTGCATCTATCCATGATAAAAGTGCATCTGTCCATCATAAAAGTGCATCTATCCATGATAAAAGTGCATCTATCCATGATAAAAGTGCATCTATCCATCATAAAAGTGCATCTATCCATCATAAAAGTGCATCTGTCCATCATAAAAGTGCATCTATCCATCATAAAAGTGCATCTATCCATGATAAAAGTGCATCTATCCATGATAAAAGTGCATCTGTCCATCATAAAAGTGCATCTATCCATGATAAAAGTGCATCTGTCCATCATAAAAGTGCATCTATCCATGATAAAAGTGCATCTATCCATGATAAAAGTGCATCTATCCATGATAAAAGTGCATCTATCCATCATAAAAGTGCATCTATCCATCATAAAAGTGCATCTGTCCATCATAAAAGTGCATCTATCCATCATAAAAGTGCATCTATCCATGATAAAAGTGCATCTATCCATGATAAAAGTGCATCTATCCATCATAAAAGTGCATCTATCCATGATAAAAGTGCATCTGTCCATGATAAAAGTGCATCTATCCATGATAAAAGTGCATCTATCCATAGAGACTGCATATATTCGTTTGGTCGGAAGCTAGAATGTAACCTATTAACGTGTTAAATATCGGTATTTGTCTTACACGAACGCATCGCTTCTCTTCAGAAGGCATTTATTAACCCCCGTGTGGAGCACTTTTATGATGGATAGATGCACTTTAATGATGGATAGATGCACTTTAATGATGGATAGATGCACTTTTATGATGGACAGATGCACTTTTATGATGGATAGATGCACTTTAATGATGGATAGATGCACTTTAATGATGGATAGATGCACTTTTATGGACTTAAATCTGTTCAATTCACTGCCATTATAAAGCTTGGAAGAGCCAGGGCATTTTTAAATATAACTCTGATTGTGTTCGTCTGAAAGGAGAATGTCATATACACCTAGGATGAGTTGAGGGAGAGTAAATCATGGGCTAATTCTCATTTTAAAGTGAACTCCTCCTTTAAGTGTGTGGAGTGTGTGGAGTCTGTGAGGAAGGTTAGTGAATGCCGAGCGTGCCGTGGCCTGACGGATGGCGTCCCGTGATCCTCCAGCCGTGTTTGAGATGGCTGAGACCAGAAGGGTCACGGAAACGCCCAAACAGATGGAAGTGGTCCGACAAATTACCCCATTCCCCTCTTTCCAGAGGGACCTCGGGACTTAATCCGTGGACTTTCTTTGTGCTGGCTCATTTATTTAGGGTGTCACTGACCAATCAATCAGCAGATTTCTGCTTAGGTCTGAGCGTTACGGCGAAGGCTGCCAAGTTTCAGATTGTGGAAGGGATTATCAGTCTGGAACCGAAGACACTCGCTGACCCTGACGTGACCTGTTGTGGATGGACTCGGATGTTTGGCATTTCCATTGGCAGGCTCGTGCAACTTCATCTCACAGCTGAGCCGTGCCTTAGTTTGAAGCGGCTGTACCTCTGTGTCGTCTGTCATGCACTGAATATTCACACTGAGTGATTATTCAGTGACACTTGTTGTCATATTGTGAGTGAGCGGAGGTTTCCATTTGCAGCTGTGTTGGAGATGTGAGTAAGGAGGCTAATGTGTCATTATGAGCGCTGAATGACAGTAATAAACAGCTGCTTTCTGCAGTGACGGATGCGACACGACGCAACGCTCAAATGTCAACCAGACTATGGCACTGTCAGCCTGAATAAAACATGCATCTGCTCAATAAATTATCTGTGTGTCAAACCAAAATCTTTGTCTGAGAATGAGATCCGGAAGTGTGTTTTAGGAATATTTCCAGTCTCATGCCATGGATTTTTTATGCCTGTCTTTCTTTGTGCAATAACTATACAAATAATGAAGATATACTGAGATAAGGATGACTTTTGCCTGTTAACTACTGCTGTATTACTATTTACTGTAATGGTAATGGTGTAGTAAGCACTGAACTATTATTAATATTATTATTATTTATATGAAAGTCGATGTGAAACAGTATTTGCATCGATACAGACTCGTGGAGTGTTGCAGTTCTGGCATCCTGACTGCAAAGAAACTTTTACAAACATAATTTTTTAATGTCATTTTTTAACCTAATATATGCTAAAAGGAAACTGGAATCAGAAGGACAGGCAGCAGATCTCACTGAAACATGCTTAAAATGAGTCTGTATTCATGACTTCTGAGTGGATATACCCTGAGAAAAGAATAAATAAATAAATAAATAAATAAATAAAAGAGATCTCTTTAACATCTCAAATTAAACGAGGTTACATGCACATCAACTGGAATCTCCTGCTTCTCACTTTTTTGTCCTGAAATAAAAATACTTTCGACCAATATGTTAGCCAATCATAACAGTGGGTGTTTACTGACAAGCCTTGAAGGAGCCGCGCCTTAAAAACTGATCATTTCAGACAGAGGCGCAGAATGAGGGATGAAAATAATGGTTTTCTGCATAGGCTATACATTTGTTTTTTGTGATAAAAAAAAAAAAAAGATAACATTATAAGTGAACCTCAAGGAACACAGTAAAATAAAAAAAATAAAAAATCATGTCATGACCCTTTAAAGGGGTGATGAACTGAGAAATCAAAATTTCCTTGAGCTTTTGACATATAAGAGATCATCATACTATAATAATATCCTGTAAGTTTCAGAACTGAAAACTACCTTGTTAGTCCAATAAAAGCTTTTATAGACATCAGGCTCAGCAAATGACTCGTTTTTCAAAGTGGGGAACTATGACGTCAAAGAGGATAAAACACCGCCTCCACAAAAGAAGATCAACGCCTACTTCAACACGGCCTGTTTAGCCCCGCCCACCGATTCGCCCAAACATGCTAAATAACATAGGATGACATGATAATTGCTAAACCGGATCGAGCTACTTCCAAGCAATAAACATGCTGTTTACTAAATATTGTGCAGTGCCTGTTTGTGGAAGAAGACGGTCTGCATAAGCTTCCTTCGGATTCCAGCATGGTTAAACTTTATTAAATCAGTCAATCACAATTTCCCGACACGGATCTGCCAGCAACATGTAAGTAACCATGTGTATTCTAATGCCTGATCTGCGATCAGTGATTTCTGTGTAATTATTCAATTTCAGATATTTCTCTTAAAATCGTTCAATACTGTTTATGCATCAGTGACTAAACGATCAACTTACATAATTTCTCGTAGAATTATGAAAATAATATTTTTTAAACTGAAAGCGATCAAAGAACGATCCCTTTCCAATCGCCCAAGCTGTCAATCAAACAGCACAGCGCGAGCCGCGAAAGCTTATCTGGACACTTACCAAACTCGTGATGAAATAATGACAATGTTACACTACACAACGAAGCTCTTACTGTGTATTCACATCGTGTTTGCATTGTGATTTGGTGTAAGCATTTGTGAGAGTGCAAAAATTGCGTTGCAATGATAAGATCTTTATTCACGCGATCAACAGACTGTCTGTCATCTGCTCAGTCAGTGCTCATCATGCTGCAACCTTTCATGTGATGGAATAGATTTATATAATGCTTTAAACGATACTTTTCACGATTTGTTCATCTCGATAGCTGTAATAGTAAAAACGTAGTAAAAGTTTTCGAGAGAGTTCATATAATACTAGCTATTTCATATGCAAGCATGTCAGCCAATCACAGCAGTGGGCGTTTGCACTGCAGTCTCACAGCAGACACGCCCCTTAAAACAGAGCGTTCAAATCTGAGGCTGAAATCAGGCTTGGAAAAATGGCTTTTATTTATAAATTATGACAATTTTTGATGTAAAAATCATACTAACATTATAAGGGCACCCCAGGCAACATTATAAAATAATAAAACAATCCAGTTCATGACCCCTTTAAACTCTGATGATCAGGGTTTTTATTTTACTTTTTTTTTTAATACATTTCATTTTCATTAATCAACAACATTTTATATACTGTACATTTGTCATATCTGAAATCGATTAGCATAGATGTTGTTTTGTCCCAAAATTATTTTTTTAAATTATAGATTTTTTTTTATATTTTCATAAGAAAATATGACAAATATAAATGCAAGCAAAATGGGGTTTATGGTAAACAAGAAGAAAAATATGTTGTGTTATGGGTCAAGCATAAAGCACCAGCGCACTAGTGTTACATTTCTTGAACAAGAAAATATTTTTCTTATACTAGACGTCATACACTTAATCCCTTAGTTGGTTTGGAAACTTTTTGCCCGGCCACTCTTAAAAATAAAGGGTCGTTATTGGCATTGGTGGTTCAGTGAAGAACCTGTAACATGTTCACTGAACTAAAGCTTCTTTATAGTGGAAAAGTTTCTTCAGATTATTAAAATGTTCTTCACACTACACTGGTTCTTTTAAGAACTGATCTCTGAAAGGTTCTTTGGGGAATCAAATATAGTTATTCGATGGCGTTTCTGCAAAAACTAAAAAACTAAACAAGCCAAACCAAACAAAAGCCAACAACAAAAAACAACCAAAAACAAAAAAAACACACAATGCGTGCCAAGCCAAGCAAAACCAAACCAAACAAAAAAAAGCCAACCAAAACAAGACAAGCCAAGCCAAGCCATAAAACGTACTCGGTTACTAACGTAACCTCGGTTCTCTCTAGAAGAGGGAACGAGTACTTGCGTAAGAATATCTTACGCTAGGGGAAAACCTCTTTTCCTCGAGATATTGAAGCCAAAAATTATCCTTAATTTTGCAATAATGTAAAACGCATTGCAGCAGCATGCAGACATGGGCGAGACAGCTCGCGCGCCCATTGGCTGCTCTGCGGCAACTGCACCAGCCTATCGATAGAGGCTCCTCATGACGTCAGAACCAATGAGGGCGCTTCGCGCCCATTACGTCATGTCCCGCCGAAATCGGGTGGGGCCAGGGCTATAAATACGGCCCAGAGAGGCTGGTTTGGTCAGTTTTTCATCGCTGAAGCGAATCAGAACATGACGCATGCACGGCAAGATACGCAAGTTCTCGTTCCCTCTTCTAGAGAGAACCGAGGTTACGTTAGTAACCGAGTACGTTCTCTTACGAGAGGTCTCTCGTACTTGCGTAAGAATATCTTACGCTAGGGGAACACAATGTAAAACGCCGTGCGTGCTTGAGACATAACACTAAAGTCCCAAGGGCAGGTGCCCGGGGCTCATACAGTGCCTATTCACAAGGGACTCACAGAGAATCCGGGAAGAGGGGCTAGAATAGCATCATTCCTGTAATATTGAGCTCTGATAAGAGCATGCTATATCAAGTGTTCCACACAGCCAGGGCGAACTCAGCCTGGACTGGTAAATATGGGGGACTTACGTACTGCCCACAGAAGTATATAGGCGATCAGTGATCGACGCTCTAGCAGTTTCAGCATCCCGAGCCGATAGCATCGGGCGGGCAATACTGAAAAATTAAACCGAGAGCAACCTAGCTTGCAAAGCGGGAACCTCGAGGTTATAAAACCTTATAAATGTAGACGGGGAGGCCCAGCCTGCCGCCATACAGATATCTTGCAAGGCAATCCCACTGGACCAAGCCCACGACGAGGCCATGCCTCTTGTGGAGTGCGCTTTGACACCTATCGGGCATTGCAGGCCCCCGGATGTGTAAGCTAGCGCTATAGCATCAACTATCCATCTGGATAGACTCTGTTTTGACGCAGCTAGTCCCTTAGAACGTCCGCTGAACAAAACAAAGAGCTGCTCTGTCTGTCTGAAAACAGATGAGCGAGACACATAGGCCCTTAACGCCCTAACCGGGCAAAGGAAGCCTGCGTCCCCTTCCTCTTCAGATACCGGCAGGGCCGACAGGGAGATCACCTGTGCCCTAAACGGTGTATTGAGGGATTTAGGAACATTTCCGTGCTTTGGTTTGAGTATGACCCTCGAGTCATTCGGTCCAAACTCCATACACGTCGCGCTTACTGAGAGCGCTTGCAAATCCCCTATGCGCTTCACTGAAGCGAGAGCCAGAAGAAACACTGTTTTGAAAGACAAGAGTTTCAGGTCTATTGACTGTATTGGCTCGAATGGGGCACCTTTCATGGCTTCCAGAACCGTGGAAAGGTCCCAAACGGGAACTGAGGGTGGTCTGGGAGGGTTCAGCCTCTTAGCTCCTCTAAGGAAGCGAATGACCAGATCGTTCCTTCCTAATGACTGGCCAAGCGGTGGTTCAGCGAACGCTGCTATGGCCGCCACATAAACTTTGAGCGTGGATGGGGTTCTGCCCTTATCCAGAAGCTCTTGTAAAAAGGAGAGAACCTCCGGCACCCCACAGCGTGAGGGTGAAGTGCCACTCGCTGTACACCAGCTAGTGAACACAGACCATTTTGAGGAATAGAGCCGCCTCGTAGATGGAGCTCTAGCCTGCGTGATCGTGTTTAACACTCCCGCTGGGAGGTTAACGGGTACCCGTTGATGGCCCACACATGTAGGGACCAAAGCTCCGGGCGAGGATGCCAGATCGAGCCGTTCGCCTGCGAGAGGAGATCCCTCCTCACCGGTATCGGCCACGGGGCGGTACTCGTCAGCTGCATCAGGACTGGAAACCAGACTTGGTTTGTCCAAAATGGGGCGACGAGTAGCAATGGGCATCCGCTCTCCCTGATTCGCTCTAACACCTGGGGTAGGAGCGTGACAGGGGGAAACGCATAGAGCGGGCAGCGGGGCCAGACGTGAGCCAGCGCATCCCTGCTCTTGGAGAAGAATTCCTGACAATGAGCGTTCTCTTGAGACGCAAATAGGTCTATTTCCGCTCTGCCAAATGTCCTCCATAGCATTTTGACTGTCTGTGGATGTAAAGACCATTCTCCTGTCGGCAGATTGTTTCTGGACAGTCTGTCTGGTCCCACATTCAGATGGCCGGGCACATGCGCTGCCCTGAGCGAGCGCAGATTGTGCTGAGCCCAGACCAGGAGGCGTTCTGTCAGCCTGTGAAGGATTCTGGATCTGATACCTCCTTGGTGATTTATATAAGCCACCACTGACATGTTGTCCGAACGGACCAAGACGTGGTGTCTTTTTATCTGGGGACAAAAGCGCCTCAGCGCGTTGTCGACTGCCATCATTTCCAGGCAGTTTATATGCAGAAGCTTTTCCCGTTCCGACCACTGGCTGAATAACGGTCTGCCCTCGAGCAGCGCTCCCCATCCCGAGGTTGAGGCGTCCGTAGACACCACCTTCACACTCGAGGAAGTCCCCAGGCTTACACCTGACCGGTACCAGTCGGTCACTGTCCAAGGTTTCAGAGCTGCGACGCATTTCTGATCGACCTTGAGGCGCGCGAGACCGGAGGTCCAAGCTCTGCGCGGCGCGCGCTTTCAACCAATACTGCAGCGGGCGCATGCGAAGCAGACCCAGCTGAAGCACTGAGGATGCTGAAGCCATGAGACCCAGCATCCTAGAACCAGCCAATCGTCCAAATAATTCAGCACTCGTATGCCTCGGAGGCTGAGGGGTGCGAGCGCTGCATCCGTGCACATCGTGAATACGCGAGGTGCCAGGAATAGGCCAAATGGCAGGACTGTGTACTGATATGCCTGGCCCTCGAAAGGCGAATCTCAAAAATCGCCTGTGACGTGACGCTATTTGTATTTGAAAATAAGCATCTTTCAGATCTATCGACATGAACCAGTCCCCTTGGCAAATTTGCGAGAGGATTTTCTTGGTCGTGAGCATTCTGAACCGTCGTTTCAGGAGTGCTTTGTTTAGTCGTCTTAGATCTAAAATGGGTCTGAGACCCCCGTCTTTTTTGGGTACCAGAAAATATCTGCTGTACATGCCCCCTTCGCTCTGAGCTTGTGATAGGGGTTCTATAGCCCCTTTGCTCAGTAACTTCGCTATTTCGGCCCGAAGTAGGTGTGCTACTTCCTTTTTCACCGTAGTATCGATTCTCGCCGCTTTGCGTTGCGGGCGTCGACCGAACTGTAGCGAATAGCCTCTTTCTATAATGTCTAGCACCCACTTCGAAACCCCGGGTAGCCTGCCCATGCGTTTGCACGAATGGCTAGAGGTTGAATGCGAAGCGCGCTCTGGTCGCTCAGCGACAGAGGGGCTTCAGTGTGCTGCAACATAAGCGTCGCGCTTATGACATTTGAGGCAGGGGGCGCGCTGATAACAGCGGGCAGATTGCCCGCGCTCGACTCCTCTGCGGTGGTCAACCGAGAGGGGGAGGGCTGGGCGAGTCCCGTAAGACCTGTCATGTCTATGTGTGAATGTGGCCGTGGGATAGCGGGCACATTTACAACACTGAGAGCATTGTCTGCCTGAGCAGAGCGAATGCATGTTGGTTTCGTTTTATAGAAACCTTGAGACATGCAGAACGTAGTGTTTGTGGGCACTGGGCAGTGGGCACATTTACCACATTTAATGCGCAATCGATCTGGGTCGATTTCATGTGCGCGAGCCCTGTGCGACGGGCTGTGTTTCTGTGTAGGAATAGGCACTGGGCAGTGGGCATTTTGTCTACACTCATAACACCATCGGCCGTGGCCGGAACACCAGAAAATACACTCTATGGGATTTATCTGGGTAGCCGTAAAGCGGCGTTTGTGTGCAGGCAAGCGGGCTGTGTCGCCGACTTGTTTACTGCAGAATACACTGGAACAGTCGCATTTACTGGAACTGAACGAGCGAGAAGTTGCCATAGAAACAGAGAGCGTCAACATGCTGGCGTTTGTTTGCAGACGTGCGTGCATTACAACAGGCTCGCTCACTGCAGTATGACATTTCCAGTCGCCTGAACTTCAGAGGGGAATGAGAAATGTGTGAGAAATAGAATTCGGCCCGGCCGCAGCGGGACATTATCACTCTTTTCTCCTTTCGCCAGTGACGCACGGGAACCATAGAAACGGTGTTTGGGTGCAGGCAAGCGGGTTGTACAACGCGCTCGTTGGCTGCAAAATGCACATCTGCAGTCGCCTTTCAGGGAACTGACAGAGCGAAGCATTGGAGGCATAATTAATCTGCCGTTAGACCGAGATTCGAACACCGGTCTCTCGTGTGATAAACCAAAGATTCCGCCACTGAGCCACAGGGGGGGGACACAAAGGCTTTCAGATGCACGAGCATATAAGAGCGTCAACATGTTTTCCTCGGCGTTTGCTTGCCGGCGCTGCAATATTTATATTTCCAGTCGCCTGATCAGGGAACTGAGAAATGTGTGAGAAGATTCAGGTCAGTCCAGCCTCGGTGGGACTAAAACACTATTTTCTCCTTTCGCTGGTGATTGACGCGTGAATGGGGCGCAGAGGCAGGGTAGCTTTCTTGTACGTAAAGAAAAACTAACCCCGACCGTCCGCTTCCAGCCTCCCCTGTGAACGGCGCATTTTGCGCGGCTTGAACAGAGGGAGAGAGAAAGCTAGCCCCGTGACCGTCCGCTCCTGACATCCCCTGTGAACGGCGCGGTTTGCGCGGCTCGAACAGAGGGAGAGCAGGTATCATCCTCCAAGCAGGCAAGGCAAGCGGGCGCACCGGCGAGCTTTGCGGGTTGGGGGGGAAAGGGGCGTCTTGAAAAAGACGCCCGGCTCTTTTAGTGCAATGAGAGTGTGTGTCGCGGCGGCGAACACACACACATACACAAAACACAGTAGCAGAGAAAAGGATATGTACGCCGGAAAGCGTCAGCAGGAACGGCGACTGAAGGCGGCGAGTTGTCGACCGGCAGCTTCAGATGCAGAGTAATCCCGCTGGGTGCTTGCAATCAGACGGCGCGGCTTCCTCTCAGGATCCAGCGATGCGTGAGCCCGCTGAAGAGATGGAAAAACTGACCAAACCAGCCTCTCTGGGCCGTATTTATAGCCCTGGCCCCACCCGATTTCGGCGGGACATGACGTAATGGGCGCGAAGCGCCCTCATTGGTTCTGACGTCATGAGGAGCCTCTATCGATAGGCTGGTGCAGTTGCCGCAGAGCAGCCAATGGGCGCGCGAGCTGTCTCGCCCATGTCTGCATGCTGCTGCAATGCGTTTTACATTATTGCAAAATTAAGGATAATTTTTGGCTTCAATATCTCGAGGAAAAGAGGTTTTCCCCTAGCGTAAGATATTCTTACGCAAGTACGAGAGACCTCTCGTAAGAGAACAACCAAAACAAAACAAGCCAACAAAACCAAACAAAAAAAAAAAAAAAAAAAAAAAAAAAAAAAACAAGCCAACCAAACCAAACCAAACCAAGACAAGACAAGCCAAGCCAAACGTAGATGCAAAGTCCTATGTAAACTTCACTGTTACCGTGGAAGGTTCTTACTCGTCACAGAAGTCAGTCAAAAACTCCGTAAACAAGTGCGAGTTTAATCAAAACACAAAATTACAAAAATATACAAAATCCTGTTGACTCCTGTAGCCTGTCCTATGATTTCACTTGTTAAACCTTTAACTTGTGTTACCGTAACCGTTTAAACACATAATTTTATCCATAATGACAGACCAAACGGTAAGAAAACTGTTTCTCCCTTTTTTCTATGCATGAACATCCTCAAGTTCAATCTTCCGCCCCCAGTGGGCGTAACCATTAAAGAAACAGAACAGAAATTAGCCTATCCATCAGAAAACATAGGAAATAATACTGATATATATATATATATATATATATATATATATATATATAAACACAGGAAATATCAGAATTGCCTCTCAAAGAAAAATACAAATATGATACGTTCAGTTCGTGCTTGCAAAATCAACACTCCAAGCAAACAATACTAATATACAAATTATTGAAATATTAAATTGGTTCTTACACCAAACAAACCAAAACAACTTTTTTGGAACCTTTATTTGAACTGGTTTGTAGGGTGTTGTGACTGTGTCCCGCAGTGGTCTGTAGATGTGGCTCCTCAACGACACACATGACCTGAGGAATGATTCACGTCTCCGTCACTCATAACGGCACCGCTGAAGTTTGTCCGGCACACACACTAATGAAGGCCTGTCTGGAGACGGCGTGACCGCAGCAGTCGGTACAAACACTGGGATTTATTGTTGTCACAATATGTGCGTCTGTCTGGCTGATGTTCCACGTGTCCTGTCCTCACCTGTGTCACACATGCCCAGCAGTGTCATCAAACACACGCGTGTGTGTGGCCCTGGCATCTCCTCACCTGTGGACACCTCCTCAGGACACCTGTCACTCACCTGTCACCTCTCTCGTCAACCCCGCAGACGCTCCGTCTCATCCCAGTGAATCACATGTGACTGTGTGTGTGTGTGTGTGTGTGTGTGTGATAAAGAGGTGAGGACTGAATGATGAGGGTTACAAAGCTAAAACAAAGCGTTCTCAGAACGTTCTGTCAATGTTCTCTCAAAGTTATGAACAAACGTTCTTCCAGTAGCGTTGATATAATGTGCAGTTATCAGGGTCCTCATTTATAAAATGTTGCGTAGAAACTTACAATCATTTCTCAAATGATCACAAAAAACACGTGTACGCCTCTCTTCCAGATGTGAAATTTATAAAACGCAGCCTAATTAATGTCATTAAAGGGACATATCATGAAAATCTGACTTTCCCCGTGTGTAAGTGCTATAATCGAGTGCTTCTACTAACACAGAAGACGTGTAAAGTGGAACCCAGTAACTGTGTTCTGGTGAGCCTTTCTCTGCAAACATGTAAAAAAATAAACCGATCAGATTTCGCTCTCCTTCTGACGTATGAAGAGGATCTTATTATAATATTACCGGCCCTTAATCTGCACGTTTACACACATGACGAGAGACAACAGAGGCCAGTTCTAACGCAATGATAAAGATCCAGCAAAGCCTGAAACTGTTCTGTGGTTGAGCACAGACGAGCACTGAACACTATTGACCAGAACATGTCACCGCTGTCTTATAAACACCTCGTGTAAAGACTCCGCCCTCTTCTGAATGGAGGCGGAGCTAAAGCTCATTTGCATTTAAAGGGACACACACAAAAACGGTGCGTTTTTGCTCACACCCAAAAAGGGGCAAATTTGACAAGCTATAATAAATGATCTGGGGGGATTTTGAGCTTAAATTTCAAAGACACATCTCGTGAACAGGGACATAATATGTCACCTTTAACAAAAGTTAAACCAGGTTAAACCCCTGATGGTTAAGTACCGCACTGAAAAACCAAGATGCCTAAGATTAGAAATGACTAGTATTCTGACTGCATAAGATGCCTAAGAATTATAGTTACCTGACCGAATAAGAGCCTCACGCTGAGTCAGACTATGTCTCGTCCCCTATGAACACCATCACTTGGGAATTAAGGTTGTAACAGTTTTACAGTTACATTTGTCCCATTAGCTTTCTATACATGCAATATTTAATCCTGTCACTAGGGGCACTCTAGCCAGTGAGATGCCTGGTAGCATAAAAAGGATAAGAGAACAAGTATGAGGTAGGAAGGATGTGTTAACCAATAGCTGTGTCCCAATGTGAAGGCTGCATCCTTCGAAGGACTGAAGACTTCAAGGATGCAGCCTTTGCGTCCTCCAAAGGACGCATCATGTAGCCTTCATAGGATTTCCTAATTGCGCAACCAGGTGTTTCTGATCACCGCCCCTCAACGGTGCGAGAGGACAGCTGCCATCCTGATAATTCATTTGATATAGCCTAATTGAGTAAACAGCTATGGAGCCAGAATTGGCTATTGTCATTTTTATGTTTTATATTTTACTGGAGGACATGGTGAGGATGTTTCAGCCCCGGCGCTGCCGGATCATGTATTTTCGGTTTAGCCCGGTTTGAATATAAAACCTAATGAATATAAAAAAGTCCAGTATTTCTCGCGCTCGTCATCGGCAGCTGTCACGGTTGCCAGGCGACAAGAACAATCCTTGTAGGCTAGACCGGTCCGAGCGCTTCAGATGCGCCTTTTGATATGGAACATATCAAACTTATGTGAGACTTTAATTTTCGGAACTGCATATTTCATTAAATATTCACGTACAAATGTGAAGTAACCTACTGAAGTACCTTTTTTCCCTCACATATGATTTTACATTAAACTACACAAAAGTATATAATGTAACAACCTTGAAAATATTCAGAAGTAAAATGCAGGAATATCAAAATATAAATACAAACTATAATAAAAACCCTGACAAGGAGTTTTTTCCCCTGCAGAATACATACCTCTAGTTTTACTCTTGATACTAAAAACTTGTTATTAAAAGTACTTTTTTCAGAAATTACTCTTTTTGAAAGTCTAATTATTATTCTAATAAATTCTAATAAAAGTCTACATAATTTTTTTCTTATTTTATGTACTGTAAATGTTTGTTGATTTTGATGTTTAACGTATGTTGTTAATAGTTGTAAAAAGTACTTTAATGTAGCCCATGGAACAAATGATTTTCATTTACCAATTTTATTTAAAAAAAAAAAAAAAGGTATACAAGAGTTTGTTTCAAGTAGAAATTATGACTGTCAAAAAAAATAAACAATGTCCAGAACAATTCATTCTCTTTTATTTACACATTTAAAGTTGCATAAAAAATAATGTACAGATTTTCTTTCCTTTTAAAAAATAATGAAAAAAGTTAAAGAAAAAAATATATTTTTCAATCATTTTCTCAAGAAGAGAAAACAGCCTGTCCATCCTCTCCCTACTCTCCTGTGCTCTCCTCGCCTCTGCCTTGGTGCTGGTGCTGGTGCTGGCTCCTCCTCACCGTGGGCACCCACTGCTGAACTGGGCCATGAGGACAAACCAGGGCCGAGTTTCAGCAGTGGGTTTCCCACTCACACCCTCACCTGTCTCAGGACACTTGCAATCCTAAGGGCAGAGCAAATGAACCATGGCTTGTTAACAACAACAGCACAATACATTTATTAACTTTCTTACTTTGTATTTTGTTAAAAAAAAAAATTATGAATTGCTCTAAAAAAGCTTAACACAGGGGTGCAATCTTAAGTGCATTGTTAACACTGCAAAATATGACACATCAAGACATGCATACAAAATACTTAAGAAATCATATTTCTATATACTCAAATTTGGTTAAAACCACATAGTGGTTTTGACAACCACTGTCATGACGACAGTGGTTTTGTAGTGCTGTCGTCATGACAGCACTACAAAAACACATAAAAGTGAAACCCCATTGCCTTATCAACTGCTTTTCTTATTGTTCTGGGCTTACTTCTTTAGCATATTTCTTTTAGCCTAATACACAAGTGAGATAGACTAGTGCAATAGGTCGTTAAACTAATATTAGCACAAGTTTTGCCTCAAACTACCTGACAAATGAAGCCACGCAATGGTGACGAAGGAGTTAAGATGACGTTTATAATAAACTTTAACTCGGTTTCGCTAGCCATTTAAATAAATGAAAACATAATACTTACATTTAAATGTGAATTTGCTGTCCACCACCGATCTCTAGTCTCGGCCGCCTTTAAAAATAAATAAATAAATGCTGTCGTCAACGGCGCGCAATGATTTATGGGGTAGAATAGGGTAGGATAGGCCGCTAAGTGTTCATTTATGTATCCTTCCTTTCACGGGGAAACGAAGGACGCATTTGGCGTCGCTTTTGAATCAGGGTAGCCTTCGTCGCGTCGCGATGACGCAACCGGCCTTCAAATACGGACTTCGGAGGATGCAGAACTGAATTGGGACAGCCTTCATCGCGCCGCGTGACGCAATCGGCCTTCAAATGCGACCTTCCAAGGATGCAGCCTTTGAATTGGGACGTCCTTCGTCGCGCCGCTGTGACGCAATCGGCCTTCAAATGCGGCCAATCGGCCTTCAAATACGGCCTTCGGAGGATGCAGCCTTCACATTGGGACACAGCTATAGATATCCATATAAGGCTAGATGTCTTAAGGTGGAGTCTCGAACGGCATCACCGGCGGCCATCTTGTCACAGGGAAGCTTTCTGGCGGGCTCTGTGGTATCTTAAGTAAGGTGAGTGATCAGCACGAACACAAACCCTCTTATCTCGCTGAAATCTTGACGGATTTACAAACGGTTTGGTTTCTTACAAACGTTATTAACGTGGCTATAATTCCGAATGCTTGAACATGTATGTTACTCTGTAATTATTGTATGTAATTATTCATCTCTGACATTTATAACAAACCAAACCGTTTGAAAATCAGTAGAAAATTGAGCAAGTTATGGTTATTTAAAAGTACATGCACCATTAAAACACAATGTTACGAGTGAGCGAGCTCCCTGTGGCAAGATGGCCGCTGTGTGCGGACGTCGACCTCCATTGGCCAGCAGTGCGGACGAGACATCTAGCCTTTATTATATGATATCTATGGTGTTAACCACATGGAGAAACTTTCTCACCAATGCTGTCTTGTATTTTTGCCCTTGATTTGAGGAACCTGAGGTTCTTAAACTCAAATGTAAGTACTCCTGTTAGTAATAATTTGTTTGTATATATGATGTTAGGTAATGTTTATGTAAATGAGATGGGTAAATTTGTTAATGGTGTCACTAAGTTTATTTGTTTGTTTGATGCAGAGGGTTCAACGTGCAGGCATATGGAGGCAGCTCAACTATAGTTAGGACCTTGATCAAAAAAGGATTAATTGTCTTCGTTTTGACAACAAAATCTTTGTCATCTATTGTTCATTTCACAAGTTACAGTTCGTTTACATTACCGACAGCCACTTGGAAAGATGTGGCCTCATCAACATTGCACTTAAGTACAGTTTCATCTTGCTCCTACTACTCTTAAGACTGAGCTTGTGGTAGCGAAAGACGCCACTATAAAAGTCTGGACTATTCAATGTTTCCCTTGCAACTGAATGACTATGCACGTTGTATGTTTACTGACTGTATGGTGACTTGTGGTGTAATACACATGGCTCATTGAAAAGTGAAAGTCTCTGGTCCCTAAATTTCTATATGTAGCATCAAAAGTGTTTTTAAAAGCAGGTGTTACAAGGTCACTAGTGTTCCACGAACCAGACAGACTCCAGACAATGCCTTTGAATATGCTTTAATCACAGCCTGAGAGGATCTTATCGATCACAGAGAATCCACCAGCAAAAACAATAGTTTATATAGGATAGATACAGAGCAGAATAACATGACATATTACTCATTTTCATCACATCATTTTTCTCAAATATGATTGGTTCTTTTGTGCAATTCTGCATCCACCTCTTCTCTCTGTTACTGGCAAAGCAAATTTAGATATAGCAAAATCATCAAAATCATGAGGTTATTAGTTTGTCATGAGGCTCTTATATTTAGGTAATGGTCGAGCCAGTGGTTAATAGTTGGTGCATTTTGTTCTCAAATGTTAAATGTTAGGCCTGCAAGAAAAAGAAATGTTAGGTATGGTTCATTAAAAAAAAAAAAAAATCCATTACACATGGAATGTGATTTATTTAACACTTATTGTGTTCAATAGTGAACATGTTGAAACATTTGAAGGATTTTTGTAGCCAATTTACAACTTTCTTGTCTTTTTGTCACTTTTGATTTTCTTGGCAAGTTTTTTTCTACACAGCTTCAGGAAAATTAGATTTTGTTACTATATTTTTTTGTACCTAAATAAAACACTGTGTTTGAGCAAAAAGTTAAGCCTAAGTTAACTGTGTCTTAAAAACTAGTAATTAGTCAGGGCTGATTCAGATTCTAAGTAGACCCATCGACCTTTTATATAACTGAATCAAACATATTGTGAAGAAGAAAATCAGATGATGAACTTGTCAGAGGAGTTTAGTCTGGAAACCGCAGACGTTCAGACGGTAAACAGAAGGTGTCCGCTGAAGGTGTTCCTCTTCAAGCTATCCGTATGGATCCGACGCGTCTTAATGAGCTGAGGATATATCCGGTCTCCTCGCTCCAATAGAAGACTGACGGAGTTGATGGTCGTGTCTTCGGTGTCCCGTCCGGGCGGGTTATCTGATGCTGCCACCACAAAATTGTCGTTTTTTAGCAGTCTCACACCGGTCGCTTCTTTAAAAGCATTGAAGACCACAAAGATGAAGAAATAAACTCCTTTTACTGGTGCAGTGAAGATTCCTGTAGACAACCATAAAAACCTAGGCTCTTAAAAATTTACAAATGACCTGACAGAATTGTATTTAGAATTTGCAAAGTTATTATACCTGTTTTGGTGTCATAAGCATTTCCAATGTTAGTAAATGTATATTTATACACAAGAGTGGAATCTTCAGGGAAAGGGCCCGCTGAATCGGGCAGTGAGGCTGAAAAAGCCACTTTCACCCTTTCTGCAAAAAAGTTAATAATAAAGTAAGTGAAAAGAAGAAGACTATTTCTAGCTGGAACTTAGAGTCCCCCTGTGGTGAGAATCCAGCTGTTAATGTTGTTTATGTGTCTATGTGGTGTTATTAATATGCTTTAAGACAAAGCATGTGTAAATTCATAAGTCGACACTGTGGCAGGGAAGGCGTGGTTCAGCAAGGTCTGCGACGAGAGAGAGAGTGGAGAGACGAGCGGTGGTAAGTAGGTCAAGTGCAAAATGACTTACACCTGTGTCTCGTTGCAGTAATTGGCGTGGGCAGACCGTATATAAACCAGACTGAAACCAGCGATCGGGAAGAGAGGGCTGAGGACTCGTGGGACCGTGAACAGAGGACTCTGAGCGAGAAAGACGAATGCTGCCGAGTATTTTGAACTGTTGAATGAGTTTTGATTTGGACGCCCATGTGGCACGATTGTGAACTGAGTTTATTTAATAAATTACCCACGAGCCCCAGCCAGCCGACCCCGGTCTCCTTCCTTCTCACACTCACAAACAAGGGATTTATTACACTGGTGCCGAAACCCAGGAAGGAAGGAGAACGCCGCCAAGATGCAAAATCCATCAGGAACATCGGGAACGCCATTTGCGGACATCATCACATCGCTCGCGGGACTACATCAGGAGAACCATAAAGCCCTGCTGGACTTGCGGGCGGACCAGGAACATCGGTTTCAAGCCATGATGCAAGCCCAGCAGGAGGGCCGCGAGCTGTTCCGGAGCTTGCTGAACCGGGAGGTTCGGACGGAGCTGGCTTCCCCCAATTCCATCCCTGCCGCTCACATGTCTCTTACTAAGATGGGTGTGTCTGACGATCCCGAGGCCTTCCTGGACTTATTTGAAAGAACGGCCGAGGCATGTGAGTGGCCATTGACCAGCTGGCCGGTGCGGCGTATTCCGCTGCTGTCGGGGGAAGCCCAGAAGGCTGCTCAACAACTGGCCATCCAGAACCTCCTGGTGTATGTCGATTTGAAACGAGCCATTCTCCAGAGGGTCGGCCTCAGCCCAGAACAACATCGTCAACGCTTCCGATCACTGGGATTGGCGGAAGCAGGCTGACCCTTTGTCTTGGCGCAGCAGCTCCGGGACTCGTGCCGCAAATGGCTGTTGGCCAGAGGAAGCGACGCCGAGGCCATCATCGACAAGGTGGTACTGGAACAGTTCGTCTCTCGACTGCCAAAGAGGACTGCCCAGTGGGTCCAGTGCCACCGGCCGGCGTCGCTGGATCTGGCCATCCAACTGGCGGAGGACCAGCTGGCGGCGTGCTCCGGGGTCCGCGAACCCCTCCCATCCATCTCTCTCTCTCTCTTCCCCTGTCTCTCTCTCTTCCCCTTCCCCTAAACCCGTTCCTTTTCCTAGGACCTGTTTTAATGGACCACCGAGGGCACCTCCCCGCTGGAAGGCTGGAGCTGAGGTTCCAGCTGGGTCGCAAGGCCCCGTCAGGGGAGTGGGGCCGGTTCACTCCGAGGAGCTCGATGCAGTTCCTGCGCTCTCCCCACGCCAATTCCTTGACCCACTTCCTGCCACTAGGGCGACAGGGAAGCCTGGGCCGGCCTGTTGGCGTTGCAGGGATCCGGGCACCATAGTGCTCAGGTTGGAGAGGCTGTGCCTGGACCCAGCGGGACTGTTTCAGAGGATCCGAGCGGCTTGGCGAGGCTAAACCTCTCCAGTCGCGATGATTTTCCCCTGGAACAGTCCCAAGATGAGACGCTCAAACATGCGTTTGAACAGGTCCGTTCCATCGATGGGCAGATCCTCCAACCTGACCGTGTGCTCTCCTATCCTTATTTTGCCATTATTAAAGACAGGTTGTATCGAGTGACCCAAGACACTCAGACAAAGGAAGATACAACCCAATTGTTAGTACCACGGAGCCGTCGGGAAATGCTTTTCCAGACGGTGGATTGTAATCCGATGGCAGGGCATCTAGGGATGGCAGCTACGTTAAATCGTCTAATAACCTGATTCTTTTGGCCGGGGCATTCACGAGAACGTGCGCAGATGGTGCGCGTCGTGTCGCGAATGTCAGTTGGTTAACTCACCGGCCGCCCCAAAAGCGCCATTGCGCCCTCTACCTCTTGTGCAGGTCCCCTTCGAACAAATTGGTATGGACCTCATCGGGCCATTAGAACGGTCAGCACGGGGACATCGCTTTGCGTTAGTTATAGTAGACTACGCAATGCGATATCCCGAAGCAGTGGCGCTCCGCACCATATCAGCTAAGAGTGTGGCGGAAGCCCTGTTTTGTTTAATCTCCCACGTGGGAATCCCGAAAGAGATTCTCACGGATCAGGGCACCGCATTTATGTCACGCACGTTAAGCGAGTTGTACGAATTATTGGGCGTTAAATCGGTGCGCACCAGCGTCTATCACCCACAAACGGACGGTCTGGTTGAACGGTTTAATCGCACATTGAAGACAATGATTCGTAAATTCGTACAAGAAGACGCGAAAAATTGGGACAGATGGCTAGAACCCCTCTTATTCGCCGTGCGCGAGGTCCCGCAAGCCTCCACGGGGTTTTCCCCCTTCGAGCTTCTTTATGGACGTCAGCCCCGGGGGGTTTTAGACGTCCTAAAAGAAACTTGGGAGGATGGACGCTCAGATAGCAAAAATGAAATTCAGTATGTCATGGACCTGAGAGCAATACACTGGGGCGGCTCTCTATGGAGAATTTGCTTCAGGCTCAGGACAGACAAAGCCGGCTGTATAACAGGGGAACTAAGCTTCGAGAGTTTGCACCGGGAGATAAAGTGCTCGTTTTACTACCAACCTCCAGCTCCAAATTGTTAGCGAAGTGGCAAGGACCCTTTGAGGTCACACAGCGAATAGGAGATCTCAATTATGAGGTAATACGAACAGACAGAGGCGATTCACGGCAAATCTACCACCTCAACCTCCTAAAAAAATGGAGTGAGGAGGAGTCAGTGTTGCTTGCGACAGCAGTGAGCAGAGAGGAGGATCTCGGGCCAGAAGCAATCATCAAAGAAAAATCTCTCGCCCTGGCCCCGGGGGGGGGGGGGGGGGGATCACCTCTCGCCTTCGCAGCTCACTGACATCACAAGATTACAAACAGAGTTTGCAGAAGTGTTTTCGCCCCTGCCTGGTCGTACTAATCTGATTCAGCACCATATTGAGACAGAGCCGGGGCGTGGTGGTTCGCGGACGGCCATACAGGTTGCCTGAACACAAAAAAAAAGTGGTTCAGACGGAATTAGAGGCAATGCTGGAGATGGGAGTAATTGAGGAGATCCACAGTGACTGGGCGAGCCCGATAGTTTTAGTTCCTAAAACGGACGGCTCGGTACGGTTTTGTGTGGACTATCGCAGGGTGAACGCAGTGTCGAAATTTGACGCATATCCAATGCCACGGATTGACGAGCTGCTTGATCGGTTAGGTACGGCTTGTTTTTATTCGACACTGGACTTAACGAAAGGATATTGGCAGATCCCCTTATCTCCCATGTCCAAAGAAAAAACAGCTTTCACCACGCCGTTTGGATTACACCAATTTGTGATTTGTGAGTTGTTCGGGGCCCCAGCCACGTTTCAGCGCCTCATGGACAGAGTTCTGCGGCCCCATGCTACATATGCCGCTGCTTACTTGGATGATATCATCATCTACAGTAATGACTGGCAGCGGCATATGGAGCATTTGAGGGTCGTCCTCGGGGCGTTGAGACAGGCAGGGCTAACGGCCAACCCAAAGAAGTTCGCAGTTGGGCGGGTGGAGGTAAGGTATCTGGGCTTCCACTTGGGTCATGGGCAGGTGCGTTCCCAAATTGACAAGACAGCAGCAATTGCAACCTGTCCCAGAGCTAAGACCAAAAAGGAGCTGAGGCAGTTCCTGGGGCTGGCGGGATATTACAGAAGGTTTATTCTTGGCTATTCGGACCTCACCAGCCCGCTGACTGACCTCACTAAAAAGGAGGTACCAGATACGGGCCAGTGGACGGAGCAGTGCCAACAGGCTTTTACCCAGGTTAAGGCTGCTCTGTGTGGCGGACCGTTCCTGCACTCTCCTAACTTCTCGGCCTGAGTTGGCAGTGGGGGTATGTGGCGGGGGAGGCGTGGTTCAGCGAGGTCTGCGACGAGAGAGAGAGTGGAGAGACGAGCGGTGGTAAGTAGGTAAAGTGCAAAATGACTTACACCTGTGTCTCGTTGCAGTAATTGGTGTGGGCAGACCGTATATAAACCAGACTGGAACCAGCGATCGGGAAGAGAGGGCTGAGGACTCGTGGGACCGTGAACAGAGGACTCTGAGCGAGAAAGACGAATGCTGCCGAGTATTTTGAACTGTTGAATGAGTTTTGAGTTTGACGCGCATGTGGCGCGATTGTGAACTGAGTTTATTTAATAAATTACCCACGAGCCTCAGCCAGCCGACCCCGGTCTCCTTCCTTCTCACACTCACAAACAAGGGATTTATTACAGACACCATTGCTGAGTATTTTCTCCTTAAAACTGCAGTGAACCAAAGACAGTCTCAAAAACACGCTTTGAAATCGCTGGTGTTTCTGACGTCACAAACTACCTTGTAACCAATCAGATCAACGTGTGATCGTCAACCAGTGGATCTCTGAGCTGAGTGAGTGAGTGGAGGCAGGGCTCATTTGCATATTCATAGAACCGCGCATACTAAATGAGGCAAGGGTGTCGAGTTACATTCAAGATATTTTAAGGCATGATGAAATCTTTTCAAGGAATTTTTTTGGTAACACTTTATTTCGATAGTCCACTTTAGACATTCCACTAACTATATTTATCCTTTATTTAACCAGGAAAAGCCCATTGAGATTAAAAATCTCTTTTGCAAGGGAGACCTGGCCAAGATAGGCAGCAGAATTACATCACATCACTATAAGTAACTTTGCAACTACATGTCAACTAACTGTCATTAGATTATTAGTAGAGTATTAGTAGACTGTCTGCTTAATATCTGCTAACACTTTATTTTAATATCCCCCAACAGACATTCTACTGACTATAAGTAACTTGGCAACAACAAGTCAACTTATTCTCCTTATCCGAACCCTAACACCTAACACTGACCTAACAGTCTACTAACAGTCTACTAATACTCTAATGACAGTTAGTTGACATGTAGTTGAAAAGTTACTTATAGTTAGTACAATGTCTAAAGTGGACTATCGAAATAAAGTGTAACCAATGTTTTATTTTTTTCGTTGATTTTTTTCAGTGTGATAATTCCGTTTTTTAAAGAATAATAATAACGTTGTACCTTCATTCTTGCTCTTTAGTTCCCTGACTTCTTTATGAAGAGCATTTAACCTTTTCTCCATGGTCTCAATCTTCTGGAGTTCACCAATGATGTCTATTATTGGTGACATTGGATCCAGTGTCTGTGCGACTCCAACACACATCAACACAACGACGCTTGACACCAGCTTCATCACTGCTGTTCTGTGAGATTATAGATCATGAGCACAGAAACACACAGACTTTCATTGAACAGTCTGAACTACAAATATTTAAACTTCCCTTTTCGTAAACAGAGTTTTTAGAGTAAAGTGTGCTATTTTACTTTATCAATCATTTAAAAGAGGTCTGGTGAATTAGTAAATTAGCTAATGTACATACCTTTAAGGAGGATCTCAGACCAACTTCAGAGGGAATGCCACCAGCAAAAGAACACAACAGTTTTTATAGAACAGGAGCATGGCAAAGATGGCATGATAATTACATAATTTTTCTCCAATATGATTTGTTCTTCTTCAGAAAACCCTTCTGTTACTAGGTAGACACAAACTCTGATTTCTGGATTTACTTCACTTTGTTACTCAAAGTAACGAGTTTATAAATTTAGATATCTCTCCAGTTTCATTTCCCCTTTTTTTATGTTCGGAGATGATTCAGACTCACTGACTGACTTTGAAAATGATTGAAAAGCATATGAATTTTATTCCTGCAAGGAAAATAAATGTTAGTTATGATCAATTAAAAAATCCATCACTAACATTTAAGGCGAATCTGTGCTGTGTGGATATACAGTTGCAAGAATCTGAGAAAACGGGAATAATTTTGACATGATTTAGTGCTGTCCTGAATAATATATTTTACATAAATGTTTACATATTGTCCACAAGACAAATAAATAACTGAATTTATTAAAAGACAATATTCAAAAGTTTATGAACCATTGATTGTTAATATTTTGCATATTTGAACTCTTTCCAGCTATGACTTTATGATCTTGAAATCCATCTTTTCACACTGAGGACAATTGAGGGACTCAAACACAACTATTAAAAAAGATTCAAATGTTCACTGATGCTCCAGAAGGAAACACCATGCATTAATAGCCGAGGGGGTGAAAACTTTTGAATTTGAAGATCAAGGTAAATTGTACTTAATTTGGAAACTTGCAAGTATCTTCTGTTGGTTCCGAAGGGCAGTACTAAATAAAAAATTAAATAATCTTCATCATGTTCAAAAGTTTTCACCCCCCGGCTCTTAATGCATCATTTTTCCTAGTGGAGCATCAGTGAATGTTTGAACCTTTTTTATTAGTTGTGTTTGAATGACTGTATGATCTTGAGGTCCATCTTTTCATGCTGAGGGTGAAAGGATGGATCTCAAAATCATACAGTCGCTCCTAGAAAGGGTTCAACATATACAAAAGATGCTGGAAAACTGAAGAATTTGCAGGACCTGGAGGATATTTCTGAAGAATATTGGCCAGTTTAACTGCTCAGGAAAAACAAAGGTCTAAAGAACAACTTAAGACGGAATAGCACCAGCAAAAAGAATACAACAGTTTTTATAGAACAGGAGCATGGCAAAGATGGCATGATAATTACATAATTTTTCTCCAATATGATTTGTTCTTCTTCAGCAAACCCTTCTGTTACTAGGTAGACACAAACTCTAATTTCTGGATTTACTTCACTCAGTTTATAAATTTAGATATCTCTCCAGTTTCATTTCCCCTTTTTTTTATGTTCGGAGATGATTCAGACTCACTGACTGACTTTGAAAAGGATTGAAAAGCATATGAATTTTATTCCTGCAAGGAAAATAAATGTTAGTTATGATCAATTAAAAAATCCATCACAAACATTTAAGGCGAATCTGTGCTGTGTGGATATACAGTTGCAAGAATCTATGAAAACGGGAATCATTTTGACACGATTTAGTGCTGTCCTGAATAATATATTTTACATAAATGTTTACATATTGTCCACAAGACAAATAAACAGCTGAATTTATTAAAAGACAATATTCAAAAGTTTATGAACCATTGATTGTTAATATTTTGCATATTTGAACTCTTTCCAGCTGTGACTTTATGATCTTGAGATCCATATTTTCACACTGAGGACAATCGAGGGACTCAAACACAACTATTAAAAAAGATTCAAATGTTCACTGATGCTCCAGAAGGAAACACCATGCATTAATAGCCGAGGGGGTGAAAACTTTTGAATCTGAAGATCAAGGTAAATTGTACTTAATTTGGCAAGTATCTTCTGTTGGTTCCGAAGGGCAGTACTAAATAAAAAATTAAATAATCTTCATCATGTGCAAAAGTTTTCACCCCCCGGCTCTTAATGCATCATGTTTCCTAGTGGAGCATCAGTGAATGATTGAACCTTTTTTATTAGTTGTGTTTGAGTGACTGTATGATTTTGAGGTCCATCTTTTCACGCTGAGGTTGAAAGGATGGATCTCGAAATCATACAGTCGCTCCTAGAAAGGGTTCAACATATACAAAAGATGCTGGAAAACGCCTCGGTTACGACTGTAACCTCGGTTCCCTGAAGAGGGAACGAGCGTTGCGTCGAAACTGACGCTATGGGGAACGCTTTGCGTGATGACGTCTTGAAGCACATGTCAAATCAGTCCAATGGTGTGGCGGAACGTCAGAGGCGGGTGACGTCACGTACCAGGAAGCTATAAAAGCCGGCCCGAAACAGAAAACGAAAGCTTCGTAAAGTCTGAAGTCGCGCTGACAGGCATGAAGGAGATATGGCAAGGCGACGCAACGCTCGTTCCCTCTTCAGGGAACCGAGGTTACAGTCGTAACCGAGGCGTTCCCTTTCAAGGGAACTCCCGTTGCGTCGAAACTGACGCTATGGGGAACGTCTATACCAACGCCTCCATAGCTACAAATGTCTGTCCTGTGTGTATCAAGTGAGCAGCCCTAAGAAGACAAAACATGAGACCCTGGAGCAGAGTCTAAATCCAGAGAGTAGAACCTGACGAAGGTGTGCGGTGAGGACCAGCCTGCCGCATCACAGACGTCCTGTAACGAAACTCCTGATATAAGGGCCTTAGAGGCCGCCATACTCCTAGTAGAGTGCGACCGGACAGCCAAAGGAGAAGGCTGTCCAGCCGCCTCATAAGCAAGTGAGATAGCCTCAACCACCCACTTGCTCATCCTTTGCTTAGACACCGGACCTCCCTTGTTAGGAGACCCAAAGCACACAAATAATTGATCACTTTTACGCCACAGGGCAGCTCTGTGGACATAAGCGTCTAACGCCCGAACTGGGCAAAGCAAATTATTAGCCTCCTGGTCCGCATTCTGAAAGGGAGGAGGACAGAAGGCCTGCAGAACAAAAGGTCTAGCCACATTAGTGGGGACCTTGGGGACATAGCCCGGTCTAGGGTGAAGAAAAGCTTTGACCATACCCGGAGCAAACTCCAAGCATGACGGAGCAACCGACAATGCCTGGAGATCCCCTATTCTTTTAAGAGAAGAGATGGCGAGAAGAAACAGAGCTTTCAGAGTTAGAAACTTCTCAGGAACCTCCTCAATGGGCTCAAAGGGGGCCAGGGAAAGGCCTTGCAGCGCAACGGACAAATCCCATGGTGGCACCCTAGAGCGAACTGCAGGCCTCAGCCTCCAAGTGCCACGAAGGAAACGAGATACCAGAGGGTCTTTCCCCACAGACATTCCACCCAAAGGAATGTGGTAAGCACCTATGGCCGCCACATAAACCTTTAAAGTGGACGGGGTCAGACCTGCAGTGAACCGGTCCTGCAGGAACTCCAGAACTGTACCAATTGGGCAGTTGACTGGATCCAACCGACGGTCACTACACCAAGAAGTGAATACTCTCCACTTCAGGGCATAAAGTTTCCTCGTGGAGGGAGCTCTGGACTGTAGAATGGTCTCAACAACCTCAGTTGAGAGACCTGACTCTATGAGCTGGGCCCCCTCAGAGGCCAAGCCCACAGGTTCCACAGTTCTGGGCGGGGGTGAAATATCGAGCCCTCTGCCTGGGACAGAAGGTCCCTCCTGACGGGTAACTCCAGAGGATGCCCGTCGAGGAGGGACACAAGATCGGGAAACCATACTCTGCCCGGCCAGCGCGGGGCTATAAGAAGTAGATGGACCCGGTCCCTGCGAACTCTTTCCAGAACTCCCGGGAGCAGAGCCACTGGGGGAAAGGCGTACAGACGTAGCCTCGGCCACGTCTGTACCATAGCATCCAGTCCCAGAGGAGCTGGATGCGTGAGGGAGAACCAAAGTGGACAGTGAGACGTCTCTCGAGACGCAAACAGATCCACTTGTGCTTGGCCAAACTCCCTCCATATCAGCTCCACCACCTCGGGGTGGAGCCTCCATTCCCCGGGCCTCGGCCCCTGTCTCGACAGAGTGTCTGCTCCTATATTCTGTACCCCGGGGATGTAGGCTGCCCTGAGAGACAGCAACTTCCCCTGGGACCACAAGAGGATATGGCGTGCCAAATTGGACAATGGGCGCGAGCGCAAACCCCCTTGGTGGTTGATATAGGCGACTACCGACGTGTTGTCCGTATGTACTAACACATGGTGTCCCCTGAGATCTGTGATAAAGCTCCTCAGAGCCCGGAAGACAGCTAACATCTCTAGGCGATTGATATGCCAGGAACGATGATGGTCTTCCCACAGACCTTGAGATGAGCGACCCTCTAGGATCGCTCCCCAGCCCGTGAGGGAAGCATCCGTCGTTAGCAGTTTGCGACGACAAGGAGCTCCCAGCACTGGGCCCTGGGACAGGAACCAGGGTTTCTTCCACATAACCAAGGCACGTAGGCATCGCCGCGTGACCTTGATTGTGCGAAATGGGTTGCCCCTCGGGGAAAACCCTCTGGTCCTGAGCCACCACTGCAGGGGCCTCATGTGCAGTAGTCCAAAAGGTATCACGTTGGAAGCTGCTGCCATGAGACCCAACAGTCTCTGGAACTGTTTGACAGTGAGTAGCTGGCCTAGCTTTACACTTTTCACAGCTGCAAGGATGGAATCTATTCGTGGCGGTGACAGGCGCGCCTGCATCGACACTGAATCCCAAACCACGCCTAAAAAAGTGGTCCTCTGAAGTGGAGAAAGCACACTCTTCTTGGCGTTCAGCCGTAACCCCAGCTCTTTCATGTGGGCGAGAACAACATCTCGATGTTGAACCGCCAACTGATGCGACTGAGCTAAAATCAACCAATCGTCGATGTAGTTCATGATGCGAATACCCTGGAGGCGCAGAGGCGCCAGAGCTGCATCCACGCATTTGGTGAAAGTGCGGGGTGATAAAGCCAGGCCGAATGGAAGAACTCGATATTGGTATGCTTTGCCCCCGAAAGCAAACCTCAGGAACTTCCAATGACACGGACGGATGGAAATATGGAAATATGCGTCCTTGAGATCTATCGTGACAAACCAGTCCTCGGACCTGATCTGTGGCACGATTTGTCTCAAAGTTAACATTTTGAACTTGAGCTGCATGACTGACTCGTTCAGAACTCGAAGATCTAAAATGGGACGCAATCCCCCGTCCTTTTTTGGAACTATGAAGTACCGGCTGTAAAACCCGGTTTCCCTGTTGGA
Organism: Leuciscus idus; assembly: GCA_021554675.1. Taxonomy (NCBI): domain Eukaryota; kingdom Metazoa; phylum Chordata; class Actinopteri; order Cypriniformes; family Leuciscidae; genus Leuciscus; species Leuciscus idus. The sequence goes on from CM038624.1 coordinate 421,280, forward strand.
GGGAGTGTTTACTTCCTGTTCCATAACCAGAACCTGCTCGGGGCCCACCACTGTGGGCAGGACCCCCATAAACCGAGGTGGGCGTTTCTTGAATTGTATCTGATACCCTTTTTCCACGGTCTGCAGGACCCAACGAGAAACATTTGACAGTAGCTTCCACGCTGTCAAAGATTCTACTAGAGGTACCAGCCTCTCGAGACTGGTTTCTGGATTTTGTTGCTGTTGAGTAGTCGGTTCGACGCCCTGTAACGGCGCACCGGCAGGGAACGACCGAACAGACTGCTCTAGCACCCTCCTCGGAGGGGGCGGGCATCCCGAGGCCACTACGTTTCCGGGTGGACCTTGAGATATGTGCTCGCCGGAGACCGCTGCGCCCTGTAACACCAGAGGTGGCAGGGTTGGCAGAACGGTCCCCTGAGGGCACCGAAGAGAGACGGGCACCGTAAAAAGAGGTGTTAACCGCTCTGCTTCGGGGGGAACTACCCTCATTTGTCCTGAGCCCTCGGACGTCAGGACCTTTTCCCAGCAGCCTTCTTGGCGGTAATAACGGTCCGCAGATCCGTTTTACCCCTCGAAGGCTGCTGGGTTTGAGAGTGCCCTCCGTGTCCCCGAGATTTTTGTGGGGGAGCACGAGAGGACACACTCTGTTTTTGAGTGGCACGATATTCAGCGCTCTTTTTAGAGGAGTGAGGCTGCTCCCGCTCAGCAGCCTCAATAAAAGAACGGCGGGGGAGAAGTTTTTGTAATGCAGCTGCCTGTTTAGCAGCTTCCTGAGATTTAGCTACCGCACTGTTTACTGCATCACCAAATAATCCAACAGTGGAAACCGGAGCATCTAAGAGAACGTGCTTTTCTTTCTCTTTTATATCGCTCAAATTGAGCCACAGATGCCTCTCAGTGGCCACCAGGGCTGCCATAGACCGCCCGATTGATTTAGCGGTCTCCTTGGTGGCCCTGAGAGACAGATCTGTGGCTCTGCGTAGTTCGGCCACTGTGTCAGGACCAATTCCCCCGCCCTCCTCTAAATCCCCCAATAATTCTGCCTGATAGGCTTGCATAATAGACATCGTATGCAGACACGCTGCAGCTTGACCAGCGGCTGCATACGATTTATGAACCAGAGAAGATGTGAATTTTACTGGTTTAGAGGGAAGTGAAGGAGCCTTCAGGGAAGATGCCGTTGCTGGAGAGAGATAGCTCGCAAGCGTCTCCTCCACCTTCGGCATCTCCCCATAACCATATTCTTTATATTTATGAATGGAAGAATAGTGGGATGTTTGTGGTGTATACACTCTGTATGAAACTGGTTTTCCCCACGATCTCGACACCTCGGTGTGGAGATCGGGGAAAAACGGAAGGCTTCTTCGCTGAGGCTGTGTACGAGATGGCAGGAAGCGTTCGTCGAGCTTACTTTTCGAACTAACGTCCTGCCTATCCTCTGGCCACTCAATAGATAATCTGTGAACTGCTCTCGTGACAACATCGAGCAATTCCTCAAAAGCGTGAGACTGAGGTGGCGAATCCTCAGACTCAGCTTCAATACTAACAACGTCCAACTCCTCAGAGCTGGACAATTGCAGTATTGGTGCCTCCATCGGGGGGGAAGAAACCGCAGCGCGTGCTTCCGCACCGTGATGAGAGGCACTGGATCTATCAGAAGGATGTTGAGATAAGGCAGAGCCCGTCTCAACATCCACTGATAAATCCATTTGTGAACCCCAGGTCTGAGATCGACGCCGTGCCTCGGCAGCGGCGGGACCCAAGCCCTGGGGAACGTGGTCGGGATTGAACCGAGCCAAGCGGGATCGGAGCGTACGCAATGGAAGCGCCTCGCAATGCACACAGTCATCACCCTCGAGTGCTGACTGGGCATGCTCCTCACCCAAACAAACAACACAAAGAGTGTGAGTATCACCTCCCGTTAAATAACGCGGGCAGGGATGGACACACACTCTAAACTGCTGCTTGCTCGCCATACTGAATATATATATGTATATAATATAGACAGACAACACCAAATAACAAGGACAGATTCAACACAGAGCGCAACTGAAGACTCAGAAAGCTTTCGTTTTCTGTTTCGGGCCGGCTTTTATAGCTTCCTGGTACGTGACGTCACCCGCCTCTGACGTTCCGCCACACCATTGGACTGATTTGACGTGCTTCAAGACGTCATCACGCAAAGCGTTCCCCATAGCGTCAGTTTCGACGCAACGGGAGTTCCCTTGAAAGGGAACTGAAGAATTTGCAGGACCTGGAGTTTAACTGCTCAGGACAAACAATAGACTCAAGAACAACCGTCACAGAAAACAGTTGTGGATCATCCAGGTAACAACACACAGTATTACGAATCAAGGGTTCATTAACTTTTGAACGGGGTCATTTGAATACATTCAGCTATTTTTTGTCTTGTGGCCTATATATAAACATTTTGTATGTACAATTTCTTATTCAGGACAGCACTAAATAAAAAATAACATGCATTTTGTATGATCCCTCTTATTTTGTTAAAGGTCCCATGACATGAAATTTTCACTTTCTGAGGTTTTTTAACATTAATATGAGTTCCCCTAGCCTGTATATGGTCCCCAAGTTTAAAAAAATTTCAATCGGTGTAAATCGAGCTTTTGCTATCTTTCTCTGCCTTTGAAAAAAATGGAGGCTCATACGCGCTGATCTTGAATCTCCTCCTTATGACGTCATAAGGAGGAAATGTTACCTCCCCTGTCTCTGCTTTGCCCGCCCAGAGAATATTTTCCGCCCATGAGAAAATGCGCTAGGAAGTAGGAACGCGCGCGCGCGATTTTAGTTTGTCCACGAGAGATATCATGGCTTTTGAGCGAGTGAAGCATAACAATTGCTCAATAATTGGATGTACAAATGAACACCGAAGGGTCAATACAGAGCTGGGCTTGCTGAACGTCTGAAACTGAAGTCTGGATCACTCTCTTTGGCTCAGCTACACACCTCGGACAAGTAAGTCAACTAATGATAAGTGTGTTGCTTTACTGTTTATGGTTACCTAAATTTTACACGTAGAATGTGGCTGTAACAGTAGCTATGCAGCTATGCAGTTTATGTGTGTGAATACACACACTGTAACGCGAGTGTTGTACACGTCTTTGTTATTTGGATAACTGTTTTCCTGTTGGTTATATGGCGCGCGCGTTATCCGCATTTCAAGATCGCAGAGCTTGATGTAATTGTAATAAGATAAATTACAGACGTTACAGATCTCTCATGAAAAGGCAACAGTAGGTTAGCGTTAGCTACATGATAATAACTGTAAACCATCCGAATAAAGTACCGTATCCAGACATAATATTTTAAACTAACCATTCGGAAACGTCCTGCTGGAGCCGCTGAGTTGCAACTTCTTCATCCGTTGCTTCTCCATCTGGGTCAAACTGAAATGCTTGAAAGACTGCATGTCTTCGTGCCATTGCTATATCCAACGTAAACATGCACGCCACGTTACCGTTGCGCAAGATGGTCAAGGCCACACCCACCCTCCACCTTGCGCCGCCTTTCTCCTCCTCATTAGTATTTAAAGCTACAGACACCGAAACGGCCCGCCTGAAGGAAGCTCATTCTGGGACTGGCTTGTAGTGGCTATAATTCTGCACCGAGGCTGAATTTTTGGAAAGAGATTTCAGATACAGTACTAGGGACCACTAAGGCCTATATTAAAGCCTACAAAAAGTAGCATGTCATGGGACCTTTAAAATGATTCACATTTCAACAGATTCTGCACGGGGTTCACATACTTTTCCTTGCAACTGTGTACATTTATAAATATATTCTGAGAGCGTTCCCTGTTTCGCTGGGTTTGCTGTGAATGTCTGTTGTTGTATTATACTATCTCTGCTCTCAAACTTCATGAGTGTTATTAGAGCCGTCTGAAATAAAGATCAGCATTTCAGGGCAACACTGCGGGCACCGGCCTGGACTGTGGAGGAACTCGGACTATATCACATAACTGTGGAAAATGTAAGGAGACATAGAGCGAGTCTGAAGGCCTGCGGGCGCTTCCCCAACCCTGAGCAGATCAGCTTGACTTTATTGCCATTCGGCATATGGTCTCAGACAGACTGTCAGGCGTGTGTGTGTGGCATCGGGCTGATCCGCGGGGAAACACACGGGTCTCGAGGTGCTGCGGGGGACAGAGCGACACACACTGACCCTACGCACAAAATTGATCAAATTGTAGGATGCAAGACTTCTTGCCAATTATCTGGGTCATGTCAGCGTCTCTCTGGTCCTTCTTGGTCAGCAGTGTGTGTGTGTGTGTGTGTGTGTGTGTGTGTGTGTGTGTGTGTGTGTGTGTGTGTGTGTGTGTGTGTGTGGGTTTAGCGTGTTTAACGGATTGTGTGTCTTGCAAACACAGGAGAAGGAAAACATCCACTGACAGCAAACTGACACTCATGCTGGTGCTGGAAAACATTTACATTCCTTCAGCTAATAGAGAATCAGCTGCTTTCAGGACATCTTTCCCTTCGACTCAAGAGACTCTTGACAAAAGACATCCAGTTTTTTTAAGTTTAAAAAACAAAGTTCTTGGTTATATGAACCATAAAGGATTAGTTCACTTCCGAATTAAAATGTCCTGATAATTCACTCTCCCTCGTCATCCAAGATGTTCATGTCTTTCTTTCTTCAGTGGAAAAGAAATAAAGGTTTTTGAGGAAAACATTGGAGGATTGTTCTCCATATAGTGACTTCAATGGGGTCCAACGGGTCGAAGGTCCAGAAGTGAGTTTCAGTGCAGCTTCAAAGTCTCGACACGATCCAGCCGAGGAATAAGAGTCTTATCTAGACAAACCAGCCGACATTTTATAACAAAATAAACATTTATATACTTTTAAACCACAAATGCTTGTCTTGCACTAGCTGTGATGCGACACACATTATAAAAAATATGAGCTGTCTTCATTTACTCATTTACTGTCATTTCAAACTGGTACTACTTTCTTTATTGTGCAAAAAACAACCGGTTACACTTTATTCCGATAGTCCACTTCAGACATTCTACTAACTATAAGTAACTTTGCACCTATATGTCAACTAACTCTCATTAGAGTATTAGTAGAGTATTAGTGGAGAATTAGATGAGTATTAATAAAGTATTTGTAGACTGTTAGTAGAATATTAGTAGAGTATTAGTAGAGAATTAGTAGAGTATTAATAGAGTATTTGTAGACTTTTAGTAGAGTATAAGTAGAGTATTAGTAGAATATTAGTAGAGTATTAGTAAACTATTAGAAGAGTATTATTAGAGTATTAGTATAGTATTAGTAGACTGTTAGTAGAGTATTAGTAGAGTGTAAGTAGAGTGTTAGTAGAGTATTGTATTAGTAGAGTATTAGTAGACTGTTAGTAGAGTGTAAGTATAGTATTAGTAGAGTATTAGCAGAGTGTTAGTAGAGTATTAGTAGAGTGTTAGTAGAGTACTAGTAGAGTGTTAGTAGAGTGTTAGTAGAGTACTAGTAGAGTATTGTATTAGTAGAGTATTAGTAGAGTGTTAGTAGAGTATTAGTAGAGTGTTAGTAGAGTATAAGTAGACTGTTAGTAGAGTATTAGAAGAGTATTGTATTAGTAGAGTTATAATACTTATAATCAGCAGAATTGAGCATCAGAATAAAGTGTTCTCAGATATTAAGTAGACAGTCGACTAATACTCTCATGACTGATAGTTGACATGTAGTAGTTACTTATAGACAGTAGAGTATCTGGAGTGGACCATCGAAATAAAGAGTTAGGACTTAATAAAGGACTTGAAGACTTATTTTATCAAGCTTTTGGTGTTTGATCAGGTCTGAGAACTGTGATTTTCTTGGTGTCATGTTTTGATGTTATTTTATGTTTCTATGTATTTTAGAGTTATTTGCTATTTATGGACAGAACTTTGGTCCATTCTAATGGGTTTGAAAGTGCTTTATAAATAAAAGTTGAGTTGAGTTGAGTGTTACTAAACAATTTTGGAGAGTCACCACGGCTGGAAAGCTTTGTGTAATCTTCATGTTCAGTTCCACAATCTCCAGTTTTATATGTAAAGTTTAAAGATCTTATATTCAGGGCAACACACATGCAGTATAACATGTTTATGCTCAGCTTTGACTCAGTTGAACTGTGTAAAAGTGTGTGTGTGGCCCGTGTCTCGCTCACCGTACGCCAGTGACAGGACACACACACACACACACACACACACACACACACACACACACACACACACACACACACAGATCAAACGACTGAAGCGGGTCAGGAGAATAAACCTTCACCTCCAGACTGTAGATCAAGCTAAAGCAGCTCTGCTAACAGCGTTCAGGAACATTTCTATAACTGATCTGAGTTCAGATGAAGCGTGCCGGTGTGTGTCCATCAGTGGATGCTCTCAGGAACACTTCTATAACTGATCTGAGTTCAGACGAAGCGTGCCGGTGTGTGTCCATCAGTGTAATGTGATTCTGAGCACTGCATTAGCATGGATCTGTTGTGTCGTCTCACTCCAGCACTGATTTAATAAAGCTTCAGAAAATGAATTACACTCCTCAGACTTCAGAGTGTATGAGACCTGAATATGGAGCATGTACATAAAAACTGCATTTTTACAAATAATCACCAGAATAAATCATCTAAAACACGGGATTACACGTCTCTGGGCAATTTCCAGTACAAACAGGGAACATTCTTCCAGTATAACGTTTATACGTCCGTTCAAAGTTATCCGGTCTTTATTCATATTCTCAAAACATTAGAACAAAAACGTTATTTATACATCATTCATTAAAATATATGTATTTTTTAAATTGTTTTTAAATGTTACTTGTTTCAGAACGTTCAGAGAACATTCAAAAGTAACATTCCATAATGTTTGAAGAATTATACAATGTAATGTTCCCATAACGTGAAACATTTCAGTTTTGAGTGTTCACTCAGAAATAATGTTTTCATAACTGAATGGGAACGTTAGCGAAACGTTTTTACAACATATTTGTGTTCTCCCTTCATAATCGATAGAACTACACAAATGACAGCAGAACACATTGAGCTCTGGCACAGAGAGGGTTGAGTCTCATCTTTGGCTCTCGTGTTCTCGTGTTCTCGTGTTCTCATGTTCTACTGTTCTTCAGACCTCCCGGCGTGTGGATCTGCTCTTGTGTGGTCAGACTGTGTTCTGGGGTTACGATCTGTGCTTTACCTGCTCCAACACCTCGTCAACTTCCAGATCTACGTCTGGAGACCAGCGCGTCTGGATAAAGCAAACTCGCGGCCTCAACCTGACAGCCATGAAAAGCTTTCTGATTTAGTTCCCCGCAGAGCCTGAAAGAACCCGAGCAAACACCTCAACCTGAGACCAATCTGCAAAACCGTGCCTTTAATGGATCAAATCTACCAGTGCAGCAGCGGCTCTCGACCTCGAGATGACTGAGAGGAGTTACACAAATACAAGACAAGACAAGCATTAAAAAACAACCAGAAATCAAGATATTTCTTATATTAATGCTCTGGTGGTCCTCGTGTTGCTTTTCAAAAATTAATGATTTTTTTTTCATTATTATTTCAATGCAATGATTTTACTATATTTTAGTTTGATAATGTTTTTATTTTATGTAATATTTAGTAATTTTAGGGCATTTTATGGTACTAAATTATATTTATGCAGTAGTTATAATCCATTTATTACCTGTTAACCACTTTTTGAGCATAGAGATGAAAAGGAAATTTCCAGTTGGTCTCTTTTTAAAGAAGACACTTGGCAGATTATTGCTGAAGTGAAAAAAATTTCCAAATTTGAGGTTGATATCTTAAAAAAAAAAGTGCTTAATTTCCCATTCATTTTCCATTCAATTTTGACTGCAAGCTCAATAGGGCCATTTAATATTTTCCAATCATGATGTGTGTGTGTGTGTGTGTGTGTGTGTGTGTGTGTGTGTGTGTGTGTGTGTGTGTGTGTGTGTGTGTGTGTGTGTGTGTGTGTTGAAGTGCCAAAACCTTTACCAAGTTACGTCCCATTACAATGGGTAAAGTAAAAAATTGTGACGGAAGTTAACTATTATCTAACAGTGACGGAAGAGCAACACAGGGTTTTAATACATAGAAATAAAATAGATTCTCACTGTCTCGAAAAACATGGACAGAAATATATTTTATTAAAAAAAATGATATATCTTTCTTCATCAAGTAAATCATGAACTACTGGAAAAGGTCATGGGGCTTTTAAATATATGTGGAAACTGCAGGGCCTTGGAGTCAACAATGTGCCTTAAAGGGACCCGAACAGATTCATAGTAGTAGCCTATACTCACGCCAGCGGCTTTCACTAATGTCTTCCTTATTTAACACACTTCAAATCATCAACTCATCAGGAACGAGCTTCATGAACGGCATTAGATGTGTCAGAGACATACAAAGTCTTCCCTTTAACAGTGACAAACCTGAGCTCTTAAATGTAGGGTTTCTGCGCTCTCTCTGGCGACTCAACACCGTTCCCTCCTGACCACCCCACAGCTCTCGCTCTCAAGCGCTTTAAAAGCTCAGGCTGCGCAATTATCTTTTATGATCTGCCGAGGAACTGTGAGATCGCCTCTTCTGAAATGACCAGGGCTTTGGGAAATCGCAGGTCTCAGCTCTTTTACAAGGCTTCTTTCAGCCACATTCGCCTTCACATAAAGCACGTGGTTTCGGCAGGCCGATCGCTTCAGGAAGAGTTGTAGCTCGGTTTCATTGCTTGTGGGAGGTCTCGTCTTTAGCTTTGATTGGAGGGGTGGAGAGAATCTTAAGAGTAAATCAGCAGCGTCAATATAATGGACAAATCTCTTCTAACGGTTATGTCAGGGCAGGAACGGGAGGGTCCGATCAATGCATCAGGACTCATCCCATTAGAAAAGAAGAGCAAAGCAAAGCCGAGAGCCATCAGGAAGATTGGACACAACATTGCTATGACTTCTAACCAGAGGTCCTGTGATCTCAGGGTAAATTACTGCCTGACGACACACTTTAATGCACGTTTCCACATGTGTATTTCCTAAAAACATTGCTCACACTAACAGAAAGTCTCAGGCCACTCGAAACCAACTTGCTCCACCATAAAAGTTCAGTTGTGCTTCAACTTTCTATCAATACCAGCCTCCTAAACAATCTCTCGGTTTCTCCTATACTTTCCTGAGAAATGTTAAAGTCCCCCTGAAGTCAATCATTTTATTCCTTAAAACTCATCTTTGATCACCAAAATGACATATTTAAAATAAAAAATATCTTGAATGTAACTCGACACCCTTGCCTCATTTAGTATGCGCGGTTCTATGAATATGCAAATGAGCCCCGCCTCCACTCACTCACTCAGCTCAGAGATCCACTGGTTGACGATCACACGTTGATCTGATTGGTTACAAGGTAGTTTGTGACGTCAGAAACACCAGCGATTTCAAAGCGTGTTTTTGAGACTGTCTTTGGTTCACTGCAGTTTTAAGAAGAAAAATACTCAGCAATGGTGTCGACTTATGACAAGTCAACTTACGCCAAGAGAGCAACACTTGACGATGTATGACGTAGGAGTAGCGTAAGCTTTGACGCCTGTCGTGATTTAAACAAACAGGGCTGGTCAATCGCATTCGTCATTACGTTATGCGTCAAGTTCAAGAGTTTCTCTTGGCGTAAGTCGACATAGGCCGTCAGACGGAAGCTACTTATTTTAGTCGATAAAGTTTTAAATATGGATATTTTTCTTACACAATTGCATCGCTTCACTTCAGAAGGCCTTTATTAACCCCTGGAGAACCGTTTTGAGCACTTGTATCACGGATGGATAGGCTCTGACGGACTTCCAAAAGAATATACCCATTTACTCCCATTAAAAAAGCTTGGAAGAGCCAGGACATTGTTTAATATAACTCTGATTATATTTGTCTGAAAGAAGAATGTCATATACACCTAGGATGACTTTAGGGTGAGTAAATCATGGGCTAATTTTCATTTTTGGGTGAACTATCCCTTTAAGCAAAAACTCGCTTAATTTTAAATGCTTCTTGATTTAAGAACGTTTAGATATTTGGACTGGAAACAAGACAAAAATCCTGAGTAGAAAAGCATTGTTTGCAGCGTTGGCTGGCGAAACTGAAACAGTGATGTTCACAGCATCAGATGCTGCTTGTGGATCTGATTTCAGTGTCTCTGACAGGGTTAGCGGAGACCGGTTTGGTGTGTTTCTCAGAGGCCGGTCCGTCAGCCTGTAGAAACCGGTTCCTTCAGCCTGTGGCTCTCCGATTTCATCCAACAAGAAAGCCCAAACAAGCTTTGAGTACAAGAATATGGAAACTGACAGAAATAAATGTGGGCTTGGGGAAATAGCAGCACAAATCGGCCTGAGAGTGAAGAGATGGGTCTGGCATGGTGGCCCGAAGCCGTGGGCTGGAGATCTGGAGCTCCACACGCTGGTGCCGGCGCTGAACGCCTGTGACACACCGACAGTGGGCGGCCGGGCCGTGTGTGTTCACGTGCCACAAACACTCACGTCCAACAGAGAGCGAGCGCGCCATTGGATGGGAACTGCTGTCAATCATCAGGCCAGATGAGCATCTCCAGTGGGCAATAGAAGTCTGGTAGAGTCAGTTACAAGATATTGAGCATTTATAGTGTGACACTGGATAGATGAAGAAATCATTTCATAGTGAAATTTATAGTTATTCATTTTATAGTCTATAATTACACTGTTGACTTTGCATTCTAAAAAATGCAGGGTTGTTTTAACCCAAATTTGGGTCAAATATGGACAAACCCAACCGTTGGGTTTATTTATTTAACCCAATGGCTGGGTTTGTCCATATTTGACTCAGATTTGGGGCATTTTTTAGAGTGTGCCTTGCCCACCTTTATTACAGTTTTTTTCGATTGCTAAACGACAGTGAGCACAACTGGAGCTACATGTGCAAAACTCTAACTACAGTCTGCACTACCAACAGTCACCTGAGCTAAACAGTTCACATCACCTGCAAAACTCATTCCAAGCAACACAACTCTTAACACATGGCTCAAAACAGGCTCAGTGCAGCCAAACACTATACACAACCCTCACTGAGATAACACACACTGTCACTCAGAACACACTACACACAACCCTCCCTGAGATAACACACACTGTCACTCAGAACACACTGAGAGGAAAAACACTAGCATCAAACACCAATACAGAAAATACTAACTTTTCATCTTTACAGTTTGAACAATTTCAGTGACTTCATACAAAGTAATATTTTCTTCAAAGAAAAGAGTGACATTCTTTCACATGATTTATTTAAATTTTTAGAACATAACAATTCTTTAAGGTAAATGAAAATTAGCAGTTGCTTCAATAGTCTGTAGTAATTTACGGAATTACAGTAATGAGAAAAAAAAGGTAGAAACTACAGTTTTTCTCGATTGTTTACACACATTTTCTGAAAGCATGCCTCATATTCTCAGAACTCTACACACAAATCCAAAAACACACACACAATGGGCAAAACCCCTCAATTCTCCTGCAAAATGAAACTTTACATTCAAAACAATGTTATTTCTTCTCAAAATGGTATTTTGTTTTCAAATGACACACACAAACCATCATATGAATAGACATTTATACTGTAAGAACCAGTTGAACACTGATGTGCTCAATGTAAAACACTATGATGAATGGAAAACACTTCTTCTCCATTCATCATAATGACTTAGGCCTTTTTTTTGTTCAGTGTTCACTTGCTACAGACAGTACATACATAAGTGTGCTGTAAAATATTTGAGAATATTGTTTTTATACTCAGAACACACAAATACATGGTAACAAAAATATTTTATTTTTCCCACAAAAACAATGTACACAGTGTACATCCCAACCAACACAAAGTTGTACATACAGTGGTCTACATACAAAACAACAGAAGAATTGAATGTATACAGTTACAGTAAAAAAAATTTAATAAATTCCAATGTTGGCATGCATTGCACCACTGAAGAGCTGACCTGTTGCCCTTTATGCTAAAGCTCTGATTGCTAATTGTAAAACTGTGTGACGGGTGTTTGCCCATGTGATGAGTCAGTGTGCATATTTGAATGGCAGTGTGTTCCTTGTGAAAACAAGAGATTTTCTGCATGAAAATTGTGCCAAAAGCAGAGAATTGTGTGTAGTGTTTTGAAAAAAGTGTGTTTTAGAACTGCAATTTGAGTGTAAAGCAGGAATTGTGCTTGTAGTTTAGCAGAATTGGTTCAGGGGGTTGGTGAATGAGTTACATGTTGTGGTCATTGTGTCTCAAGTACCAGAAAATGTGTGTAAACAATTGAGAAAAACTGTAAAAGGACATACTGTAATTCGAACAAATAATTGAGGGGCTAATCCTGCCTCTCTCTAGCATCAGGCCACAATCAGCAGTGTTTGAAAGGCACAAGGCTGAAATCTATTCTGTTTTGAATGTGGGGTTCACAGTTTTGACAGCAGTGTGTTAGCATTTGAACAAAGTGCTGTAAATCCACAGTGTTGTGCAGGTTGTGGTTAAAGTCATGGGATAAGTGTGTAGAGTTTTGAAAACTGTGTTCAAGCAATGAAAAACGAACTAGAGTTTGGTCCACATGAACTGCTGCTGTGCAGACTGTAGTTAGAGTTTTGCACATGTGACTCCAGTTGTGCCCAGTGTCGTTTAGCAATCGGAAAAAACTGTAACCCATCTTTAAACCAACTCATCCCACCAAACCCGTCCCTGTCTTCAACCGTATCCCACTTCTGTAGCAGCAAACAATTCATTAGTTTTCTGCGAGTACGTTGTAGTTTAAAGGGTCCTATTATGCTTTTGTTTCAGGACATTTCCCGAACATGCGCTAAGAGGTGTCAATCAAAGCACAATGGGCCAATCACAGCACACTGGGCCACCTAACCAATCACAACACATTTTGTATTTCGGACGGAGGGGCTTCATGGAAACGCTGCGTTCGCCCAGACTGGGGAGAGAGGAGCTGGAATAATGTAAAAAATAATGTGTTTTCAAATCAAGTTCGAGAACACACCAAAAACAAAATCAAGACTTCGTATAACAGGACCCCTTTAAGACACATAATATACAGTGGGACTGAAAAATGTAGAATAAATAGGCATAATTAGCCAAAAAGGATAATGTAAAAGACTAGAGTTACTGTGATGGATAAGTCACCCTCATATATCATGGCCAGTTTGATTCACACTCGTCCAACCCTGTTCCACATTCACATCTATGCTGAGCATTACGATATCTTCTCGCACAGAACGCACTGCATCATCACTTAGGACATGGCTTGGACTGTGAATAAATTCTTGCAAGAAAAATGCTGTAAATTGGCTTTTAAAGCCCTCAAGAGCAGAATACATTAGTTGTCAGAGAGAATCACACAGCGCAAAGAGCTTCTTTTGTTCTGTAATGCGCATGGCCTTCACTCGCTCTTCACTCCGGTCCGCCTCGTCTCTTCAACGACCTTTAAAGATAACTCTCATCTGCGCACAGGAGAGGAGTGATATAAGAGAGTGTCGAGAGGATGGGATTTAGGCTTTTAATGCGTTCTTCCCATTCACGCCTTCCTGAGACACAAGAGGGGCACTAAAACACGGAGCGCCGGGATGGAGAAGCCGCCTCTGATTTGTGCCCAAAGCCATCAGTGTCACTGGACTCAGCTTGTCAGTCTGAGAGAGCATCAAAGCCTGCGCTCGGGAAGGCCTGTCACAAACAGTAATGGATATCATTTCAAATATGTAGGGCCTCCGCTGTCTTGGAGCCGGTGTACGCTGACCCCTGAACCCTGCCCAGAGAGGTGGAATGGGCTCAACTGTGGGGTTAACTTCTCTAATCAAGTTTTCCTATGAATCGTTTGCTACACCGTGCATGATTTGATGCTGGTAAATATCTCCTGCCATGCTGAAAATTATGCATGTCTGTCAAAGTAAATGAAGTCAGAAAAAGCTTTGACTTCACTCTAAAATATCTTGGGTTATTTTTTCAAACCAAATCCTGGGTTGAGCCTTTTGGGTCAGTTTTTTGGATTATTTTTTCAGTGTTTGTGTAGTTTTTGTGTAACCCAGATCCTGTGTCAGACGTAACAACCCAGTGTTTGTGTAGTTTTTGTGTAACACAGATCCTGGGTCAGACGTAACAACCCAGTGTTTGTGTAGTTTTTGTGTAACCCAGATCCTGGGTCAGACGTAACAACCCAGTGTTTGTGTAGTTTTTGTGTTAGCCAGATCCTGGGTCAGACGTAACAACCCAGTGTTTGTGTAGTTTTTGTGTAACACAGATCCTGGGTCAGACGTAACAACCCAGTGTTTGTGTAGTTTTTGTGTTAGCCAGATCCTGGGTCAGACGTAACAACCCAGTGTTTGTGTAGTTTTTGTGTAACCCAGATCCTGGGTCAGACGTAACAACCCAGTGTTTGGGTAGTTTTTGTGTAACCCAGATCCTGGGTCAGACGTAACAACCCAGTGTTTGTGTAGTTTTTGTGTAACACAGATCCTGGGTCAGACGTAACAACCCAGTGTTTGTGTAGTTTTTGTGTAACACAGATCCTGGGTCAGACGTAACAACCAGAGATGGGCAGTATTTCAGGTACATGTATTTAAAATACGTATTTGAAATACAAAATACTATTTTGTATTTTGTATTTTAAAGCCTTTGGAAAAAATCAAATGTAATTTGTATTTAAATACATTTAAGATGAGTATTTTTGTATTTTCAAAATACCTAAAATACTTTTTGCCCGTCGACCTCTTTATCAGGGTACTGATTTTGTGCATAGTTCAGACATTCACTAGCTCAGCATTGGATCAGCGATTTTTTGGGGAATAAGTTGAGAATGTCATGATCAATTCTACTTGTTGATTAAAGTTAAAATAGTGCATTATTCACTTCAGTTAACATGAAAGAATAAAAGAGCACAGACAAGTGGGAAAATAGCGTTAGCCAATCAGTCTTGACTGGTTGTTGATTTTTATCAACTAGCTTGTCTAATGTGTTTAAAGCATTACTGCATGTTAGGGCTGGGTGATATGACACTATATCATAGTGATGATATAAAGTTTGAATTGATGGAACTTTTTCTAAATCGTTTACGTAGATTAGGCCTATTTGTGGGGTAAGCAAATTTATCCGTGCAGCTTTTAGTGGGCAGGAATTATTGGAACGTTGGAGTGGAAAAAGAAGCACTGATGAATGATACTCCACAAACATCTTCAGCTTTTAGTTTTATTGTACATAAAAAATAATAATAAAAAGGGGTAAATAGTGTCAAATGAATCTAAATTAATTCTAATTTTAAATTTTAGATATACTTTCTAATTTTAATAAACTTATAGAAACAAATAAACTTTACATAAAATAAACGGTAACACTTTTTACAATGT
This sequence comes from Leuciscus idus, assembly GCA_021554675.1. Classification (NCBI taxonomy): domain Eukaryota; kingdom Metazoa; phylum Chordata; class Actinopteri; order Cypriniformes; family Leuciscidae; genus Leuciscus; species Leuciscus idus. The sequence goes on from CM038624.1 coordinate 436,668, forward strand.
CATTATGTTACATGTAGTTACCATAGTAATAACTATAAAGTATGCATAATTACATGCAACTAACCCTCAACCAAAACATAATCTTACCCTAACCCTATAGTAAGTACATGTAGTTACTTAATATTACTCAGTGCTTAAATATATAATTACACTGTAACAATGACACCTTAAAATAAAGTGTAACCAAATAAACATAAAATTACTTAAAAAGCATTGGACTACCTGCAACAACAACAACAACAACAACAACAAAAAACCTCAAAAGAGTTTGAAATTCAGTTTATGCTGTGGAATCAAATCTGATATTGAGAATTGTGAAACCATGATATTGTTACTGTGAAGTAAAATTGAGATTTTGGTCATATCGCCCATCCATATTCTTTGCTCGATAGCAGAAAAGGTTCCCACAGTTTTACATACAGTATGAATTTTTTAATAGTGTTCACCACAAGTAATAGACTACATTGTAACCAGAAATAAGTAAATAAATGGCTGCTATTTTGCATAGGTTTATTTGTAATTGCCAGAAAGAAAGAAAGAAAGGGCAGAGATGAGGTTAGGAATGATAAGTCAGTAGGCCTATGTAGTTTTCTTGTGTAACACAGATCCTGGGTCAGACGTAACAACCCAGTGTTCGTGTAGTTTTTGTGTAACCCAGATCCTGGGTCAGACGTAACAACCCAGTGTTCGTGTAGTTTTGGTGTAACACAGATCCTGGGTCAGACGTAACAACCCAGTGTTCGTGTAGTTTTTGTGTAACCCAGATCCTGGGTCAGACGTAACAACCCAGTGTTCGTGTAGTTTTGGTGTAACACAGATCCTGGGTCAGACGTAACAACCCAGTGTTCGTGTAGTTTTGGTGTAACACAGATCCTGGGTCAGACGTAAAAACCCAGTGTTCGTGTAGTTTTTGTGTAACCCAGATCCTGGGTCAGACGTAACAACCCAGTGTTTGGGTAGTTTTTGTGTTACCGAGATCCTGGGTCAGACGTAACAACCCAGTGTTCGTGTAGTTTTTGTGTTACCCAGATCCTGGGTCAGATGTAACAACCCAGTGTTTGTGTAGTTTTTGTGTTACACAGATCCTGGGTCAGACGTAACAACCCAGTGTTTGGGTAGGTTTTGTGTTATCCAGATCCTGGGTCAGATGTAATAACCCAGTGTTTGAGTAGTTTTTGTGTTATCCAGATCTTGGGTCAGAGGTAACAACCCATTGTTTGGGTAAAAACAACCCCAAATTAACCCAGTGTTTTTAGAGTGTTCCTAAAGGATTTAAATTAATGTATAAGTGTTAATAAAACAATAAATGATGAGGTGTAACTTCAGCGGTCGTCGTTTTTTTATTTTTTTTTATGGACACTAAAAACCTACAGGCTGATGCGATAATTCTGACATCCGAAATGTCACTTCGGATTAGTCACGGAACGCTTCTTTCCCCCTTCAAGTGTGTTTTCATGTCAGCGTGCTTTAAACAAAGCCTGAGCTTCCTCGTGCCCACTGGCTTTTTGGCTTCAAGTGTAATTCTGGGCAAGAATCAAAGCTTATAACCTCTGACTAATTATAGTGTCAGTGTCACAGTCTTCCTGTGACTGTCGCACAAACACTCATGCTTGTTTGTTTTATATGTTTTGTCTGCAACTACACTGTTGGGTGTGTACTTCAAAGGTGACCTTGTAGTGACCCTGCCCTGGGTCTTGCTTTGAGCTATTGTGCTGATTGTGTGTAACTATACAATAATAACAATAATTCATTCTTGCCATTAATAGCGCTGCAGATCGCAGAAGTTACACCTCTTTTCCAGGTGTGTTGTGAACACGTACTCGTCGGGCTCTCGGATGTTCCTCTTTTTGTTGTTGTCCCACCTTTGTCACCTTTGGCTTTTGGTTTGCTTAGTTGGGGACATTTAATATTCAACAATATTATTGATCTCCTGTACTGACACCATTATATGAGAACTGAACTGAGCTGGATGATGACATCACGGTTTTCTCCAGAGCGGCTATATGTATAAATTAACTAAATTTATATTTTTTTCAACAAAAATGAAACATCACTGATCTTACTTAAGCTGGACTGAGACGCTATTTTCTTCTAGAAACAAACTTTGTTGCATTATTCTCCTGCTATCTCTGTAAAGCTGCTGTGAAACATTCTGTGTTGTAAAAAGCGCTGTATAAATAAAGGTGACTCGACTTGTTCCTGTGTTTCGCTGCAGAGAATGTCGTCTAATCTTCTCCTGATGAAGCAGACATGGTGATAATGACCTGCTATATGCCCCAAACTCTGTGATTTACACCCGTCATTACGCCAGCACAACCCTGTAGAAACACCGCTGGTCACCGAACGCGTCAGAGATCCTGGCGACGATGGGAATATATTTACATCAGTGATATTTTACAGCTGTGTCGTAGACAACAGTCTCAGATATGGGCTGTATTAAAGGATCAGTTCAGAATTACAATTTCCTGATAATTCACTCTCCCGCACGTCATCCAAGATGTTCGTGTCTTTCTTTCTTCAGTGGAAAAGAAATGAAGGTTTTTGAGGAAAACATTCCAGGATTGTTCTCCATATAGTGTCTTCAATGGGGTCCAACGGGTTGAAGGTCCAGATGTGAGTTTCAGTGCAGCTTCAAAGTCTCGACACGATCCAGCCGAGGAATAAGAGTCTTATCTAGACAAACCAGCCGACATTTTAGAACTAAATAAACATTTATATACTTTTAAACCACAAATGCTCGTCTTGCACGTCCACGACTTCACGCATTACGTAATCAGGTTGAAAGGTCATGCGTGTACCGGTTCAAAAAGCTCATTTTCTCCTCCAACTTCAAAATCGTCCGACATCGTTGTTTTACCTTTTCTTTCTTTCTTTCTTTTTTTGTTGTTGTAAATGTCGTTTGACTCAGTCTTTGCACGTTCACTTTATAAACCCTAGGTCTGTTCTTACGCCTACATCACGCTTGACCTTTCAACCTGATTATGTAATGTGTGGCGCATCACAGCGAGTGCAAGACCGGCATTAGTGGTTAGGGTTAGGATTACACTGAAACTGACTTTTGGACCTTCAACCCGTTGGACCCCAATGAAGTCCACTATAAATGATCAGGAAATTTTAATTCTGAAGTGAACTAATCCTTTAATCCACACACCACTCATGACAATCAAGTAGAAGTTCTCATCTGAGAGATGACCATCCCACCAATACAGATGATGCTCGAAATATATAAAGGCCACATTAGGGAAATGTGGAAAGAAAGATGCCACTAATTGCTGTGTACATACTGGCCACTTGGATCATGTTACTCTGAGTGGAACGTTTCTCTGACTGCTGAGAATAGAAGCAACTGCATTCAAATGGAAATTGAGTTTTTCAGTGAATGCTCCATCCATTCCCTCAAGGACTGTGCAGACAGAAAGCTGTTTTGCTGGTTTTTCATCATCAATATTAATGGATTTATGTTGACATGCATTGTTGGGATCTCATGGTTTTGACGCATATGCATTTCAGTCCTATAAAAATGTTGAGTTTCTCTGAAAAGCCATTAGCACGAGAGCCTTGCTTTTTAAGGACACGCTGGAATACGGCATCTTCTGCTTTGGTAACGAGATTTGTCTAAAAATATCGTTGTCATCTATTATCGCTACTCTAATAATGCGCCTGCGTGTAAATGAGACATTTCTGCAGATATTTTCATCTATATTCGTCATTCAGAAAGGGAAACCGAGGCTGCAGAAACACACACCATAAACAAAGCAGTGCTTACCATTGTGAATATCAATCCTGCTAAACACTTTCTTTATTCCACTCTGCTCATGTTAATATTGAAATATTCGCTGAGGAACACTCATATAAGATGGCGTAACATTAGAACGGTTTTGACTTCTTTGCTCGCTGTTTTGCTATTATTCTCGTGCACTGTCTCGTTCACTGAGCTGAACAGCCAATCAGAGTTCTCTCTCTCACCGACGGCCCGACGCCGATTCAACATGTCGAATCGGCCGAAACAAAGCCGACGAGGACCGATTTCAGCCGACGGTGCGGAACCGTCCGGAACACACCGAGAAAACTGAGTCGGCCGACCGTCGGCTTGGTGTGTCCCGGGCTTTAAGGACACCCTGGAATACGGCATCTTCTGCTTTGGTAACAAGAGATTGGTCTAAAAATAACGTTGTTATCTATTATCGCTACTCTAATAAAGGCAGAATTATGACCTCAGGCTTCGTCTGAGCTTGATAAAGCTGTGCTACTGTGAAAGATTTGATCCTAGGACAAAGAAGACTGGAAAGAGGTCAGAGGGACAGAGAGAGAGAGAGGAGAGAGAGAGAGAGGAGAGAGAGAGAGAGAGAGAGAGAGAGAGAGAGAGAGAGAGGAGAGAGAGAGAGAGAGAGAGAGAGAGAGAGAGAGAGAGAGAGAGAGATCAACGGGTGACAGAAACGCTTACGATGCACTGCCACTTCTCTCTCTCCTCCCTTCTTCCTCGCCTCCATCCTTTCTCTCTCATGCTCTTGTCAGCTAATTATCCAGAATTAGTATCTTCCTTCACACCAGTGGTGTCATTCTGCCTTAGCCTGATTTGTTCGCTCGTGTGACTGGGTGCTAAACTTGTGACAACTGATGAGCTTGAAGCAGGCAGATATTAATTGCAAGTGAAAAGCTGACAGGTCTGACATCGCAAAAAACAGCCCTGGTACTGTAGACGCCAGCGTCACCGGCTTCAGATGAGTGTGTGTGTGGCTCCAGGGATCCGGGGTTCGGAGCGGACCTTCGCAGACACTCACACAGATCCTGGAGGAACAACATTTGCTGTCATCAAGCCGAGGAGGGAGTGTCCTGATTCTGGTCTCTTACTGCACACACAGGTTAATTGTTTACTTGTCAGTGGAAATTACGGGAGATATAATGAACCACACACGAGTGTGTGTGTGAATGGAAGGTCACGTTTGCTCTCAGGAGGGGCATTCTGGTCCATTAATCACTGTAACATAAAGATGCCAGCAAATAAAAACAGCAGGTGGAGTGAGCCGGGGTCGACGCTGCCACACCAGTTCAAACGCACTTAATTGGTAAAGGATATGTGCATTTTTGCTTTAAGCATGTCCATGTGAAGCTAGAAGCCCACGTGTACACTCTAACACATCTGGGTTATTTATTCTACTCAGATCCTGGGTCAGACGTAACAACCCAGTGTTTGTGTAGTTTTTGTGTTACTCAGATCCTGGGTCAGACGTAACAACCCAGTGTTTGTGTAGTTTTTGTGCAACACAGATCCTGGGTCAGACGTAACAACCCAGTGTTTGGGTAGTTTTTGTGTAACCCAGATCCTGGGTCAGACGTAACAACCCAGTATTTGTGTAGTTTTTGTGTTACTCAGATCCTGGGTCAGACGTAACAACCCAGTGTTTGGGTAGTTTTTGTGTTACCCAGATCCTGGGTCAGACGTAACAACCCAGTGTTTATGTAGTTTTTGTGTAACCCAGACCCTGGGTCAGACGTAACAACCCAGTGTTTGTGTAGTTTTTGTGTAACCCAGATCCTGGGTCAGACGTAACAACCCAGTGTTTGTGTAGTTTTTGTGTTACCCAGATCCTGGGTAAGACGTAACAACCCAGAGTTTGTGTAATTTTTGTGTAACCCAGGCCCTGGGTCAGACGTAACAACCGAGTGTTTGTGTAGTTTTTGTGTTACCCAGATCCTGGGTCAGACGTAACAACCCAGTGTTTGGGTAGTTTTTGTGTTACACAGATCCTGGGTCAGACGTAAACAACCCAGAGTTTGTGTAGTTTTTGTGTAACCCAGATCCTGGGTCAGACGTAACAACCCAGTGTTTGTGTAGTTTTTGTGTTACCCAGATCCTGGGTCAGACGTAACAACCCATTGTTTGTGTAGTTTTTGTGTAACCCAGATCCTGGGTCAGACGTAACAACCCAGTGTTTGTGTAGTTTTTGTGTTACTCAGATCCTGGGTCAGACGTAACAACCCATTGTTTGTGTAGTTTTTGTGTAACCCAGATCCTGGGTCAGACGTAACAACCCAGTGTTTGTGTAGTTTTTTGTGTTACTCAGATCCTGGGTCAGACGTAACAACCCATTGTTTGTGTAGTTTTTGTGTTACCCAGATCCTGGGTCAGACGTAACAACCCATTGTTTGTGTAGTTTTTGTGTAACCCAGATCCTGGGTCAGACGTAACAACCCAGTGTTTGTGTAGTTTTTGTGTAACCCAGATCCTGGGTCAGACGTAACAACCCAGAGTTTGTGTAGTTTTTGTGTTACTCAGATCCTGGGTCAGACGTAACAAACCCAGTGTTTGTGTAGTTTTTGTGTAACCCAGATCCTGGGTCAGACGTAACAACCCATTGTTTGTGTAGTTTTTGTGTTACCCAGATCCTGGGTCAGACGTAACAACCCATTGTTTGTGTAGTTTTTGTGTAACCCAGATCCTGGGTCAGACGTAACAACCCAGTGTTTGTGTAGTTTTTGTGTAACCCAGATCCTGGGTCAGACGTAACAACCCAGTGTTTGTGTAGTTTTTGTGTTACTCAGATCCTGGGTCAGACGTAACAACCCAGTGTTTGGGTTATTTATCGTGGGCTTTTTGCGACCTCTTCAGGAGAGAGCAGTGCAGCTCTGTCAAATTAGTGCATGTCTTCGGTAAAATACAGTTTTGTGTAAATTTTTTGTATCTATAAATTCGTTTTTGTTCTGTATATCGTTTAATTTTTGGCAAAGCAACATGCAGGGGCGCGATGTGAGTCTCCTAGACAAGTGTGGCGTCGGTCTTTTCGCGTCATGCAAATGCCTGAATGTCATACAATTTTATTTAAAAAAAAAAAAAAAAAGACAGAATGTAAATGCTTATAAAGTTGAAATATGTTGTCAGAACTGTACACTGATCGTTTATGGACAGGTTATGGAGTCACAGCATATTTCGGCAACAAGTGAAACACAGGGCGTCTGGAGTTATAAGTTCCTCCGCTGAACACGAGACAAGCTCTCGAGATCCAGTGCGTTACAGTGGAAACAAGACAGGAGAGACTGGGCCATTACACTCAAATTACTTCTAAATGTTTAAATTTTTACATCTAATATTTGTTAAACAAGCTTAAATGTATGCAATATGTATTCAAAACTATACAATTACATTTGGCAGACGCTTTTATCCGAAGCGACTTACATTGCATTTCAAGCTACACATTTACATTCTTATCAGTTCTTGCTTTCCCTGGGAATTGAACCCATGACTTTGGCGTTGCAAGTGCTAATGCTCTACTGGTTGAGCTACAGGAAAGTAGATCAAACAGTATATACTGTAAAATATTATAAAAAATAAAGGAATTATCATGCAAACTAGAGTTTGTGTGGAGTATTTTTATTTATTTTTTTAAGTTTTGAGGATTTAAGTTAATCCGTAAACATCAGTTCATTTATGAAGTGCTAAATAAAAAAAAACGACTGTAGTTCTATAGTAAAAACAAATAAACCCTATATGCTGGGTCAAATAAAGAACCCAGTTTGCTGGGTAAAACGAACCCCACATGTCCTCTGTCCTATATTTACCCAGACCTTGGGTTGTTTTTAACCCAGTGTTTTTTACGGACACCGTGGATTCTGGGATCTCTGAACTCTTTCTCCTTCATGTAGAATGAGGCCGTGTTGGGTGAAGTTCAGGACGCCGAGCTCTTACGTCATTAATGCTCGCTCCGCCGGGACCCAAAACCCCAATTGCCTTTTGAGGGTGGACTACGAATGAAAGACAAGTCCAACGGCCAGGCTCTCTCTATTCTTCTTTTCAACAAGACTCGGATGAAAACAAGAGAGCCCGTCCTTCACCTCCCTTCCGGCCTCCAGACACTTGTGTGTAGAAAGCCAATTTTGAGAAACTCGGCTTGAGTGGTTGTTTTATCAACAAGTGGACCCATTGCCTTCATCCTCCTTTTGATTGGTTCGGGGAGGAGAGAACGGGAAAACAAAACAACGAGGGGGAACTCGTAAGAAAGGAAGGAATCGTAAGGAGAAAAAGAAAGCGGCTGAAGAGACAGCTGTTGGGGAGGTTAGTTGGAGATTTCCAGCCATTAACTTCAGACTAAGCTGGCTCTCCCACTCGAGGGAAACAAGGGAATGAGAAGGAACAGAAAAGAAGCAGGATTGATCTAGTGCGCCAAAGTGGGCCAACAATGATCAGAGAAGAGTGGAGCGAAGAAGGAGAGAAGGAGGAGGAGAGAAGAAGGAGCGCTGGGCCGGTCTCCCTCTTTCAAAGGCACGATAAACAAGGAAATGAGTCAGTAATCATTTCCAGAGATCGCCGTCCCTCTTCCTCAGTCCTCAGACTCTCAGCCTCCGTTCATTAGAGACTGGATGATTAAAGTGTTTCGGGACCGGCCCACACGCCTCCGCTTCTTCATATATATATATATAAACTTATTGTATATGTGCTTCATCACAGCGATTAGACTCCACGGGTCGCGTCAGTCCTGACTCAGCTGGAACATCAACTGTGTTCTCTGCCCTAAACTGGGCTATATATATATACTAGTGCTAGACAACTATTGATCACATCTAAAATAAAAGTTTGTGTTTACATAGGCTAATATATGTGTGTGTGCTGTGGATAATTATTTTGTATATATATAAATACACACATATGCATGTATATATTTAAGAAATATTTGCCTGTACATACTGTATATATACAGTGAACATGGGAAGTGAATCAAATAAGTTCATCAAAGTTGTCCTAAGACAAGAACGGGTTTTATTCAAAATTCATGTATAACTTTGATGAAAGATTTTGATCCACTTCAAATGTTGACTATAAATACAGTATATTAACTATAAAATAAATATTTGATATATATGAATAACATATTTTCTTAAATATATACATGCAAATGTGTGTATTTATATATACAAATAATTTTTTTTAGTGTTTAGTGTGTTTAGTGTGTAGTGCTGACCGAAGCCCGTCGTAAATTAAAGATCCATTTGTTCAGTTTAACGTCTTTAGTGAAGAGCGTGTCGTTCGTCACTGTGATTCATTTCTCCTGCTGTGCCTGACTAGAGGAAACGTGCAGTGTTACGCTCACACACACGCACACACACACACACACACACCCTCGTGGAGCTCCACACACACACACACACACACACACACACACACACACACGGGATGTTGACGGGATGTAATGACACTCTTCAGCTTCTAAAGGAAATATTGGACAAACTGAGATTATCTTTATCACTTGATTCATTTCATGGAAGACAATTATAATTGAACTAAATGAAATGAATTGTTTATGAATGGATATTCTTTCAATGTAACCTGGGGATGTTTTTCCCAAAAGCATGTCTAATAACTGTGTTTCCCAAAACACCAGTACATTCAAATATGATTTTCCAAAGTCCAAAATAGAATTTTCCTGATTCCTGATCTATTATAGACAGGAAATTAAATCGTCCGGGCAGAACTTTAACATCTCAAAGATGAAAAATAATAATACAATTTGTATAGCTATTATAATCAGTTCTGGAATGTTGTTTTTATCATCCCGGAGGATTGAAATATTCCCCAAATAAAGAGTCACGCATGTATTAGGACTCAAAGAACATGTTTCATACAAGTAATATCCTGAATTTATTCCACAAATTAAAGTAATGCTTTTGAATCAATGCAAGAACTTTTGTTACAACGGATCAAATATCCCAGAAAAACACACAAAAAAACATCCATAGGACATAAAAAAAAAAAAAAAAAAATGGCAGATGCACAAATAAAGTCTGTAACGTGATTATGTCTGTGAGATGAGACTGATATTGATAAATCTCATCAGTTCAGATTAGTGGACGTCAGAGAAGCTCCAGATGCGGCTCTTTTCCAGAGAACTGAATCCTCATCGACAGATAAACAGGATCTCGGGATCTCGGGATTGGATTAATCGGAGCAGATCTGTGTGTTTGTACAGGGAACTCAAACAACACAAGCATCGCTGTAATCCAGTCAAACATCGAGTGTGTTTGAGTCGCTCCTCACGTCTGGACCGACTAGTAGAGTTCCCTCGTGTTTCATCATCCGCCGTAATCTCCTCACGATACATGCAATCAAAGCAAACCTCAGAGACTTTAATATTCTGTTATTATTATACAGAAGCGCTCCAGAAACTGTTCAGTCGCTGAACATTAGTTTGTCCTCCATCTCCTGAGAAGCTCTTTCCCACAGAAAGCATTTTCCCGACTCTGGAATAGAGCTAATAAAGGCAGAAAGTGCTAATAAAAATGATTTTTATGAGATGTAAGTGAGAGGCAAGGTCTGATCTTTACACTGACCAGAAGTTCTGCAGTTTTAATGCACAAACGCTCAGTCATGAATGAGGAATGAGAGCAGATTCAAGATGAGAAGATGAGAAGATGTAAAGGTTTCCGTTTCAAATACACATCGTTTCAAAGCAGCTTTACAGTAAATGCATGAGTCCACATTACAGTTTACAGAGATCTGTTATCAGAGGAGACTGTGTAAGTTATGTATTTCAGAAATATACATATACAAATGACACTTAGCTAAAAATATATTTATTTAAACAATGTAATAATTTAAGGCAGAAAGTAATGAATACTTGTTAGTTAACAAATGATTATGACAATCATTCGGCTTCATCTTCTGGAGAACAGGATAAACATGATCGTCCAGTCTTAATATTACTGTACATTCACACGATCTGTTGGTCAAACACACCTCAGGCCTTAATGAAAACCAGTGTGTGTGTGTGTGTGTGTGTGTGTGTGTGTGTGTGTGTGTGTGTGTGTGTGTGTGTGGGAGCGTCTCCAGCCCTTCATCAAACTCCATCACTGTTAAAGCGCCACAACCCCTGAGAGCAAAAATGCTTTTAGGAACTTTTAAAACGGGGTTTAAGAGTGTCTTTTAGTGGCACTAAACGTCCGACCCACAGCTCGTCGCATTCCTCAAACATTCCCTTCTTCCATGAGCTTCCAGAACTCATCTGTCAGAACTGGACACATCAGGGCTCTCATGTATAAAACTGATCCTTATAAAAATGGCGTATCCTCATCTGCATATCATTTGCATATGCATATTCATCTACGAGGTCCCATGTTTAACGGTGCGAGACATTAGGAGAATATGAGATATGGATGTGCGTCACGTTACATTGATAACAATCATTTAGTAGCCGATCCTCGCCTTGTTTTTGAAGAAATAAATCACAATACATTTCAGAGAAAGTTTTTCTCAATCTTCTCCACCGGCCAAATAGTGTTTTTAAATGCTTTATATTTTTAATGGAAACAGATAGGCCTTATTGTGCATAATTTGCGTGTAAATATTTTCTCAGAGCACGAGTTCTGCTGTTATCATGTGTCTAAAGGTAGGCCTTATTGGGCATTATTGATATTTTTGTGCTATTATTATGCGCTGAGCAAACATTAACACACAGCACGCCTCAGGAGAAGTGTTCAACAGCAGCGCATACACTACTAATATTACTATTTATTAGAATATATATATATTTTTTAACTTCTCGGTAATGATTTCATGTAATTTAAGTGTTTAACTCCATTAATGAGAATGGCATATTTAATGTAAATGTTTTTCATCACTGTATAACAGTTTTTTAACATCACTGTATTTATTATTATGACTCATAATGAATAATAAAGTGGTTTTGACCCCTGATGTTTTCGATTTGCATTTGAACTTTGGCTATTTTAATTGAACATTTTAGGGTTTGCATCTCGGCTTAATATGAAAAGAGCAACACAAGTCTGTTCAACAATCAGACACACTCATAAAGGCCGCAGAACGTGATATTAATCTTCTGATGGTGTTTTGGCTGTGACCTCTGACCCCTTCACTCGTCTGCTTGTTAAAACACTACAGGGGCTCGACAAGTGAAGAAATGCAAGCCATGTGACACAAGACAGCGCTATAAATATGCAGAAGATCACAGGGCTGATTAATGTCGGAGAGCGCCGGCTTCTCTTTTACCATCGCCACTACAACGTCTTAAAGAGGGCCTGTCGTGTCACGCGAGACCCATAAAACACACACACACACACACACACACACACACACTCCTCACTCTGAAACCAGAGGCCCAGCTCAGCTTCTCTTCACCAGGACGAGGACATCGAGGCTTCTCTGAGCACAGATCTGGGAATCAGCGGGGAATCAGGATTCATCTGAACTGAGGAGGGTTTGGGAAGAAGATCAAACTCCAAAACAACAGCAACAAAGAGAGTCAGTTAAATACTATAAGTAAATACTGTAATGATACACTTTCATTGTATAAAACCCCCTGTGTGTGTGTGTGTGTGTGTGTGTGTGAGAGAGAGAGAGAGAGAGAGAGAGAGAGTGTGTGTGTGTGTGTGTGTGTGTGTGTGTGAGAGAGAGAGAGAGAGAGAGAGAGAGAGAGAGTGTGTGTGTGTGTGTGTGAGAGAGAGAGAGAGAGAGAGAGAGAGTGTGTGTGTGTGTGTGTGTGTGTGTGTGTGTGTGTGTGTGTGTGTGTGTGTGTGTGTGAGAGAGAGAGAGAGAGAGAGAGAGTGTGTGTGTGTGTGTGTGTGTGTGTGTGTGTGTGAGAGAGAGAGAGAGAGAGAGAGAGAGAGAGAGAGTGTGTGTGTGTGTGTGTGTGTGTGTGTGTGTGTGTGTGTGTGTGTGTGTGTGTGTGTGTGTGTGTGTGAGAGAGAGAGAGTGTGTGTGTGTGTGTGTGTGTGTGTGTGTGTGTGTGTGTGTGTGTGTGTGTGTGTGTGTGTGTGTGTGTGTGTGTGTGTGTGTGAGAGAGAGAGAGAGAGAGTGTGTGTGTGTGTGTGTGTGTGTGTGTGTGTGTGTGTGTGTGTGTGTGTGTGTGTGTGTGTGTGAGAGAGAGAGAGAGAGAGAGAGAGAGTGTGTTTTTATTTCGGAAACATTGTAGTTGGACGTTCATCATTTTTTAAATGTAATTTGTTCCAGGACGTTCAGAGAACATTCAAAATTATACAATGGAATGTTCCCTTGAAATTTGTATAACTAGAAAAAAAATTACAACATGTTTTTTGACAAATGTAGTGTTTGAACGTTCAGAAATAACGTTTCCGTCGCTTAATGATCTTAGATCATATGTGTGTCCGCTGGGAAACTGCTTTCCAGCTGAAATGCTGAATTCTGCTACATTAACGCTGATATCTTCTAGTTTATCACTGTAAAGCTTGGAAACCGTCAGTACTGTATAAAGCGCTGTAGAAATGAACACGACTCAGTGTGAAGCATGCGCTGGATCCGAGGTCTCGGCGACCCACAGGACGTCTGGCCTCCACCGGATGATGTAACGGTGACATCGACTCCTCTGCGATCGGCTCTCGTAACTCAGGAATGAAATGTGTGGCCCTGCAGAATTAAAATGGCCGAGACGTCTTGTGTTTCCAGCAGCTCGACTCTTTGAATCAATTTCTTCTCGGCTATCAATCCATAAGCGGACTGCTGGCGTACTCCAGTAAATAATCTCAGCGCTGAACTGAGCCTCACATCTCTCTCACACTGAGCTCGTTCTCTGGGTTATCCCAGTGATCACTGTGAGCCTCTCTTTATATCATCGACCTGTTGATGGAAGAATCACTTTCTGCTGCCTCCTCCTTCACTCTAAACACACTGGGTATCAGGATCTGGGTTACACAAAAACTACCCAAACACTGGGTTGTTACGTCTGACCTAGGATCTGTGTTACACAAAAACTACACAAACACTGGGTTGTTACGTCTGACCCAGGATCTGGGTAACACAAAAACTACCCAAACACTGGGTTGTTACGTCTGACCCAGGAGCTGGGTAACACAAAAACTACACAAACACTGGGTTGTTACGTCTGACCCAGGATCTGGGTAACACAAAAACTACCCAAACACTGGGTTGTTACGTCTGACCCAGGATCTGTGTTACACAAAAACTACACAAACACTGGGTTGTTACGTCTGACCCAGGAGCTGGGTAACACAAAAACTACCCAAACACTGGGTTGTTACGTCTGACCCAGGATCTGGGTAACACAAAAACTACACAAACACTGGGTTGTTACGTCTGACCCAGGATCTGGGTTACACAAAAACTACCCAAACACTGGGATGTTACGTCTGACCCAGGATCTGGGTAACACAAAAACTACACAAACACTGGGTTGTTACGTCTGACCCAGGATCTGGGTTACACAAAAACTACCCAAACACTGGGATGTTACGTCTGACCCAGGATCTGGGTAACACAAAAACTACACAAACACTGGGTTGTTACGTCTGACCCAGGATCTGGGTTACACAAAAACTACCCAAACACTGGGTTGTTACGTCTGACCCAGGATCTGTGTTACACAAAAACTACCCAAACACTGGGTTGTTACGTCTGACCCAGGATCTGGGTAACACAAAAACTACCCAAACACTGGGTTGTTACGTCTGACCCAGGATCTGGGTTACACAAAAACTACCCAAACACTGGGTTGTTACGTCTGACCCAGGATCTGGGTTACACAAAAACTACCCAAACACTGGGATGTTACGTCTGACCCAGGATCTGGGTAACACAAAAACTACACAAACACTGGGTTGTTACGTCTGACCCAGGATCTGTGTTACACAAAAACTACCCAAACACTGGGTTGTTACGTCTGACCCAGGATCTGGGTTACACAAAAACTACCCAAACACTGGGTTGTTACGTCTGACCCAGGATCTGTGTTACACAAAACTACACAAACACTGGGTTGTTACGTCTGACCCAAGATCTGTGTTACACAAAAACTACACAAACACTGGGTTGTTACGTCTGACCCAGGATCTGGGTTACACAAAAACTACACAAACACTGGGTTGTTACGTCTGACCCAGGATCTGGGTTACACAAAAACTACACAAACACTGGGTTGTTACGTCTGACCCAGGATCTGGGTAACACAAAAACTACACAAACACTGGGTTGTTACGTCTGACCCAGGATCACCCAAGATTGTTTAGAGTGTTGTTTCTTCTGTTCGCTGAGATCATGTGGCTCATGAGCAAAACTAACAGCAGTTTTCACTGACAGGAGAGCGAATCGCATGTGTAATTACGATCCCACCTCCGAGCGAATCTTCCGAGGACTTTCACTCGGCACAAGCGTCGGAGAGGGTCAGTGTTTAATAATGAACAGGTCGAGCCCTGCTGTAACGGATACATGCACCTGCTCTGAGCATCAGTCAATTACCTAATTACAACTCTCCCTCAGGGGAAAGATAATCCCGGCTGGGCTCCTCTCCATGTGCACGGATCAAACCTCCACGGATAAACGGATACCTGTGTCCCCAACACTGAGATCAGGAGCCGGAAGCTCAGGGGAAGGGTTACGACCAGGGTCTGAAATTAACTTTTTTACTCACCGGCCAATTTGGCTACAAAATTTTTAAGTTACCGGCCATTCAAATTTCTATTAGCCAAAAAATGTGAAAAAAAGACATAAACCAGATTAACTACGTCACAGTTTATGGGGTTAGAAAAATAATGTTGTTTCTGTTTGAATTAAGATTATTTTTCTAACCCCATTGGCAGATCATTTAGTTTTTTTTTTTTAAAACAGCAAATCACTTAATTTTGATTTATATCCCCAGAAAACAAGACATAATAATATCGCATGGCATTTTACTCTTCTAGTAAATGCATCTTGATTTAAGAATATTTCGATATTTGGACTGGAAACAAGACAAAAATACTAATTAAGAAAAAGCATTTTTTGCAGTGCATGTTCGGGGTCAAGTGAAGTTGCCCACACAAAGGTGCGTCTCGAGTTTCCTAGCAGGTCTCGGGTCAGATTTTCCTCACAGAACACACCTGGGATCGGATATCCTCGGATCCGCTCGGAGGTTCCCAGGCAAGGACACTTAAAGCAATCATAGAGAGCTCAGCTGTGATTAAACCACTCACTTTTCCTCTCTCGGGACGGGAGAAGGATGGGATGATCTCTCCCTGAAAGTCTTCATCTCAATCCCACACGCCTCCGAAACCCTCGTTCAGCGTCACTGAAAAATCAATCGCAGCTTATCGATAACGACCTGCCGTAAATCACAGGCGAAGCTAGATGAAAAATACAAAGTGAACAAGAAATTGAATAGCAGGTCAAGGTTTGCATGTTCCTAAAAATCAATTTTCACACATTAGAGCTATTAGGTTATTGAGATTTAGATGAGAAATCACCAGGAGAAGGCTTACGAGAAACGAAAAATCGAGGAAGAGTGCATTTCCCAAAAGCATCGTTAGCCAACTATGGTCTCAAGTTGTGTCGTTATCAGCAGTTCAACGAGTCTGTGTTTCCCGAAACTATAGTTCTAACGAACATTCGCAAACAGCATCGCAGAGTTGTGTGTTTAAGCGACAGATCTCCTGTGGTTAGAAGAGGAGTTTCTTGTTTGCATGACTTGTGGACTCAATAAATCCTGATCTTGAGCAAAATAAGCAAGCTGACATTCAGTACAATCTATATATTTTATTTAGAATACATACAAATGCCATTTCCGTCTTTTAGTTTGTCAAGAGATTTAAAGCGAAGTTTCTGAAGAGTGCGCATGTGTGAACGAGCTCTAGTGCGTAAGAACGAGACTATGAGTGAATCTGGAAATAAAGCAAAATAACTGAGAAAAATTAGAAGTTGGGCCCTATTTTAACGATCTGAAACGCACGTATCAAGCGCGAAACACAAGTAACTTTGTGGGCGGGTATCGGCGCTGTTGCTATTATACTGGCGGGATAAATGACTCTTGCGTCCAACGCAAATCTAAAATGTGTTGGTCTGAAGTAGCTTCATTATTCATAGGTGTGGTTTGGGCGTAACGTGAAATAAACCAATCAGAGCGTCATCTCACATTCCCTTTAAGAGCAGGCGCGCTTGTTCCATGGCGGTTTGATATTATAACGGCGGATTTGCCAGGAGCGGTTCACAGCCGAGGAGACCGACGTTCTCGTCAGGGCCGTAAAACACAGAGAAGTGACACTGGGGATGGAGAAACACACCCAAATTAGCTTCGGTTAAACAGGTGTATGATAATTTGGGTAAATGTGTAAGCTAGAGTTATGCCTATTTTTCACATCTTCATGGACACAACAATGATTTCCCTCATGTGGAATATTTTTCCTTGTAATTATGTATGGTTTTCTAAAAATGTGAACTGCTGCGTCAGTGTGTAGACGAGAGAAGCAAAGTGTATGTGTGTTGTGCACACGCTACATTGATTATGGCCAAGCATGCGCCCTTAAAATAGCATCTGAACGCGCCACTGACTTTAGACTAGGTTTCTCCTGGTCAGTGGAGGAATTGTTTTCTGAAACTGCAAAATAGCACCAGGGAACGTTTGTGCCGGAACACGCCTCCTCTTTTCGCTGAACCGGCCCCGAGAGCGCAAGTTCATTCCCTAATTTTCTGCCGTGCGTCTGTGGAGGGAAAAGTCCGCTGTGCGCGGGTCAAAATAGGAATGATACATGCGTCGTGTACAAAGTCAATTGCGCTGGGTGCGGGATAGGGCCCATAGTCTTTAGATGTCATGTTCGTAATTTATAGCAAAATTTATAGCAAAAAGTCTTGCGTTAATTTGATCTCAAACAGATTCATTAACAGAAGTAATTACTCCACACCTGCGTGACATCATTAACCAACATGGTTGAATGACCACTTTGCGACAATATGGTTTGGGGAAACAGTCGTGACTAGCTAGTCGATTTCTTCAACAATGCATCGTACTATAGTAGTGAAGCCGCGAGTTACGGCGTTTATACGGGGAAACACACCCCGGAATGTAGAGCTGAAAGAGCTGAAGTGCTCCGAGTGGGATCTGCTAATAAAGCTAATGCAGTGTCTGAAGGAGAGCTATTAATGACCTGACATCTCAGACACCCTAATGTTGGAGAAGCGTCTCCCCGACTGTGCTTTAATCCATCACGCCCGAGATAACCGGATTACGGCCTGACACTTTACTGTTTTCTGGGCACTCTGGTGCCGGCGCAGGAAAACACACTCCAGTCGAGCGTGATATCGAGACGACACAGCTTTACAGCGGAAACACAGATTCTCCCGCTTCTTCAGGCCATTTCACATGAGAAACGAGACTTTCCCAGTCTGTGTAAACCTACCTGGAGTTCAGAGTATTTATTTATTCCCACGTTAATTTCACACACATCTAGTACAAATATGTGGTTTTGGTTCATTAATACAGTGTTTACTTTATTCTTGATTTATCCTGAAAGAAAGGAAGAGTTGTTACGTCTGACCCAGGACCTGCGTTAGCATGTGTGTGACAACTAGCCCCGTGCGTGTGTGTGCCGCTCACCCATAAATTACAT
>CM038624.1:460000-527500 GCA_021554675.1 Leuciscus idus
CATCAAACGTTTTTTAAATGTTACTTGTTTCAGAACATTCAGAGAACATTCAAAAGTAACATTCTATAATGTTTGAAGTATGATACAATGTAATGTTTCCTCAACAAGGGAAAATATTTTTAAAACTGGACGTTTTAGACGTTCAGAAACAATGTTTTCATAACATAATGGGAACGATAGTGAAATGTTCTTAGAATATATGTATGTCAGCTGGAATAGTGTATCTTATTGTTGAATCAACCAACTTGTGTAATACATTTAAATTAATTTGAGTGCTGGGCAACGATTAATCGCATCTAAAATAAAAGTTTGTGTGTACATAATATGTGTGTGTGTCTGTTGTGTACAGTGTTTGTGTATATAAATACACACACATGCATGTATATATTTAAGAAAAATGTGTTTATATACAAAATATTTATTTTTATATATTATATAATATAAATTAGGTATAAATATATATACAGTATTTATATACTGTACATGCATGTGTGTGTATTTATAAATGCAAAAATAATTATACACAGCACACACACACATATTATGTAAACACAAATGAATCGTTGCCCAGCACTCAAATTAATTTATATCAAATCTCCATTCGCTGAAGTCTATCAATAAAATCTAGCATTGTGACTGAACTAAATTATGCTTTTAGTACATACATGTTTTTAACACTTTATATATATATATATATATATATATATATATATTGTAAGAGTTTTCCTGAGTCTTTCCGCAGCTTCAGTCCAAATGCACTGATGCCTTTAAACACTGAACTCTGCTTAATTTCTGTTTCCCTCATTGAATATTGAAGACGTGATGTTAGAGAGGAGTGCAGTGAGCGAGACCTTCGCTCTCCAGAGACACTGTTAGCCAGGGAATGTTCTGGAGAAAGCAGGAATAACTAGGATGGCCTGTGGAACAGAATGGAAGGCAAATAAACATCAGGCTTTAATGCCGATGTAGTTCCTACACTACACTTACTTAAAGACGAAGATGGATATGATCACGCAACTAATCAAAAGACTCTTTTTCTTGCTCAAAGGAGCAGATTTCAAAGGGTTCAGTCTGACTAAAACCACAGAGATCACGACACATAATCCACTCACAGCAGAACATGATGTTAGAGTCACCAGATGAACCAAACGCCATGAGTGAACGGTGACAGCACAGGTGAAGGACAGCATCTCTCACCGCGATCATCAGGAACACACAACCTGACTTTACTGAATAATTCAGGCAAGTTCTTTAACAAGCTTCACATTTCTGACTTTTGAGGTCAACATGAAACTGCATTTCTGACTGAAACAGTAAAAACAAATACGTAGCGTAGGACTTGATTTTCTCACGGTGAAGTCACTGGATGTTGAAAAGTGTCTTCATCTGGCTGGAGAGTGAGGACAAGAAGGTCATTTTAGAGGAGCTGCCAGGTTTCTCATTCACATTTACAAGATTATTAACACAATAGTGATGTGCACCCATAAATCATTAAAATATCAACAACAACAAAATTAGATTTGTCTGTTTTGATTTCATGGTGACTTTAAGACCAGGAACGCACTTTAAAGGAGAAATATTATCCCCCTCAAGATGTGATATAAATCTATGTTGTCTCCAGAATGTGTCTGTGAAACTTCAGCTCAAAATACCCCGAGATCATTTATTATAGCTTGTCAAATTTGCCCCTTTTCAGGTGTGAGCAAAAACACGCCTTTTTGTGTGTGTGTCCCTTTAAATGCAAATGAGCTTTAGCTCCGCCTCCGCTCAGAAGAGGGCGGAGCCTTTATTTGAGCTTCAGAAACTCCAGCAATAACAAAACAGGCCAATCTCACTCACCCAGAATCCCAGAATAACCAGTAGCGAGTGCAGCCTTACGGAGAGACTCAGGAAGAGTTTCTGAATGTTAGTGGAGACATTTCTGTAGTTGTTGTGGAGTTACATTGATCATCTCATCATCATGTTTAACTTCTCCACAAGTGTCCACAGTTCCTGAGGTGTTTATAAGACAGCGGTGACATGTTCTGGTCAATAGTGTTCAGTGCTCGTCTGTGCTCAACCACAGAACAGTTTCAGGCTTTGCTGGATCTTTATCATTGCGTTAGAACTGGTCTCTGTTGTCGCTTGTCGTGTGTGTAAACGTGCAGATTATTTCTATTTTTATAAATTTTTCAGTTTTAAGCCTCGTAACTCTCTGTCTGCATGGCCACAGGTGTGTGAATATGCACAGAAAACCTGAGCACCAGCTTGTATGAAAAGCTTGTTTTATTCCAGTACTCAGCACTTCAGACGTCAGAGCTGTGGGTCTGGGATCCGGAGCGACACACATCTGGCAGCTCCATGTGCTAAAAGACTCGGGCATCGTCCTGTCAATGACCCACCAGCAGCTCGCATGTCTTCTGTCAATCTCCCTCGACGTGTGTTAGTGTCCACAGAGAGATGAGGGATGAGGGATGAGGACGAGACAGAAGCGTGGCTGTCACACATCACCTCGCGCACACACACACACACACACACACACACACACACACACACGCCTGTAATTAAACAGCGTTCAGAAAGTTTAACACAAGCCAGCATGTGTGAAACACTCCACCCTGACGCCCTCTCTCCCGCTGATCACCGTATCACCGTATCACCGTATCACCAGATCACCGGATCACTGTATCAGAGTATTAGTAGAGTATAAGTAGAGTATTAGTAGAGTACTAGTAGACTGTTAGTAGAGTACTAGTAGAGTGTTAGTGGATTGTTAGTAGAGTATTAGTAGAGTATTGATAGAGTATAAGTAGAGTATTAGTAGATTATTAGTAGAGTATTAGTTGACTGTTCGTAGAGTATTAGTAGACTTTTAATAGAATATTACTAGAGTATTTAGAGTATTTTAGTAGAGTATTGGAAGAGTATAAGTAGAGTATTAGTAGAGTATTGGTTGGCTGTTAGTAGAGTATTAGTAGACTGTTAGTAGAGTATTAGTAGAGTATTAGTATATCATTAGTAGAGTATTAGTAGACTGTTAGTAGAGTACTAGTAGAGTGTTAGTGGACTGTTAGTAGAGTATTAGTAGAGTATAAGTAGAGTATTAGTAGATTATTATTAGAGTATTAGTTGACTGTTAGTAGAGTATTACTAGAGTATTAGTAGACTGTTAGTAGAGTATTTTAGTAGAGTATTGGAAGAGTATAAGCAGAGTATTAGTTGACTGTTAGTAGAGTATTAGTAGAGTATTAGTAGAGTGTTAGTAAAGTAGAGTGTTAGTAGAGTATTAGTAGATTATTAGTAGAGTGTTAGTAAACTGTTAGTAGAGTATTAGTAGAGTACTAGAGTATTAGTAGAGTGTTAGTAGAGTATTAGTAGACTGTTAGTGTTCAGGTTAGTAGTTGATGTATCAAAGCTACTTATAATCAGCAGAATTGAGCATCAGAATAAAGTGTTCTCAGATATTAAGCAGTCGACTAATACTCTAATGACTGATAGAAGAACGCTTTAAGTGGACCATTGAAATAAAGTGTAACCCATATATGTGTTCTCTGGGATACAGTCATGCAGTTCAGTTCTACAAACTCAAACACTGCCTCCATTTCAAGCACTCATGGCTCTTGTGAGTGTGTTCTCCTGCAGTCTCAGTGGATTCGCTCTGATGGATGTCGTGTCTGTCGGGATCCGCTCGTACATCTTCTCTTCTGAGACACACTTTACCGCGACTCCATCGGCTAATCGCTGTTCCTCCTTCTCACTCGCCATCTTTTATTCATCGCCAGCACTGCTGCACTCTCGTTTACCTCGCGTTTGGAAAAACTCAAGGGCTGAAAACAAAGAAACTGAATTAAGAAAAACAATCATGAACAATTTCACACAGTTTCCCAGCCAACAGAAGTATGCCCTGAGAATGTTTCAAAAGTTATGAAACCATTACGTTCAAAACATCCAGTTATTTGAAAGTCTCCCTGTGGGGAAAATCCAGCTTTTAATGTTAATATGTCTATGTGGTGTTTTTAATATGCTTTAAGACAAAGCATGTGTAAATTCATAAGTCGACACCATTGCTGAGTATTTCCTCCTTAAAACTGCAGTGAACCAAAGACAGTCTCAAAAACACACTTTGAAATCGCTGGTGTTTCTGACGTCACAAACTACCTTGTAACCAATCAGATCAACGTGTGATCGTCAACCAGTGGATCTCTGAGCTGAGTGAGTGAGTGGAGGCGGGGCTCATTTGCATATTCATAGAACCGCGTATACTAAATGAGGCAAGGGTGTCGAGTTACATTCAAGATATTTTAAGGCATGAAGACGTTATTTTTCAAGGAAAAACGTTTAAATATGTAATTTTGGTGATCAAAGATGAGTTTTAAGGGATAAAATGATCGACTACAGGAGGACTTTCAGGGAACATTCCACTGTATCATTCAAACATTATTCTTCATAACTTTTGAATGTTCTCTGAACGTTCTGAAACAAATAACATTTAACAAATATTAGGCGAACAACTAAAGCGTTTCAGAAATAAAACGTTCCATGAATGATGTATAATTAATGTTTTTGTGCTTATGTTTTAAGAACATTATTAAAGACCAGATAACTTTGAACGAACATTCTATTAACGCTATACTGGAAGAACGTTTGTTCATAACTTTGAGAGAACTGTTTGCTGGTCACTGCATTATTTACTCGCCTTCATCTCCATTCACAGTTGTATTCTGTTATTTGTTCCGGAGAATAAACAGAGGAATTTAAAACCAACATCTGGAGACTGTGATTCAAGAGCTAAATCAATGTTGCGATGCTTGTGTCATTTCTGAGACAGCTAGCATTATCGCTAATGTAATGTGCCGAACACACAGTGGGTGACGTCCATCTTTAACCTGCGCATGCAGATGTAGGTCAGGCTGATGTCAGAGAGTGTGTGTGTGTGTGTGTGTGTGTGTGGGTCAGGCCGCTGCAGGCTGACAGCTCGTCAGTGAGCACTAATGAGGGTCCGTCACACTCCCTACGAGCTCTTCAGAAAGACGACAGCTCTCACAACAGCTCAGACCACAAGCCTGATGCTAACGTACCAGCAAAACACATTAGCGCTCTGAAGACGAGAGCTCTGGTTAAACTATCAATGCTTCCCAGACAGCAATATCCATCATTTCTCCATCTCGGTTAACTACAGACCCGATATAGTCCGGCTGTGAGGAACACACTTCTAGACACAATTTGGTTACATGTCGTTTTTGATGTAAGATATTCCATCATGTAAGCGAAGTAAAGAGTGATTACAAGGAGTCTGGTTTCATTTAATTTCTTTGTTATCTAACTGATGACTAGTCTATTCTTGGGCTGGTTTAGACATCATGAGGGTTTTTACTCAGTGATTTCCGAAACTGTTTGGGACTAGAGCTAGTTTGAGTCCTAAGCTCGCATCATTATCTGACTGTGGTTCAGACGTGTGTTTCTGACCCTTGAATCGAATGGAAAGTGAAAGAGTCTCATCAGCAGATCTCGAACGAGAGAGAGTTCGTCCTCAGCACTTTCTCTCGGTCAGTCCGCATCATCCTCACTCTCGCGTCTGATTGGCTGATGGCCTGAAGGAGACGGTCGCTGCTCAAGACGCCTGCACTCCAAAAATGCTTTTCTTACTTCGTATTTTTGTCTTGTTTCCAGTCCAAATATGTACAAATTCTTAAATCAAGATGCATGTACGAAAAATTATCTTAATTTAAACAGAAACAACATTATTTTTCTCACCCCATTGACAGATAATTTTGCTAGTTTTCAGCAAAAACTCACTTAATTTTTATTTATATCCCCAGAAAACAAGACATAATATCGTGTGGTATTTTACTACTTTAGTAAATGCATCTTGATTTAAGAATATTTAGATATTTGGACAGGAAACAAGACAAAAACACTAAGTAAGAAAAGCATTTTGTAGTGTGAAGTGTTTTGACTCGACTAGAAAAGCCACTTTCTCACAGATATGTGAAGAGTTAGAGGACAAACATCTCAATGATTCTAAAATATTGAATTAATCAACGTATTCTTGACCAGTTTTGCCTTCTAGCAAATTAGTTGCATGCATTAATTAATGATCAATTAATCACATTAATAAGCTGTTGTTCTGTCTTGACGATGGACTGTTGAATGATTGACGCGAGGATGTGTGTATTTTCATCTTGTTCATCGTTTTGAGTGATTGCCTTCTAGCAAACGAGTTTTATACATTAATGGTAACACTTTACAATAAGGTTCATTAGTTAACATTAATTAACTACCTTAGTTAACATGAACTAAGCATGAACAATACTTCTACAGCATTTATTAATCTTAGTTAATATTAATTTCAACATTTAATAATACGATATATCCATATCTATTAAGGCATCCTATCTAAAAACAATCTCTTCACTCTCATACTAAAACTAACATTATCTGTTAAAACCTTAAAGTCCAATGGCAACTTATTCCACTCCTGCGCACCTGTATAACTTACACTTGTTGTGTTAACTTAACATTTCTTAGTAGATTATATCGTGTTACATATATTTTTAAGGAAAGAACGTTGAGTGAACTCAAATACTGCATTTAAGTACATATAACAAAAGTTATCTTGTTAATTTTAAGTAAGATTATTTCAAGTTGGGTTTACTTAAAAAGTGTGATGCAAAAATAATGCATATATATATTTAGTAAATCCAACACACCACACTGCAAAAAATGTCTTGTTTCCAGTCCAAATATCTAAACATTCTTAAATCAAGATGCGTTTACTAGATGAGTAAAATGCCATAAAATATTAAGTCTTGTTTTCCGGGGGAAATAATCAAAATTATGTGAGTTGATGATTTAAAAAAGCTAAATTATCTGGTGGGTAAGAAAATTATTCTTAATTCAAACAGAAACAAAAAAATTGTTTACCCCATTGGCAGATAATGTTGCTTATTTTAAGCAAAAACTCACTTAATCTTTATTAATTTCCTCAGAAAACAAGACTTAACATTTTATGTCACTTTACTACTTTAGTAAGTAAATCTTGATTTAAGAAATGTTTGATATTTTCTTCTTTTGAAACAAGACAAAAATACTAAGTAAGGAAAGCATTTTTAGCAGTGTGAGCATCTGTGTATTCGCACGTCGTATTACCACATAAAGTCTTACACACTCACACAGATTCAGATCTATAATAGTGTGTGTAGTTTATGACGCAACAGCGCCGCTGTCAGAAGTAGTATTTGTGCTGGTTTAGATTTCAGCCAGATCTGGTTAGAGATGCAGCTCGACCAAACATATGTTCAGGAGAACGGGAACAAAAGCAAAGACACGTTAGCCTTTTCCCAGAGATGACCTTTGTGAGCTGATGTGCTTTTACACACACACACACACACACACACACACACACACACACACACACGCACGCCTCGGGCTCGACTCTGGCCAGCGCTACACTCTCCTCGTCTGAATCTCCCCTGAATAAATGTCAGGATTACACATTTCTGCACTCACACTGAAGACTTTAATTAGCATGAGTGTGTGTGTGTGTGTGTGTGTGTGTGTGTGTGTGTGTGTGTACTGTGTATAAATATTTTGTATATATAAATACACACACATGCATGCATATATTTAAGAAATATTTGCATATATACCGTATATAATTATATATAATTTATATTATATATAAATATAAATATTTTATAGATAAATAACACATTTTCTTGAATATATACATGCATATGTGTGTGTATTTATATATACAAAATATTTATACACAGTACACACATATTATGTAAACACAAACTTTTAACTTTTAATCACGATTTATTGCACAATATGCATATATATTCAAATATTTAAGTATATTGTGTAGAGGGATTGACTCCATTACATCATTCTGCAGTGGGCGGAGCTAAAGAGACCTTTTGGCGCTCTCTGATTGGTGGAATTTTCTGTAGAGCATCATGGGTAATGTAGTTTTTCACCAGGAAATCTGCTGTTAAACAATTATTTTTTAAATAAGATGTGGGCTGACAGCTTCAACAGAAGCAAATACTATCGATTAACAACCTCGTCTCTCACAGTAGAGCTGACTTTAAAGGTTTATAAGTTATTGTTAAAAATCTATTTCCCTATGGAGATTAAGGGCTCTATGATACACTCTGTGCAATGCAGCGCCAGCCGCGACACAAGTGTGTTCTGCTAGTTTCAGCCCGACGCAGTTTTCATTTTCACGTCCTGATCCATGTTGTTTAAATAGCAAATGCATTTGTGCCCATCTGTGGCCCATGAGCTGCTGGTCTGAGAATGAGTGTGTGTTCAGGCGTTGACCAACTGAGACCTGGTCTAAAGCTTAGATCCTGAAAATAGGGCCCAATGAGTGAAGTTTTACTTCCAGTTGTTGCTCTCTATAGCAAACCACAACCATCCGATCAATTAAATCAAATATACGTCACAACAGGGAAGGAAAATGAGAGCGTATCACAACGATACCCGTGAACCGTGGTAAAATCACTGTAACACACACCCTCAGGATAATTAGTTTTACAATGAGCTGCACTGTCAAAGGTCCCACGTCACACACAGATCCAGCAGCAGAGAAGTGTGGGATCACACACACACACACACACACACACACACACGTGTCGTCTGGATCTGGCAGTCGCTGGTTCTTCGCTGGTCTCCTCACTCCAGGCCAGCCTCTAATCCGCTCTAATTAAAGCGAGCGTCGGCACAGGCATAACGAGCTGATGAATAATTACAATCTGAGGAAAATTGTGCAGCCGGGGTGGCAAATCTGGAGGGACAAGTGCTGAAAACAAGCGAGCAGCATTAAGACCACAGTCAGTCAAATCTGTGAACGGGCCCGCGGGCTTTAACACTCGGCCTGTGTGAAAAGAAAAAACCCAGTACTGGTGGCGAGAGCGAGACCTCGAGGATCCCGAGGGAAAACACTGCAGAAATACATCGTGACGCCACCATAATCTCGCCAGTTTCACAGACAAAAGGAAGGTCGTCTGCCGATGGGCATCAAGGGTGACGGGACTTTAAAATGCAGATGAAGAGGATCGATCGAGAACCATCACTTTAGATAGGCGTGTAACAATACATCGTGGCACAATATATCCCAGTACAAAACTGCAACAGTATCGTGGATAATTCACCCAAAAACAAAATATTACTGGCTTAAAGAAAATTCAAGTTTTCAGAGTTGTAGTGTCCGTACTACACGTATAATGTTGAATATAATCTATATTAATGCAATGTGGGAAGAATTGTGTAAAATGTGGCCTACATTATTTTGAATATATCTAGTCAGTGACAGAACTCAAGCATATTCATCTAAAATAATTCAGAATCATGAATATTGTTATTCTGGTGTCTCTATTGTCCTGTTTATTGGGTCCAAGTCTGTTCTTTACACACACAATGTAAAACCAAATTTAGCATTTTAATCAACTGTACATTTTTTGCTCACCGTTTATCATATGTCTTGGAGTATCGCACTAATATGGTATCGTGAGTTCAGTATCGAGATGTGTATCGAATCGTGAGAGTATCGTCACACATAATCGACACGCAAAACTTTCAAATATAATCCTAATATTGTAATCGCTGCCAAACACGTTCATTATGTTCCGCTTCAGTGAATACGCCACTCATTAATAAACACATAATATGTGCGATATTAAATCTGGCTGATACTGGAACATTGAAACATGCATTTTCTGTAAAGCAATATTAATGTGAAAAATGCGATTTGACTCGAATTGCATTAAGAATGCAAAGTGGTTGCAGTGACATTTCACCGAACTAGAAGTCATTATTAAACTCTGAAATATGCTGTTGATGGATAATAATCCTGGTGTGAGTGTGTAAGAGATGCGTTGACTCAAACAGGAGCATGAAGAGACCAGAGGCGAATGAATCCGTGGAGTTTAATTAGTGCCGGCCTTCCCAAGCCAACAAGGTTGTTCACTTCCTAGGGTGATTTAACACACTGCGAGTTTGCTCTTTTCTCTGCCAGATGAGGCACGATGTCAGAGCGAGTGACGAAACATGATCTCGCATCAGTCGCTCGTCTAATCGCGTCTTTAAAACATGATGCACGGTGAAACCTCACTGTATTTTGATGCAAACATTTTTCTTTGTTTGGTTTGGCCGTCTCCATTATGTTGCCATTAAACTTTGCAACTAAAAAATAATAGGCAATCTTTGTGCAACGTGGAGCAGAAAACACGAGCGGACAACAACGTGCATCAGAAACATACTCTCGGTTTGCTCGTTAAATCACCTATTAGAAGATGAGGAGATCTTAATAAAGATGTGCTTCTGTAGGTCCGTGTCGTTCCTCTCGTCCTCTCTCACGCTTCATGTGTTGTTCATGAAGACGTTTGGCTTTGCTCGTGGTCGAAGGGTAAAAGCGAAGCCCTGGGCCATCGCCTGGCATTTATGCTGATGAGTCCTGATCACAGACTCTACTCATTAAACTAATAAGACTGTATTCAAATTAGCCGGGGCCGAAACACTGAAACACATGGCCGCATTTGTGAGTCAGAAATCTTTTGCTTTATTCCGTTAACAACAGAACTAATTAGACGAGGCGCTCCTTTCTAATGAATAATTATTTATCCTCTATCAAGCGGAAAAATCTGCCTTTTTCCCCCTGATAACCTTTTTGCTCAAATTGCTGTTTTGTATGTATCTTAAGGACAGTTTAATATGGATTTCACTTGGTGGACGGTGGAAATACAGATGAAATCTGGCCGTACGTTTGCATGAGGTGATTGTTACTTCAATTTTAATTATGCTTTTAATGCGTTTCATTGCATCCTGTTTTGTTTGCATCCTATTTATTCTGTGCACAGCAACTGTTCATCATTATTCCTGTAAATACACATTAATGGGCCTTAAAAGACACATAACATTCAGTAATATTATCGATTTGATTGCACTGACGCTGTCAAAACTTAAACTAAATAATGGCTTTATAGCTGAAATTGAAGTTGTTTCATAATTGGTGAATTTCAATTCAATTCACATTTATTTGTACAGTGCTTTTCACATTACACATCGTTTCTAAGCAGCTTTACAGAGTAGTCCACATTACAGTTTACAGAGATATGTTATCAGAGGAGACTGTGTAAGTTATGCATTTCAGAAATGTACATATACAAATCACAGTTAGCGAAAAAAATTTGTATTTAAACAATGTAATAATTTAAGGCAGAAACAATGAGTTCATTGAAGTAATGAATACTTGTTTCACATTTTGGTAACACTTTATTTTACAGTGTCCTTGTTACATGTGTTACATGTACTTACCATAGTAATAACAGTAAATTATGCATGATTACATGCAACTAACCCTCAACCAAACCCTAATCTATACCCTAACCCTATAGTATATGTAGTTAATTATTATTACTCAGTACTACATATAATTATACTGTAACAATGACACCTTAAAATAAAGGGTTACACTTTATTTTAAGGTGTCATTACAGTGTAATTATATAGGGTAGGATTAGGATTTGGTTGAGGGTTAGTTGCATGTAATTATGCATAATTTACTGTTATTACTATGGTAAGCATGAAACATAAGTGCAAAACATGATGCGTATAAAATGAATCTGTTGCGTCTAGTGATTACGTTGATGTTATATTTGTAAAATGCATGAAGGAAAGTAAAAGGCAACAGAAACCAGTTCATCCTCAGAGTGTGTAGAGTGTGTGTGTGTGGAGTGTGTTTCAGCTCATCCTCAGTGTGTGTAGAGTGTGTTTCAGCTCATGCTCAGAGTGTGTAGAGTGTGTTTCAGCTCATCCTCAGTGTGTGTAGAGTGTGTTTCAGCTCATCCTCAGTGTGTGTAGAGTGTGTTTCGGCTCATCCTCAGTGTGTGTAGAGTGTGTTTCGGCTCATCCTCAGTGTGTGTAGAGTGTGTTTCAGCTCATCCTCAGTGTGTGTAGAGTGTGTTTCAGCTCATCCTCAGTGTGTGTAGAGTGTGTTTCGGCTCATCCTCAGTGTGTGTAGAGTGTGTTTCGGCTCATCCTCAGTGTGTGTAGAGTGTGTTTCAGCTCATCCTCAGTGTGTGTAGAGTGTGTTTCAGCTCATCCTCAGTGTGTGTAGAGTGTGTTTCAGCTCATCCTCAGTGTGTGTAGAGTGTGTTTCAGCTCATCCTCAGTGTGTGTAGAGTGTGTTTCAGCTCATCCTCAGTGTGTGTAGAGTGTGTTTCAGCTCATCCTCAGAGTGTGTCGAGTGTGTGTGTGTAGAGTGTGTTTCAGTTCATCCTCAGAGTGTGTCGAGTGTGTGTGTGTAGAGTGTGTTTCAGTTCATCCTCAGAGTGTGTCGAGTGTGTGTGTGTAGAGTGTGTTTCAGCTCATCCTCAGTGTGTGTAGAGTGTGTTTCAGTTCATCCTCAGAGTGTGTCGAGTGTGTGTGTGTAGAGTGTGTTTCGGCTCATCCTCAGTGTGTGTAGAGTGTGTTTCAGCTCATCCTCAGTGTGTGTAGAGTGTGTTTCAGCTCATCCTCAGTGTGTGTAGAGTGTGTTTCAGCTCATCCTCAGTGTGTGTAGAGTGTGTTTCAGCTCATCCTCAGTGTGTGTAGAGTGTGTTTCGGCTCATCCTCAGAGTGTGTAGAGTGTGTTTCAGCTCACCCTCAGTGTGTGTAGAGTGTGTGTGTGTAGAGTGTGTTTCAGCTCCTCAGAGTGTGTAGAGTGTGTTTCGGCTCATCCTCAGGCCCCGTCCACACTACTGCGTTTTCGTTTAAAAACGGAGACCTTTTGCTACGTTTGCACCTCCCATCCACACTAAAACGGCAAAAACGGAGACCCAAAACGGAGAAGTTTAGAAACGCTGCCGACCCGTTTTTCGTTTTGAATCTCCGGAGGGCGTTTTAGTGTGGACGGGTCAAAACGGAGGACTTTAGAAACGATGACGCAGAAGCTCACGCTTGGCTCTATGATTGGGTGTCATCGGTCATGGCGTATCCTTCCCTGATTCGTCAGCCACCCATCACTTTAAGTAAAAGTTCCACCTCGTCATCGTTCCATGAAAAGAAATCTCTGGTCTTCGACATTTTTAATCTTTGGGCAGAGGTAACGTTAGCTACTTTCTTCTTCATCAAATCTGAGGAATAGTCAATCCGTTTCCTGTTTACACCGGCACGCGCATGCCCAGTGTTGGTCACGTGATCCGCGTTTTCAGTCGTTTTAATGTGGACGGAGATCAATTCTAATACGCAGCTAAAACGCTGGTGTGGACGGAGATCGTATTCGTTCTAGAGTGTGTTTCAGCTCATCCTCAGTGTGTGTAGAGTGTGTTTCGGCTCATCCTCAGAGTGTGTAGAGTGTGTTTCAGCTCATCCTCAGAGTGTGTAGAGTGTGTTTCAGCTCACCCTCAGTGTGTGTAGAGTGTGTGTGTGTAGAGTGTGTTTCAGCTCCTCCGAGTGTGTAGAGTGTGTGTGTGTAGAGTGTGTTTCAGCTCATCCTCAGAGTGTGTAGAGTGTGTGTGTGTAGAGTGTGTTTCAGCTCCTCAGAGTGTGTAGAGTGTGTGTGTGTAGAGTGTGTTTCAGCTCATCCTCAGTGTGTGTAGAGTGTGTTTCAGCTCATCCTCAGAGTGTGTAGAGTGTGTTTCAGCTCATCCTCAGTGTGTGTAGAGTGTGTGTCAGCTCATCCTCAGTGTGTGTAGAGTGTGTTTCAGCTCCTCAGAGTGTGTAGAGTGTGTTTCAGCTCACCCTGTGTGTGTAGAGTGTGTTTCAGCTCATCCTCAGTGTGTGTAGAGTGTGTTTCAGCTCATCCTCAGTGTGTGTAGAGTGTGTTTCAGCTCATCCTCAGTGTGTGTAGAGTGTTTCAGCTCCTCAGAGTGTGTAGAGTGTGTTTCAGCTTATCCTCAGAGTGTGTAGAGTGTGTGTGTGTAGAGTGTGTTTCAGCTCATCCTCAGAGTGTGTAGAGTGTGTTTCAGCTCATCCTCAGTGTGTGTAGAGTGTGTTTCAGCTCCTCAGAGTGTGTAGAGTGTGTTTCAGCTCACCCTCAGTGTGTGTAGAGTGTGTTTCAGCTCATCCTCAATGTGTGTAGAGTGTGTTTCAGCTCATCCTCAGTGTGTGTAGAGTGTGTTTCAGCTCATCCTCAGTGTAGAGTGTTTCAGCTCCTCAGAGTGTGTAGAGTGTGTTTCAGCTCATCCTCAGAGTGTGTAGAGTGTGTGTGTGTAGAGTGTGTTTCAGCTCATCCTCAGAGTGTGTAGAGTGTGTTTCAGCTCACCCTCAGTGTGTGTAGAGTGTGTTTCAGCTCATCCTCAGTGTGTGTAGAGTGTGTTTCAGCTCATCCTCAGTGTGTGTAGAGTGTGTTTCAGTTCATCCTCAGTGTGTGTAGAGTGTTTCAGCTCCTCAGAGTGTGTAGAGTGTGTTTCAGCTTATCCTCAGAGTGTGTAGAGTGTGTGTGTGTGTAGAGTGTGTTTCAGCTCATCCTCAGAGTGTGTAGAGTGTGTTTCAGCTTATCCTCAGAGTGTGTAGAGTGTGTGTGTGTGTAGAGTGTGTAGAGTGTGTTTCAGCTCATCCTCAGTGTGTGTAGAGTGTGTTTCAGCTCATCCTCAGTGTGTGTAGAGTGTTTCAGCTCCTCAGAGTGTGTAGAGTGTGTTTCAGCTTATCCTCAGAGTGTGTAGAGTGTGTGTGTGTAGAGTGTGTTTCAGCTCATCCTCAGAGTGTGTAGAGTGTGTTTCAGCTCATCCTCAGAGTGTGTAGAGTGTGTTTCAGCTCCTCAGAGTGTGTAGAGTGTGTTTCAGCTCATCCTCAGAGTGTGTAGAGTGTGTTTCAGCTCATCCTCAGTGTGTGTAGAGTGTGTTTCAGCTCCTCAGAGTGTGTAGAGTGTGTTTCAGCTCATCCTCAGAGTGTGTAGAGTGTGTGTGTGTAGAGTGTGTTTCAGCTCATCCTCAGAGTGTGTAGAGTGTGTTTCAGCTCACCCTCAGTGTGTGTAGAGTGTGTTTCAGCTCATCCTCAGTGTGTGTAGAGTGTGTTTCAGCTCATCCTCAGTGTGTGTAGAGTGTGTTTCAGCTCATCCTCAGTGTGTGTAGAGTGTTTCAGCTCCTCAGAGTGTGTAGAGTGTGTTTCAGCTTATCCTCAGAGTGTGTAGAGTGTGTGTGTGTGTAGAGTGTGTTTCAGCTCATCCTCAGAGTGTGTAGAGTGTGTTTCAGCTTATCCTCAGAGTGTGTAGAGTGTGTGTGTGTGTAGAGTGTGTTTCAGCTCATCCTCAGTGTGTGTAGAGTGTTTCAGCTCCTCAGAGTGTGTAGAGTGTGTTTCAGCTTATCCTCAGAGTGTGTAGAGTGTGTG
Source organism: Leuciscus idus (assembly GCA_021554675.1). Classification (NCBI taxonomy): domain Eukaryota; kingdom Metazoa; phylum Chordata; class Actinopteri; order Cypriniformes; family Leuciscidae; genus Leuciscus; species Leuciscus idus. Next base: position 475,295 of record CM038624.1, read on the forward strand.
TGTGTGTAGAGTGTGTTTCAGCTCATCCTCAGAGTGTGTAGAGTGTGTTTCAGCTCATCCTCAGAGTGTGTAGAGTGTGTTTCAGCTCCTCAGAGTGTGTAGAGTGTGTTTCAGCTCATCCTCAGAGTGTGTAGAGTGTTTCAGCTCCTCAGAGTGTGTAGAGTGTGTTTCAGCTCATCCTCAGTGTGTGTAGAGTGTGTTTCAGCTCATCCTCAGTGTGTGTAGAGTGTGTTTCAGCTCCTCAGAGTGTGTGTAGTGTGTTTCAGCTCATCCTCAGTGTGTGTAGTGTGTTTCAGCTCATCCTCAGAGTGTGTGTAGTGTGTTTCAGCTCCTCAGAGTGTGTAGAGTGTGTTTCAGCTCATCCTCAGAGTGTGTAGAGTGTGTGTGTGTATAGTGTGTTTCAGCTCATCCTCAGAGTGTGTAGTGTTTCAGCTCCTCAGTGTGTGTAGAGTGTGTTTCAGCTCATCCTCAGTGTGTATAGAGTGTGTTTCAGCTCATCCTCAGAGTGTGTAGAGTGTGTTTCAGCTCATCCTCAGTGTGTGTAGTGTGTTTCAGCTCATCCTCAGAGTGTGTAGTGTTTCAGCTCATCCTCAGTGTGTGTAGAGTGTGTTTCAGCTCATCCTCAGTGTGTGTAGTGTGTTTCAGCTCATCCTCAGTGTGTGTAGAGTGTGTTTCAGCTCATCCTCAGTGTGTGTAGTGTGTTTCAGCTCATCCTCAGTGTGTGTAGTGTGTTTCAGCTCATCCTCAGAGTGTGTAGTGTTTCAGCTCATCCTCAGTGTGTGTAGAGTGTGTTTCAGCTCATCCTCAGTGTGTGTAGTGTGTTTCAGCTCATCCTCAGTGTGTGTAGAGTGTGTTTCAGCTCCTCAGAGTGTGTAGAGTGTGTGTGTGTGTGTGTGTGTGTGTGTGTGTGTGTGTGTGTGTGTGTGTGTGTGTGTGTGTGTGTGTAGAGTGTGTTTCAGCTCCTCAGAGTGTGTAGAGTGTGTGTGTGTAGTGTGTTTCAGCTCATCCTCAGTGTGTGTAGTGTGTTTCAGCTCATCCTCAGTGTGTGTAGAGTGTGTTTCAGCTCCTCAGAGTGTGTAGAGTGTGTGTGTGTAGAGTGTGTTTCAGCTCTTCCTCAGAGTGTGTAGAGTGTGTGTGTGTGTAGAGTGTGTTTCAGCACTGGTTTGTCTGTAGGTGCGCGAGAGGAAAGGTCCCTGTGGTCGTTCAGTAAACAGTGATTATGGCAGACGTGACCTCGAGCGCAGGCGGATCATGTAAATGGCAGAGTCTCGTAGCTTTAGCGTGGAGTTGATCCAGTAAACAGTGTGTTGTGGCTCGCGGACAGACGCGGATCCTCAGGCTAGGATGTGATTTTGTGGTTTGACATTAAACCTGGCGGCCTGAATCCGGGCCACTCGAGCCCTGTGACCTCTGACCCCTCCTGCCCACTGGGGGCTCGTGGAAGAGGTCGCGACCCCTGCGGAGAGCGCCGGCGCGGGATGCTAACGTATCCTGACGAGAGGTTATTAGAAACATATTCTTGAGGCCTTTGCCATTTACTGCCTCCGTGGGGTGAGATCTTCTCTGTCCTTCATCTTCTCTGTCCCGAGGAACGCTTGAGGAACGAGAGACGCTGATACACACACCTGCGCTCACACACATACACTAATATTATGCTTTTTTCCCTCTTTATTTAGTGTTGAGCATGAAAAAGCTCCAGCTCTTCTCTATATCAGTGTCAGTGTTTCTGACCTCCTGAAACCCCTCCACTGTAGTCTTGAGTTTCTTCCAGGAATGAACACATCACAATATTCCTCATTTGAATAATTCATACGCAGAATAAAGGGGCGGGGCCTGGTTGAGTTAGTTAGTAGTGTGTTGAAACCAAGCGGCAACCTTCAGTCTCGCTCTTCTGAAGAGACTTAACCTGCAGTTCATCCACTGGCCACTAGAGGCCGGCTGCAGAAGAGACTCAATCCCATAATCCCTCATGTTACATTTACATTTACATTTATGCATTTGGCAGACGCTTTTATCCAAAGCGACTTACATTGCGTTATCCTATACATTTATACATAGGTATGTGCAATCCCCTGGGATCGAACCCACAACCTTGCGTTGTTAACGCAATGCTCTTACCACTGAGCTACAGGAAAGCTGTAAAATGCCCAACTTTACAGCAGAAAAACACATGTTTACAGTCTGGTGCAGAAAGTGGTTTTGGTCTATATACCGTAAATCCTCTAATATTGGCCTGTATTCCATTAGCGGCCGGGTCTCTAACATTGGCCAGTCTCGCTGTCGGCGGAGGTAAATAAAGGTCGGTCTCTAATAGTGGCCGGGGCTATTATTAGAACCAACGTTTTTCTGGGCAGGCCACAACATTATGCTTGTGATAGTAACATGCAAATACCACAGGGGGGCAATGTTTGCTAATGAATCCAAGCCATAGCTACGGTAGCCTGGTCATGTCAATCACTTCGCTCTTGACTCGCACGTGAGACTTCAGTCACCGGTAGGCTAATGTTGTTTACCATGGCAGCTGCGGATTTTTGGCGAAAATCTATTTTTTAACCCCCTGGGATCGACAATCGCGCTGGCGCTATGGGGCTCGCTTTTTTTCTTAAGTGCAAAAGAGATTCAAAATACTCTGTTGACTTTGATCTTAATTACGGAGAGCGCGCGCTATTCAAACGCAAATAATCTGAGGCGATCCACGCAAACCTGTGAACGTCCACAATCAGCTGGATAACACACATCTATCTAAGTAATAATAATCCTGGAAAATGTACCTCAGAAGTGCTTGGAAGTATTATTTCGAGGAACGGATCCAGCTGAGAAATAGGTCAGTTCTATATTTGCTTTGTTCTAATCGCAATAGTGTCTGTAAGTTACACGCAAAAAGACTTTTTAAATATGAATCGCATTTCTGTGTGTGTGTGAATAAATTAATGAATGAATGAATGCACAGATGCGCGCTGTTGTGGAAGCTGGAACAAATACTGTTTCAAAATGAATCATTGCTTTTCACAAAAAAATATCATTTATATTATATTTATTTGTTGTTAATGTTCTGTATGCATACCATAATGTTATATGGTAACTGTACGTTTTCAATAAATTAACCTAGTATTTTATAGGTTCAAATAGACACAAAATCTCGTTTTTATTAATTCTACTGGTAGTCCGTTTTGCTCAAATAGAAATAAAGGCCTGTCTCTAATTCTGGCCTCCTTCCAATAAAGGCCTGGGCCGCAATGCGCTTGAGTAAAATAAAGGCCCGGACCTATATTAGAGGATTTACGGTAGTTAATCTTGTCCTTCATGACGACTGTGAGGGGGGTGAATATTTTTATAACTCATCCGTTTAAATTATATTAAGACTTAAAGTTCTGCATAATTAAGGGCGTGGCCACTTGAGTGACAGGTGGATTTCCACTGATGTCACTACTTGCCGTTTGTCTGCTAGCGTTAGCGTCACGTCACCTCAGCTAATCCGCCTTGCTGCATATGTTCGTTTATCCGGGAGTGACGCGCGGCCAAGATGGCGACGGTCGGCTCCGCCCACTTTGGGCTTCAGAAACGCTCTTCAGAAACACTACGGGTGACGTCACACACACTACGAACATATTTATATACAGTCTATGGTTAAAACTGGCAGTTATGGTAAGGGGCGGGACATTTCCCAAACACACTCGAAGCGCTCGACCAATCACAACACACTGCTCCAGCCGACCAATCAGAGCATAGTGTGCTTTTCAGAAGGAGGGGCTTCATAGAGACAGGAAGTAAACAGAGCGTTTCTGACAGACTGGGAAGAGAGGAGCCGCAACAATGGAGAATATGAGGAGAATAATCAACATTACAGCAGGAAAACCTGTTCTAGTAGAGCCTGAGAACATCATCAAGACTTCGAGGGCATTATATTTCCTGTTTAACATCTTTATTCTCGTAATGATGTGGGACGCCACCGGAAGCCCTCGTCAGAGTTTCTCTCCGATGTGTGTCACAGCTGGATATAATAAATCAAAACAGTGAGCGGGAAATTTACTGTCCCTCAGCTTGAGTTTCTAAATATTTTTACGAGGGTCACTGTAAGAGTGTCCCGGGATTTGCAAACATAATCTTTAAGATACTTACGTTTCTTTATGTTTAATGACTCTCAGATGCACTTTAATATGAATTTACACGCTTAGGAAAAAAAGTTTCAGTGGGTTTCTGTACAGAAATCTGGGGTTCTTCAGCCTTTATGCAAAAAAAAGGAGGAATGTCTTAAATGACTGTGTAACACTTTCATGTTTAATAGGTTTTTTAAATGTTTTTCTACTGATAAATAATGTTTATGAACTGCTTAATTCATACATTTTTTATTAATATGATAAATGAATTAAACTAAACTGACTTAATTAACTAAATGCATAAAATGATCCCATGATGGAAACAGGTTCTACATATGAAGCCTGACGGAACCTTTAAAGTTCCATATAGAACTGATTCTTCTAAGAGTGAATGATTCGTCTAAGTTGATGTTCATCTCTGGTGTACGGAAGAGGATTAGTTCCAAGCAATAATAAAAAAATAAAACCATCTCGAGATTAAAGTCATTATAGTGCGAAATTAAACTCATTAAATTTCGAGAGACAAAAGTCGAAATACAATCTTGAGAATAAACTCATTAAATATTGAGAATAAAGTCGTTCTGTTTCGAGAAAAAACTCGTTAAATTTCGAGAAAAAAGTCGAAATACAATCTTGAGAATAAACTCATTACATTTCGAGAATAAAGTCGTTGTGTTTCGAGAAAAAACTCGTTAAATTTCGAGAAAAAAGTCGAAATACAATCTCTAGAATAAACTCATTACATTTCGAGAATAAAGTCATTGTGTTTCGAGAAAAAACTCGTTAAATTTCGAGAAAAAAGTCGAAATACAATCTTGAGAATAAACTCATTAAATATTGAGAATAAAGTCATTGTGTTTCGAGAAAAAACTCGTTAAATTTCGAGAATAAAGTCGTTGTGTTTCGAGAAAAAACTCGTTAAATTTCGAGAAAAAAGTCGAAATACAATCTTGAGAATAAAGTCGTTGTGTTTCGAGAATAAAGTCGTTGTGTTTCGAGAAAAAAATCGTCAAATTTCGAGAAAAAAGTCGAAATACAATCTTGAGAATAAACTCATTACATTTCGAGAATAAAGTCGTTGTGTTTCGAGAAAAAACTCTTTAAATTTCGAGAAAAAAGTCGAAATACAATCTTGAGAATAAACTCATTAAATATTGAGAATAAAGTCATTGTGTTTCGAGAAAAAACTCGTTAAATTTCGAGAATAAAGTCGTTGTGTTTCGAGAAAAAAATCGTCAAATTTCGAGAAAAAAGTCGAAATACAATCTTGAGAATAAACTCATTACATTTCGAGAATAAAGTCGTTGTGTTTCGAGAAAAAACTCGTTAAATTTCGAGAAAAAAGTCGAAATACAATCTTGAGAATAAACGTATTAAATATTGAGAATAAAGTCGTTGTGTTTCGAGAAAAAAACTCGTTAAATTTCGAGAAATAAGTCGAAATAATCGTGAGAATAGACTCATTAAATTTCGAGAATAAAGTCGTTGTGTTTCGAGAAAAAACTCGTCAAATTTCGAGAAAAAAGTCGAAATACAATCTTGAGAATAAACTCATTAAATTTCGAGAAAAAAGTCGAAATACAATCTTGAGAATAAACTCATTACATTTCGAGAATAAAGTCGTTGTGTTTCGAGAAAAAACTCGTTAAATTTCGAGAAAAAAGTCGAAATACAATCTTGAGAATAAACTCATTAAATATTGAGAATAAAGTCATTGTGTTTCGAGAAAAAACTCGTTAAATTTCGAGAATAAAGTCGTTGTGTTTCGAGAAAAAACTCGTTAAATTTCGAGAAAAAAGTCGAAATACAATCTTGAGAATAAAGTCGTTGTGTTTCGAGAATAAAGTCGTTGTGTTTCGAGAAAAAAATCGTCAAATTTCGAGAAAAAAGTCGAAATACAATCTTGAGAATAAACTCATTACATTTCGAGAATAAAGTCGTTGTGTTTCGAGAAAAAACTCGTTAAATTTCGAGAAAAAAGTCGAAATACAATCTTGAGAATAAACTTATTAAATATTGAGAATAAAGTCGTTGTGTTTCGAGAAAAAAACTCGTTAAATTTCGAGAAATAAGTCGAAATAATCGTGAGAATAGACTCATTAAATTTCGAGAATAAAGTCGTTGTGTTTCAAGAAAAAACTCGTTGTGTTTCGAGAAAAAACTCGTCAAATTTCGAGAAAAAATACAATCTTGAGAATAAACTCATTACATTTCAAAAACAAAGTCGTTGTGTTTCGAGAAAAAAACTCGTTAAATTTCGAGAAATAAGTCGAAATAATCGTGAGAATAGACTCATTAAATTTCGAGAATAAAGTCGTTGCGTTTCGAGAAAAAGAGTCGAAATGAAATGTGGAGAATAACGCATTGGATCAGTGTTCATTGCATAGCCTACTGATAGAGGACATGGCAGAGTTGGATCACTTAGTCAAGCTATATTTTAGACTTTCTTTCAGTAACAAAGAAATACTATCAACTTTAGCTAATTATGACAGAATAATAATTAGCATACGAACTTTAAAGAGAATTTGCAAGCGGCTAGGTCTTTCTAGAGGAAAAAATCAGTCCAATTTGTGCGATGTACTCGCTTTTGTCCAACATGAAATGACAACCAGAGGACAAATGCAAGGTTATCGCTGGCTTCACCTATGAGCGATTCATCGAGGTTTCGTGGTTTCCCAGGATACCATAAGACGCATTATTAAACTTGTTGATCCTCAAGGTGTGGAATTTCGATGAATGTTAGGATGAATGTGGCCTCAAATCGATCTCAAAATTTAACGCATTCATTCTCGAAATTTAATGAGTTTATTCTCACGATTATTTCGACTTTTTTCTCGAAACACAACGACTTTATTCTCGAAATGTAATGAGTTTATTCTCAAGATTGTATTTCGACTTTTTTCTCGAAATTGAACGAGGTTTTTCTCGAAACACTTTATTCTCGATATTTAATGAGTTTATTCTCAAGATTGTATTTCGACTTTTGTCTCTCGAAATTTAACGAGTTTAATCTTGCATTATAATGACTTTAATCTCGAGATGGTTTTAGTTTTTTATTATTGCTTGGCCCTAATCCTCTTCTGTACTGGTGCTCTTCGCGTGTCGAACAAAAATTACATTTACAATTACAAGATTTTTTTTTGTCAATGAAATAAATGTACTATATTTTAGATTGATAATGTTTTTTTATGTAATATTTTGTCTTTTTAGGGGATTTAATACTAAATTATATTTACGCTGTATTTATAATCCATTTATTCACTTTTTGAGCACAGACCTGAAAATGTAAATAGCGACAGACTGAAGTTTGATCTCTTTTCAAAGACGACACTTGGCAGATTATTGTAAGTAAAAAAAAAGTTTAAAAAAGTGAACTTAAAATTTTTTATTATTAAATTTATATTTATATAAAATAATATTATTATGAAAAATACTATTTTACATGTTTTATATGAAATATATATTTTCAAAATCACGTTTTACTCTAAAACTGCAAGTAAATCAAAGCCATAAATCTAAACAAGTTGTGTTCAAAAGTTGAGGTTTATATCTCAATAAATGAGCGTTCAGTGAGAGTGTGTCCGGCTGCAGTACCAAACGCTTCCACTAGAGGAAATCCGTCTCATTTTAGCACAAGTGTGACTATTTTTTCAACACCATTTAACCTTTTCGAATCATGACCATGATTTTATTTATTTATTTATTGTTCACACAGCAAGTACCAAAACCTTTACCAAGTTTCGTACCATTCCGATGAAGTAAAAAATTCAAACAAAACAAAACGTAACAAGTTTTTCAGTCAAAAATGACCGACGAGCACCAGAAGGTTAAACTGGTGACATTGAATATGTAATCTTCTGTGATCACACTGAATGCTGAGGACCGGCTCATAACCTGAGATTCAGGAACTCTCAGTTTCACTCATCTGATGCCTGAAGTTCAAGCGTTCGGTCACACACGTCTTCCTCCAAACATTCGCCTCCGTCTCGGTGAGTTCACGTTCTCCTGAATGGACTCGATCGGGCAGGTTAACGTGTGCTTGACGTGTTCAACTGCTTACAGATGTGTGTTTCACTGGCAAACATCAGACACACACTGCTTCTGATGAAGTGTTCAGTTTCAATCTGCGTCTCTGACACACACTGATTCTCTGCAGTTATGAGTGAGAAAAGACAGAAAGTGTAGTTTTCTCTATGTGGCTCTGCATTAATATTAAAGTCTTCATGAACTCCTCACGTCTGTGGAACATAGAACGAGACGTCTTCAACAATATCTTCTCCACACATTATGATAAACCTGTTCTTATGCATCACAAGCGATCGTGATATGACACAACTGATGTAATTCACTGCGGTCTCCAGATATATCCACATTAGAGGCCGTAAAACACCAAGAGCTTTTCCATTTCAAACTAATTATGATTACATGTTATAACCTGAAATGACAATGTTGCTTCAGAAAATACGTTTTTATCCCACATTTAAGGTTTAGTGTTGGTGATGCGTGGTGATATTTCACTTCCGAACTGCCATGACTTGTACAATAACCACAGATATAAAGCATTGCCAGATTCATGCTCATGTTTTTCTCAGCTCAACTTACTGGACCTTTCTCTCTGAAAGTGTGTGAAACAGAAACTCTCCTGTGTTCGATTTGAGTTTGGAATGTGTTTAAACATTGTTCTTGATTGTGTGAACATTACGGAAACATTCCTTTGTATAATTCTTCCAACATTATGGGAATGTTACTTTTGAATGTTCTCTGAACGTCCTGAAACAAGAACGCTGCAAATAATGCTTTTCTTACTCAGTATTTTTGTCTTGTTTCCAGTCCAAATATCTGCAAATTCTTAAATCAAGAAGCATTTACTAGATGAGTAAAATTACATAAAAAACTTGTATCTTGTTTTCTGGAGAAAAATAATAATATGCCAATGGTGTAAGAAAAAAAGAATCTTGTTTTCCATTTGTATTAAGATTTTATTTCTTACCCATTGGGAGATAATTTTGCTTGTTTTAAGCAAAAAATACAAATTAAATTCTTTCTATTTTTTTTTTTTCTTCAGAAGACAAGATATCATTTCTTATGCCATTTTACTCTAGTAAAAGCTTCTTGAATTAAGAATTTGCAGATATTTGGACTGGAAACAAGACAGTAGTAACATTTAAAAAACATTAGATGAACGTCCAACTTAGAACAAAACCGCTCCAAGAACGATGTATAAATAATGTTTTTGTGCAAAAGTTTTGAGAACATTATTAAAAACCAGAACGAATGATCGTTTGTTATCAACTTTGAGAGAATCTTCCAGTGTCTTCAGGCAATCATCTCCTGAATCATGTCCTGAGGTCCACGAGCTCTCAGACACACGTGTGTTTCTCCACGAACTCCTCCACCTTCATCATCACCTTCACCTTCATCATCACCTCCACCTTCATCATCTCCTGAAACATGTCCTGAAGGTCCTGAAGCGCACGAGCTCTCAGACACACGTGTGTTTCTCCATGAACACCTCCATCTTCATCATCACCTCCACCTTCATCATCACCTCCACCTTCATCATCTCCTGAAACATGTCCTGAAGGTCCTGAAGCGCACGAGCTCTCAGACACACGTGTGTTTCTCCACGAACTCCTCCACCTTCATCATCACCTTCACCTTCATCATCACCTCCACCTTCATCATCTCCTGAAACATGTCCTGAAGGTCCTGAAGCGCACGAGCTCTCAGACACACGTGTGTTTCTCCACGAACTCCTCCACCTTCATCATCACCTTCACCTTCATCATCACCTCCACCTTCATCATCTCCTGAAACATGTCCTGAAGGTCCTGAAGCGCACGAGCTCTCAGACACACGTGTGTTTCTCCATGAACACCTCCATCTTCATCATCACCTCCACCTTCATCATCACCTCCACCTTCATCATCTCCTGAAACATGTCCTGAAGGTCCTGAAGCGCACGAGCTCTCAGACACACGTGTGTTTCTCCACGAACACCTTCGTGACCTTCGCACACTTGTAGAGATCATCTCCCTCTCGCTCTTCTGTTCTCGTGTGTGTGTTGTGTGTGTTGTGTGTGTTTGTGTGTGTTGTGTGCACGTATTGATTGACAGCTGGCTCCAGAGCCACTCAGACCTCTTAACATACCAGCGCTGAGCTTCAGGTTTCGCGTCGGCCCCGGGCCCCGGGCCCCTGTCGTGTGTGTGTGAGCTCCTCCTTCACACACACAGGTCGTTGAGCTTCGAGTCTGACGATCACGTCACGATCTGATCTGAGGAAATCTGCCTCGCATCACGTCTGGTGTGTGAAGTCTCCGTCACTCCACGAGCTTAAAGAACACACACTGATCATCAGAGTCATGCGCTGTTCAAGTCCAGATCACTTACTTCTGTTACCTTTAAAGAATATGTTTTACAAATCTGAAACATTTATTTTTAGTTGACTTACAACATTAAAATGTTTATTTTTAAGTGATCTGAAAACAATGCATTGGAAATGTTATGATGCAGCATATCATTTCAAAATCATAATCTTTGATGCATGTTGATTGTTATGATAATATTGAACTTGGAGAAATATGTTCAAGATATCAGAGAATTAACAGACATCATTCACATAAATGACTTAATGTTTTATTTAATTTTTTTGAAAGAGTCTCTTCTGCTCGCCGATGCTGCGTTTATTTGATCACAAATACAGAAAAATTGTGAAATATTTTTTAAATGTAAAATTGGGGTTTTCTATGTGAATATACAGTAAAGTGTAATTTATTCCTGTGATCAAAGCTGAATGTTCAGCATCATTACTCCAGTCGTCAGTGTCACATGATCCTTCACAAATCATTCTAATATGATGATTTGATGCTCAACAAACATTTATGATTATTATAATCAGTTCATATTTTTGTAAAAAATGTGAAACATTTTATTTTTCAGGATTCTTTGATGAAAGGAAAGTTCAAAAGAACAGCATTCGTTTGAAATAGAATATTTTGTAACATTATAAATGTCTTTACTGTCACTTTTAGATTAATTTAATGCGTCATTCATTGATTAACTTTTTTTTATTTTATTTTTTTAAGCTTATTAAATCGTAGTGTGCGTTCAAGCCTAGCGTGTTGCGTTTGTTCACGCGTGTTCTGTTGCGTTTGTTCAGACTCATCTACAGAAAGCCAGTAATGAAATTTAGTTCAGTCCCAGGCATCAGCCCCCGGGGGTTAGAGGTCAGCGTGAGCGCGGGGTCAGTCGTGTAACCCACCCCGTTCAGAATTAAAAGGGAAAGCCCACTTTTGTCATGAGGTCAAGGGGGTCAGGGGTCAGTGTCGCTGGGATGGCCCGGATCACTCAGAGCTATAAATTATGTACCAAATCAGAGCCAGAGGAAAATTAGCGTCTCTTCCTGACGGGGGGTTCGCAGGAGACGTTATTCCATGACCTTAATCGAGAGTAAAGGAAGCGCTCAGGCGCAGACACACACCTCTGGGGTCAAGGGACACAACACACACCTGTGTGTCTCTGTGTGTGTGTGTGTGTCTGTGTGTGTGTGAGAGCTACTCAAACAACAACACATGCCCTTCCATGGCTTGGACGACCACGAGGAGATCTGACCGTTAGATGAGGTCATGTGTGTGTAATGACGAACAGAGACATATAGAAAATATATATAGATTCTTTGTTTGAACTGAAAGTTGTGAATATAGTACAGTATGTGCTCTCTAAACACACAACACTCTAATTTTATTTTTATTCATATTTTGAATGGCTTTTATTTTTTGTTTTCATGTTAATTTTTAAACATTTTTAGTCATTTCATGGTGTGCTTTGTCATTGTCAGGAATCAGAACACAAACAGGTAAAGTTTGCAATGATGTTTATTAAGCACAGAGGACCAGTCACGGCAGGTAAGTTGACGAGTAGAGGTATATGTGGATGAGTCAATGGATAAAATAGATCTGACGAAGTCTCTTATCTGTTTCAGGTTGGTAGATGAAAGTTGAACAGTAGAAGACAGACGGGCTGAAGAAGGCAAGCAGATGAAGACTGAAGATTCGGAGGACCGGCTGAGTAATCCAACGGACCAGGTAAGTAGACGAAGCAGGTAAGTGGTTATATGTCTTCGTCTCAGATTGAGTGAGTTAGAATGTCAATGGTGAATCAACGAGACCTGACAAACTGAGTGAGGGAACTGGTGGTGTATATAAACAGTGAGTGAAGTGACAGGAGATTGGCGACAGGTGATGATGACAGGTGCAGGTGATCAGAACTCCGGGGATGCTGAACGAGTGGGCGGAGAGTAGAGGTCTGGTGCTGACGCTGATGCATCCGTGACAGTCATTTTATTATTTATTTTTTTGTTTTTGTTTTTAAATATTGCTATTTACGTAAAAAAAAAAAAAGTTTTATATTATAAAACCATTTTTTCTGAATGTTCTCTGAATGTTTAAAATGTTAAAAAAAATACAAAAATCTTGGTTATGCGAACATTAAAGTCCCCCTGTGGTGAAAATCAAGCTTTCTTTATATGTCTATGTGGTGTTTAATATGCTTAAAGCATGTGTAAATTCATAAGTCGACACCATTGCTGAGTATTTCCTCCTTAAAACTGCAGTGAACCAAAGACAGTCTCAAAAACACGCTTAGAAATCGCTGGTGTTTCTGACGTCACAAACTACCTTGTAACCAATCAGATCAACGTGTGATCGTCAACCAGTGGATCTCTGAGCTGAGTGAGTGAGTGGAGGCGGGGCTAATTTGCATATTTGTAGAACCGCGCATACTTAATGAGGCGAGGGTGTCGAGTTACGATATTTTAAAGCATTTTGGTGATCAAAGATGAGTTTTAAGGGATTAAATGATTGACTACAGGAGGATTTTAAGGAAACATTACATTGTATCATTCTTCACACATTATGGAATGTTACTTTTAAATGTTCTCTGAATGTTCTGAAACAAGTAGTAACATTTAACAGCCGGTAGATGAACGACGTCCAACTGAAATGCTTCAGGAAAAAACGCTCCATGAATGATGTAAAAATAATGTTTTGTGCCATCGTTTTGAGAACATTATTAGGGATCAGATAACACTGAACACATGTTCTAATGATGTTACTGGAAGATCGTATGTTCATAACTTTGAGAGAACCTGAACGTTCCCTGTTATTTGGGAAGGACAGATTTTCAAAGATTTATATTGTTTTTGTACTTCACTAGTTTTCATGAGTTCTCTTGATCATATAATCAGATTTGGTTTTTAAACAGATTTGGTTTGCTGTCCATAACATGAGAGATCGAGCTCTCAGATTCGGCTTTACTGCTCATATTCCCTAGAAACGTGATTAGATGAAGAAGCTCATCCTGAACTTCCGTCATGAACGTCATAAACAGAAGCTCGGCAGTGAACAGCTGGAACAGCTGGACGGACTTCAGATTCCCTGATTACACTAGAAGTCTTATAATGACACTCGAGTTAAAGTACACTTGATTTCTAATGAACGTATTAGAAGTAAAAAGTTCTGAGAAATGAAATTATGTTTATTTTATTCTACTCAGTGTCAGAACTGGACATTTAATATGTATTGACCTGCAAATAAGTCAACTTTTTATGCTTTTACCAAAACTTATTATACTCAAAACATTAAACTTCGGTATAGTAAAATATAATTTTAAGTTACTGATTATTCAAGTATGCAAACAAGTCAAATATAATAGCCTTCACCATATAGTAACTGAAACAAAGTGGCCAAAAATAGCATGAAAATGCAATGGACCGACGTCACAATTGTCAACATGCGTTAATGTTTTAGGAGAAACGCTATGCAAACATAGATTTAGTTCACAAATGACTGACAGTCAAGACATAAATATGATTTTCATTTACAATAATAGTTCAATTTCATTTACAATAATACTTAAATTTGCCATTAGAAGCTTTATTATGCCATCAGTCGAGCTTACTTTCAAACTCTTTGCCTTTTTTTGACCGATTCACTGAATCAGTGAGTCATTGACTCAAGAACAGCTGCAGTCGAATAGATTCGTGTATGAATCATTCTGGGGTGTTTCCCATACAACTCGCGGCTTCACTACTATAGTACGATGCATCGTTGAAGAAATCAACTAGCTTGTCACGACGGTTTCCCGAAACATCAATGTCGCAAATTGGTCGTTCAACCACGTTGGTTAATGATGTCACGCAGGTGTTGGAGTAATAACTTCTTTAATGAATCTGTTTGAGATCGAATTAATGCTCAATGTTTTGCCATAAATTACGGACATGCATCTGAGGACTATTTCTCATTTTTCTCAGTTATTTTACTTTATTTCCAGATTCAATCATAGGCTCGTTCTTACGCACTAGAGCTCGTTCACACATGCGCACTCTTCAAAAACTACGCTTTAAATCTCTTGAAAAACTAAAAGATGTAAATTACATTTGTATGTATTCTAAATAAAAGATATAGATTGTACTGAATGTCAGCTTGCTTATTTTGCTCAAGATCAGGATTTATTGAGTCCACATGTCATGCAGGATCAGATGGAGGACCTGAGCCTAGACACGCCCACAACACATGATGTAGTCAGCCGGATCCGGGCCGTATCCAGTCAGATGGTGGACCTGCGCCTAGACATGACCACAACGCGTGGTGTAGTCAGCCGGATCCGGGCCGTATCCAGATCAGATGGTGGACCTGCGCCTAGACACGACCACAACGCGTGGTGTAGTCAGCCGGATCCGGGCCGTATCCAGATCAGATGGAGGACCTGCGCCTAGACACGACCACAACACATGATGTAGTCAGCCGGATCCGGGCCGTATCCAGATCAGATGGTGGACCTGCGCCTAGACACGCCCACAACACATGATGTAGTCAGCCGGATCCGGGCCGTATCCAGATCAGATGGTAGACCTGCGCCTAGACACGACCACAACACATGATGTAGTCAGCCGGATCCAGGCCGTATCCAGATCAGATGGAGGACCTGCGCCTAGACACGACCACAACACATGATGTAGTCAGCCGGATCCAGGCCGTATCCAGATCAGATGGAGGACCTGCGCCTAAACACGACCACAACACATGATGTAGTCAGCCGGATCCGGGCCGTATCCAGATCAGATGGAGGACCTGCGCCTAGACACGACCACAACACATGAAGTAGTCAGCCGGATCCGGGCCGTATCCAGATCAGATGGAGGACCTGCGCCTAGACACGACCACAACACATGATGTAGTCAGCCGGATCCGGGCCGTATCCAGATCAGATGGTGGACCTGCGCCTAGACACGCCCACAACACATGATGTAGTCAGCCGGATCCGGGCCGTATCCAGATCAGATGGTAGACCTGCGCCTAGACACGCCCACAACACATGATGTAGTCAGCCGGATCCAGGCCGTATCCAGATCAGATGGAGGACCTGCGCCTAGACACGACCACAACACATGATGTAGTCAGCCGGATCCAGGCCGTATCCAGATCAGATGGAGGACCTGCGCCTAAACACGACCACAACACATGATGTAGTCAGCCGGATCCGGGCCGTATCCAGATCAGATGGTAGACCTGCGCCTAGACACGCCCACAACACATGATGTAGTCAGCCGGATCCAGGCCGTATCCAGATCAGATGGAGGACCTGCGCCTAGACACGACCACAACACATGATGTAGTCAGCCGGATCCAGGCCGTATCCAGATCAGATGGAGGACCTGCGCCTAGACACGACCACAACACATGAAGTAGTCAGCCGGATCCGGGCCGTATCCAGATCAGATGGAGGACCTGCGCCTAGACACGACCACAACACATGAAGTAGTCAGCCAGATCCGGGCCGTATCCAGATCAGATGGAGGACCTGCGCCTAGACACGACCACAACACGATGTTATCAGCCGGATCCGGGCCGTATCCAGATCAGATGGAGGACCTGCGCCTAGACACGACCACAACGCATGATGTAGTCAGCCGGATCCGGGCCGTATCCAGATCAGATGGAGGACCTGCACCTAGACACGTCCACAACGCATGAAGTAGTCAGCCGGATCCGGGCCGTATCCAGATCAGATGGAGGACCTGCACCTAGACACGTCCACAACGCATGAAGTAGTCAGCCGGATCCGGGCCGTATCCAGATCAGATGGAGGACCTGCCCCTAGACACGTCCACAACGCATGAAGTAGTCAGCCGGATCCGGGCCGTATCCAGATCAGATGGAGGACCTGCACCTAGACACGTCCACAACGCATGAAGTAGTCAGCCGGATCCGGGCCGTATCCAGATCAGATGGAGGACCTGCGCCTAGACACGACCACAACACATGATGTAGTCAGCCGGATCCAGGCCGTATCCAGATCAGATGGAGGACCTGCGCCTAGACACGCCCACAACGCATGAAGTAGTCAGCCGGATCCGGGCTGTATCCAGATCAGATGGAGGACCTGCACCTAGACACATCCACAACGCATGATGTAGTCAGCCTGATCCGGGCCGTATCTAGATCAGATGGAGGACCTGCGCCTAGACACGACCACAACGCATGATGTAGTCAGCCGGATCCGGGACGTATCCAGATCAGATGGAGGACCTGCACCTAGACACGTCCACAACGCATGATGTAGTCAGCCGGATCCGGGACGTATCCAGATCAGATGGAGGACCTGCGCCTAGACACGACCACAACGCATGATGTAGTCAGCCGGATCCGGGACGTATCCAGATCAGATGGAGGACCTGCACCTAGACACGACCACAACGCATGATGTAGTCAGCCGGATCCGGGACGTATCCAGATCAGATGGAGGACCTGCACCTAGACACACCCACAACACATGACGATGACATCACAGTTTTCTCCAGAGCGGATATATATATATATAAATTAACAAAATTAATAACTTTTTTACATCAAAAATGAACCATCACTGAACTTACTTAAGCTGGACTGTGACGCTATTTTCTTCTGGAAACAAACTTTGTTGGATTATTTTCCTATTATCACTGTAAAGCTGCTTTGAAACACTCTGTATTGTAAAAAGTGCTATATAAATAAAGGTGACTTGACTTGTGTGTGTGTGTGTGATGTTTGCTCCCTCTAACTCGCGTCTTGTTGCACAGGTGCTGCTGAATCAGTGCATGATCTGAGATCATCTGAACACTGTCTCTGCACAAGCAGAGTTTAATGACGGCCATAAACGCTTTATGGTTGGACCCGTCCCTTCAGCTGATGCCTATCACTGTCTTTATCAGCCGAACGTCTCTGACTCGATGAATATGGCCTGAAGACGCTTCTACTCCTGCTGTAATGAGCGGCTCATCGCTGAGTTTGAAAAACACAGCATTGTGGGAATTTTCTGATGCATCATCGTCTTCCTCGGTGTGTGTGTGTGTTTATGGTGTTTGTTGTGCAGGATCTGCAGGACGGGCGCGGCACGATAAGCAGCAGACGGGTGACAGGAGGAGTGTGTGTGTGTGTGTGAGCGGCTGGAGACAGTGTTATCTGTGGGCGGAGAGACGCCTCACGCGACGGAGACGTGGCCGATCACTCGAGGGATGCTGGGAGATCTGGGGTTCCTGGAGAGCACATGGAGTGTGTGTGTGTGTGTGTGTGTGTGTGAGAGAGAGAGAGAGAGAGAGAGTGTAAGTGTGTGCCGGGAGATCTGGGGTTCCTGGAGAGCACATGGAGTGTGTTTGTGTGTGTGTGTGTGTGTGTGTGTGTGTGTGTGTGTGTGTGTGTGTGTGTGTGAGAGAGAGAGAGAGAGAGAGAGAGAGAGAGAGAGTGAGTGTGAGTGTGTGCCGGGAGATCTGGGGTTCCTGGTGTGTGTGTGTGTGTGTGTGTGTGTGTGTGTGAGAGAGAGAGAGAGAGAGAGAGAGAGAGAGTGAGTGTGTGCTGGGAGATCTGGGGTTCCTGAGGAACACAGAGGAACACAGAGGAACACAGAGGAACACGGAGGATGAAGATGAACCGATGAGTGTGTTTGTGTACGGCGCGTTTATGGGCTTATTAGAGGCTCCGGCCAGAGAGACGCTCATAAAGAGAGGAAATCCATACACCGCATCAGAGGCATTTGTGTAGCGCTGAGCTCTTCCTGCAGCCGTCTGTGTGTGTGTGTGTGTGTGTGTGTGTGTGTGTGTGTGTGTGTGTGTGTGTGTTAGAGAGACCCGGCTCCGGCCTGTCTGTGTGTGTGTGTGTGTGTGTGTGTGTGTGTGTGTGTGTGTGTGTGTGTGTGTGTGTGTGTGTGTGTGTGTGTGTGTGTGAGTGAGTGTGAGTGCGAGTGTGTGTGCGTGTGCGAGTGTGTGTGTGTGTGTGTGTGTGTGTGTGTGTGTGTGTGTGTGTGTGTGTGTGTCTGTGAGTGGGTGTGTGAGTAACGTTTCCATAATGTTTGAAGAATGATACAATGGAATGTTTTAGCAGAATGTTCTTCTCGCTTCTCCATCTGCCAATCCGATGGCCGTTTGGCGGTTGTCATGAGAACGGTCTTGCCTGTGCCGAGTGTAGAGTTCGGTGGAGGAGGGGTTATGGTGAGGGGTTGTTCTTCAGGGGTTAGCCTCTTAGTTCTAGTGATGCTAGCATGATCAAACTTCGTGTATGTACTAGTTGTCATATCAACACAATATTGAGAAAAAATTGCGCCAAAATTCAGAAATCTTTGGAAGATATCACTGAACATTTATTTAACCACAGCAAAAGTAAATTTTTCATCTCCGTTTTTTGTGTTTATTCAAAATTAGACAAATCTGATATTATTGTGATCTTATATCTGTTATTTAACAGATGAGATAGTTGTTTAATGCTGATCTAACCAGCAGAAGACACTCGCTAGGTTTAAACCCCAGTTGCTCAGGCGGGGCATGTTGTCACACTGCGTTACAATGATTAAAACATGAAATTGTATTCTATACTTTTATGAATTCTATTGAGAAACCCTGAGAAAAGGGTGAATAAAGACTGAGAGTCCAATTATTAATTATTATTATGTTTTGAAGTAAGCTGTATAGCTGTGTTTTGCCATGTTTAAACCCCAGGTGTGCAGTGGGGAACGTCGTAACTGCGCTGAAACCTGTCCTGCTGTTCCAGTTACCGATGCAACTGGCATAATTAAGTTTTATGACTTTCTATTGAGAAACCATGAGAAACAGGTGAAGAAAGACTGAGAGGAAGAACCTGAATATTCAGAGAGAAAGAGAGAGACTTCTAATTACAGCAAACATTTTGACTAAACATCAGCATCATTCACAATTTTTACACCCGTTTTATTTATCATGTCAGTTATATCATTCAGGATCAGTCTCAGCTCATGGCTCAGGTGTTTGCTGGATTGGTCATGAGCGAGTCTTGGTTTCACAAACACACAGACACTGAGAGACAGAGATGGACATGAACGAGTGAGGAGAGACTGTCTCTCATCTCTGTCTCTCTGACTGAGAGACAGAGATGGACATGAACGAGTAAGGAGAGACTGAGAGACAGAGATGGACATGAACGAGTAAGGAGAGACTGAGAGACAGAGATGGACATGAACGAGTGAGGAGAGACTGAGAGACAGAGATGGACATGAACGAGTGAGGAGAGACTGAGAGACAGAGATGGACATGAACGAGTGAAGAGAGACAGAGACAGTGATGGACATGAACAAGTGAGGAGAGACTGAGAGACAGAGATGGACATGAACGAGTGAGGAGAGACTGAGAGACAGAGATGGACATGAATGAGTGAGGAGAGACTGAGAGACAGAGATGGACATGAACGAGTGAGGAGACACTGAGAGACAGAGATGGACAGAGATGGACATGAACGAGTGAGGAGAGACTGAGAGACAGAGATGGACATGAACGAGTGAGGAGAGACCGAGAGACAGAGATGGACATGAACGAGAGAGGAGAGACTGAGAGACAGAGATGGACATGAACAAGTGAGGAGAGACTGAGAGACAGAGATGGACATGAACGAGTGAGGAGAGACTGAGAGACAGAGATGGACATGAACGAGTGAGGAGAGACTGAGAGACAGAGATGGACATGAACGAGTGAATAGAGACAGAGACAGAGATGGACATGAACGAGTGAGGAGAGACTGAGAGACAGAGATGGACATGAACGAGTGAGGAGAGACTGAGAGAAAGAGATGGACATGAACGAGTGAGGAGACACTGAGAGACAGAGATGGACATGAATGAGTGAGGAGAGACTGAGAGACAGAGATGGACATGAACGAGTGAGGAGAGACTGAGAGACTGAGATGGACATGAACGAGTGAGGAGACACTGAGAGACAGAGATGGACATGAATGAGTGAGGAGAGACTGAGAGACAGAGATGGACATGAACGAGTGAGGAGAGACTGAGAGACTGAGATGGACATGAACGAGTGAGGAGAGAATGAGAGACAGAGATGGACATGAACGAGTGAGGAGAGACTGAGAGACTGAGATGGACATGAACTAGTGAGGAGAGACCGAGAGACTGAGATGGACATGAACGAGTGAGGAGAGACTGAGAGACAGAGATGGACATGAACGAGTGAGTAGAGACTGAGAGACTGAGATGGACATGAACGAGTGAGTAGAGACTGAGAGACAGAGATGGACATGAACGAGTGAGTAGAGACTGAGAGACAGAGATGGACATGAACGAGTGAAGAGAGCCTGAGAGACAGAGATGGACATGAACGTGTGAAGAGAGACTGAGAGACAGAGATGGACATGAACGAGTGAAGAGAGACTGAGAGACAGATATGGACATGAACGAGTGAGGAGAGACTGAGAGACTGAGATGGACATGAACGAGTGAGGAGAGACTGAGAGACTGAGATGGACATGAACGAGTGAGTAGAGACTGAGAGACTGAGATGGACATGAACGAGTCATTAGAGACTGAGAGACTGAGATGGACATGAACGAGTGAGGAGAGACTGAGAGACAGAGATGGACATGAACGAGTGAGGAGAGACTGAGAGACAGAGATGGACATGAACGAGTGAATAGAGACTGAGAGACAGAGATGGACATGAACGAGTGAGGAGACACTGAGAGACAGAGATGGACATGAACGAGTGAATAGAGACTGAGAGACAGAGATGGACATGAACGAATGAGGAGAGACTGAGAGACAGAGATGGACATGAACGAGTGAGGAGAGACTGAGAGACTGAGATGGACATGAACGAGTGAAGAGAGACTGAGAGACAGAGATGGACATGAACGAGTGAGGAGAGACTGAGAGACAGAGATGGACATGAACGAGTGAGGAGAGACTGAGAGACTGAGATGGACATGAACGAGTGAGGAGAGACTGAGAGACAGAGATGGACATGAACGAGTGAGTAGAGACTGAGAGACTGAGATGGACATGAACGAGTGAGTAGAGACTGAGAGACAGAGATGGACATGAACAAGTGAGTAGAGACTGAGAGACAGAGATGGACATGAACGAGTGAAGAGAGCCTGAGAGACAGAGATGGACATGAACGTGTGAAAAGAGACTGAGAGACAGAGATGGACATGAACGAGTGAGGAGAGACTGAGAGACAGAGATGGACATGAACGAGTGAGGAGAGACTGAGAGACAGAGATGGACATGAACGAGTGAGTAGATACTGAGAGACAGAGATGGACATGAACGAGTGAGGAGAGACTGAGAGACTGAGATGGACATGAACAAGTGAGGAGAGACTGAGAGACTGAGATGGATATGAACGAGTGAGTAGAGACTGAGAGACTGAGATGGACATGAATGAGTGAGTAGAGACAGAGAGACAGAGATGGACATGAACGAGTGAGGAGAGACTGAGAGACAGAGATGGACATGAACGAGTGAGGAGAGACTGAGAGACAGAGATGGACATGAACGAGTGAGGAGAGACTGAGAGACAGAGATGGACATGAACGAGTGAATAGAGACTGAGAGACTGAGATGGACATGAACGAGTGAGGAGACACTAAGAGACAGAGATGGACATGAACGAGTGAATAGAGACTGAGAGACAGAGATGGACATGAACGAGTGAGGAGAGACAGAGACAGAGATGGACATGAACAAGTGAAGAGAGACTGAGAGACAGAGATGGACATGAACGAGTGAATAGAGACTGAGAGACAGAGATGGACATGAACGAGTGAAGAGAGACTGAAAGACAGAGATGGACATGAACGAGTGAGGAGAGACTGAGAGACAGAGATGGACATGAACGAGTGAAGAGAGACTGAGAGACAGAGATGGACATGAACGAGTGAGGAGAGACTGAGAGACAGAGATGGACATGAACGACTGCAGAGAGACTGAGAGACAGAGATGGACATGAACGAGTGAATAGAGACTGAGAGACAGAGATGGACATGAACGAGTGAGGAGAGACTGAGAGACAGAGATGGACATGAACGAGTGAGGAGACACTGAGAGACAGAGATGGACATGAACGAGTGAAGAGAGACTGAGAGACAGAGATGGACATGAACAAGTGAGGAGACACTGAGAGACAGAGATGGACATGAACGAGTGAAGAGAGACTGAGAGACAGAGATGGACATGAACGAGTGAGGAGACACTGAGAGACAGAGATGGACATGAACGAGTGAGGAGACACTGAGAGACAGAGATGGACATGATGAACGAGTGAGGAGAGACTGAGAGACAGAGATGGACATGATGAACGAGTGAAGAGAGACTGAGAGACAGAGATGGACATGAACGAGTGAGGAGAGACTGAGAGACAGAGATGGACATGAACGAGTGAGGAGAGACTGAGAGACAGAGATGGACATGAACGAGTGAAGAGATACTGAGAGACAGAGATGGACATGAACGAGTGAGGAGAGACTGAGAGACTGAGATGGACATGAACAAGTGAGGAGAGACTGAGAGACAGAGATGGACATGAACGAGTGAGTAGAGACTGAGAGACTGAGATGGACATGAACGAGTGAGGAGAGACTGAGAGACAGAGATGGACATGACGAGTGAATAGAGACTGAGAGACAGAGATGGACATGAACGAGTGAGGAGAGACTGAGAGACAGAGATGGACATGAACAAGTGAAGAGAGACTGAGAGACAGAGATGGACATGAACGAGTGAATAGAGACTGAGAGACAGAGATGGACATGAACGAGTGAAGAGAGACTGAAAGACAGAGATGGACATGAACGAGTGAGGAGAGACTGAGAGACAGAGATGGACATGAACGAGTGAAGAGAGACTGAGAGACAGAGATGGACATGAACGAGTGAAGAGAGACTGAGAGACAGAGATGGACATGAACGAGTGAGGAGAGACTGAGAGACAGAGATGGACATGAACGACTGAAGAGAGACTGAGAGACAGAGATGGACATGAACGAGTGAATAGAGACTGAGAGACAGAGATGGACATGAACGAGTGAATAGAGACTGAGAGACAGAGATGGACATGAACGAGTGAGGAGAC
Organism: Leuciscus idus; assembly: GCA_021554675.1. Lineage (NCBI taxonomy): Eukaryota > Metazoa > Chordata > Actinopteri > Cypriniformes > Leuciscidae > Leuciscus > Leuciscus idus. Next base: position 498,810 of record CM038624.1, read on the forward strand.
ACTGAGAGACAGAGATGGACATGAACGAGTGAAGAGAGACTGAGAGACAGAGATGGACATGAACAAGTGAGGAGACACTGAGAGACAGAGATGGACATGAACGAGTGAAGAGAGACTGAGAGACAGAGATGGACATGAACGAGTGAGGAGACACTGAGAGACAGAGATGGACATGAACGAGTGAGGAGACACTGAGAGACAGAGATGGACATGAACGAGTGAGGAGAGACTGAGAGACAGAGATGGACATGATGAACGAGTGAGGAGAGACTGAGAGACAGAGATGGACATGATGAACGAGTGAAGAGAGACTGAGAGACAGAGATGGACATGAACGAGTGAAGAGACAATGAGAGACAGAGATGGACATGAACGAGTGAGGAGACACTGAGAGACAGAGATGGACATGATGAACGAGGGAGGAGAGACTGAGAGACAGAGATGGACATGAACGAGTGAGGAGAGACTGAGAGACAGAGATGGACATGAACGAGTGAAGAGACACTGAGAGTAATGAACTCCCGCTGTCGCAATCAATCCTCAAACCACATGCTTCAGATCCACAGCGCACACAAATATGACAATAATAATGTTTTGCTAATGTTAAGTTATGAAAACGTCATGTTCTCTGAACGTTGAAATTTTTTTTTTATGGTTGGTGATGTGAACATCAAAGTCCCCCTGTGGTGTAAAACCAGCTTTTAATGTAGTTTATGTGTCTATGTGGTGTTTTTAATATGCTTTAAGACAAACCATGTGTAAATTCATAAGTCGACAGCATTGCTGAGTATTTCCTCCTTAAAACTGCAGTGAACCAAAGACAGTCTCAAAAACACGCTTTGAAATCGCTGGTGTTTCTGACGTCACAAACTACCTTGTAACCAATCAGATCAACGTGTGATCGTCAACCAGTGGATCTCTGAGCTGAGTGAGTGAGTGGAGGCGGGGCTCATTTGCATATTCATAGAGCCGCGCATACTAAATGAGGCGAGGGTGTCGAGCTACAGACCCTTTCTGTAGATTGTGTGCCTCTCCATTCTTCCTCCAGACTCTGGGACGTTGGTTTCCAAATGAGATGCAAAATTTGCTCTCATCAGAAAAGAGGACTTTGGTCCACTGTGCTTTATTAAATCCAGAGTCAACGCAGCCGTCTACCAGGACATTTTCAGAGCACTTCATGCTTCCTTCAGCAGACAAGCTTTATGGAGATGCTGACTTCATGAGTACAGGGGGATTTTAAGGAAACATTACATTGTATCATTCTTCACACATTATGGGGATGTTACTTTTGAAAGTTCTACCAGAAAGACTCGGGAGAATTATTTCAACAAATCGTACATTTATTGACAGCTCAGCAAGCTGATAATATACAAAGTCATTTGGCGTAGGCCCCGTCCGTAGTGCATAATCCGAGGGTATCGGATCTGCAATTCCTGCCTGAAGACGAAGGCAGGGGCGCAGCCGACCCCCCCGGGAGGTATGGACAGGACCATCCTGGTGGTGGTGGGGAGGATGGGGGTAATCGTCGCTTCAGTATCTGCGAACTCAACATGTGTAAGTACCAAGCTTTTATACAGTGAGCATAAGAATAAGATTGGATAGAAGTGAAGGCAATAGGTGACGTAGTAATTGAGTCTTCCCGGCAGAACTTATGCTAAAGCTTTCATTTCTCTGGAATGTTCTGAAACAAATAGCATTTAAAAATTGTTGGGATAGAGGTCTGTCTATCTGTCTATCCACCTATTTTAAAACTTCTACTTAACTAAAACTATTTCAAACTTAAAACCTTCAAACTTCAATTATAAAAACGTCTGACTTAAAGCTATTAAGTCTACTTCAAACTTTCAAAGTTTTCTTTCAATAACACTAAGCTCGATGTACGGGAACGGACCACTGTATGCATGTTTCAGACAGATTTATTCTGCTTCTCTGTCCTGAAGCGCTTGACCATCACCTTTATCTTCTTTACACACTAGTGAAACAAGGGATATTTTTAGCTCGTCCACAGTCGTCTGTTCCGCCAATTCTTGAGGTTTCCCATTGTGTGTGATCACAGAGGTGAACATGAGGATCAGACCCAGAGAGACTGAGATCAGCTTCTGCTGGGCAACCAGTGACTGAACAACTCTATTAATAGAGTTCAGATCCACATCCCAGAGGAGAGAATAGCAGGAAACACACACACACACACACACACACAGAGAGAGTTGTGTTGTAAATCACGCGCAACCTAAACACTGTAATGAGTTTTCAACCAGAGGACGTTCACCTCAAATGAATCTGTTGAGAAGAATGCATCCTTACATGAAGAGTGGAGGGAAAACATGGACACAATCTCACAGCTGATCCACACTACCGCTAATCATCATCATCGTAGCAAACATGCGCTCCGCTAACAATAGATGTGCGTTCGGTTCCTCCATCGAGAGGATCTTCTTCATCCGCCATTCTGTGTTTACGTTCTCCTCATTTCCGCCGGGATCGAGTGGCCAGCCGTTCGAAGCGCTCGAGGGATCTGAAGTCGACTTCGCTTAATCTAATTTATCTTTTAAAGAATGCATGCAGCTGTGTTTCATTTACTATAATTCTCAAACACATCACTGATTGCACTGCCAGTTGCTTTGGCTTTTATTTCCTCTCCTGAAAAGCTTTTAATTTACCAAAGAAAACCCAGGATCCAACCTTTCTCCTTCCTGTTGAGTGTATGTGTGTTCAGATGCTCTTCAATCCAGCAAAAACTCTGAAAGGATCCGTTTAAAAGGACTGACACTTCAGTCAAACACAACACACATGCATTATGATCAAATTTATCAGCTTATGATAAAACATGCTTTACATTAGATTTATTCGACGTTCTTATAACATTATTATTTGATATGTGTTTGTGATCTCATGAGAGTTCTTAGAAATGTTCTTAGAACAAGATTCTCAGCACATCCTCATGATGCTTTTGATGTTTGCTGAACGTTGACATAAACCTTCTGTGGAATATTACAAAGAAATGTTCAAAGAATGTTATATTGTGGGTAAAATTAGGGTTATCGTAATATCGGAAATATCATAACCTATTAAATAACATTCTACACACGACAAGAAAAGTAGACGTTTTAACATTTTAGAGACATTGCAAATCACTGTTCCTACAACGTTTTCAGAACATTTGTCAGCTGTATTAGCTATTCTGTCTAGTTTTGCATTAGTATTTCAGAAATAAATGATGAAACTAAAGTCAAGGTCAAGGTCAACTTTATTTGTCAATGTAATTTGTAATATGGAGGAAACAGGCAAATGTCTGTATTTTGTCTCGTTTTAATGTTTACAACGTGTCCTAACTAGATACTATGTGATCAAATTCCAGCAGTTTGTTTGTCCACACCAGACGCCACAAAACCAATCAAAAATCACAGCCAATCAGAAGAGCGTGTGGGTGGAGTCTCTGCAAGAACAAATCACAGCCAATCAGAAGAGCGTGTGGGCGGAGTCTCTGTAAGAACAAATCAAAGCCAATCAGAAGAGCGTGTGGGCGGAGTCTCTGCAAGAACAAATCACAGCCAATCAGAAGAGTGTGTGGGCGGAGTCTCTGCAAGAACAAATCACAGCCAATCAGAAGAGTGTGTGGGCGGAGTCTCTGCAAGAACAAATCACAGCCAATCAGAAGAGCGTGTGGGTGGAGTCTCTGCAAGAACAAATCACAGCCAATCAGAAGAGCGTGTGGGCGGAGTCTCTGCAAGAACAAATCACAGGCAATCAGAAGAGCGTGTGGGCGGAGTCTCTCTGTAAGCCCACTGCACTCACAACCAAATCAATCAACAATGACAGCCAATCAGAGGAGAGTGTGGGCGGAGTCTCACTGTACTCGCAACCAAATGGAGACATACATACATCAAACACATATATATTACACAGTTTTAACATTTTAAAAATACATACTGAGTGAAAAACAGTAATTTTTAAAGAATACACTTGTTTTTTCACAGTTTGAACGTACGAGTTTCTTTTAATTTATTTGTAGATCTGAGGTGAATTTTCCATGTTCACTTTCAGTACAGATATAAATGATATTCAAACTCACATTAGATGCTTCGAACATTAAATAAAGCTCATAATCAGTTCCTGAGATTATCACTGCCATTATTTGACAGTGTTGTATGTTGTGTTGTGGCTGGTTAGGACAAAAACTCTGATTAACATGGAAAAGATGCCTTTAATATTATACAGTCAAACCAAAAACTATTCAGACACCAGATATCATTTGATACTTTTCTACTAGTGTGATCAGGACACTATAGTTCATTTATGTAAGCGAGGAGAGCAAAGCAAAATAAATTAAACTGTGACATATAATACCCAAAAATTCTTCATACCAATAAAAATTATAAAAATTTGGGACCAAAAATGATTGGGACACTTTGAGCTGATCATGTTTTGCTGAAGTGTTTTATCTTTAATTGCTAATGCTCTTTTTACACACAGACTGAACAAAATGAAGCATTGCTTGGTGATTGGTTGAGCTAAACTGGTATTATCTAATTGTGTAGTTAAATTTAACAGCTGACAGATATTCAACATAATTCATGTGTGAGACAGTCTAACAGAAGGACGGACAAAACCAGTCAAATATCAACTGATTTCTGCTCATATTTTATTATCATTTTCTAAACTATAGTGAATAAACTGTGATAATGTGAGAAATGTTGAAGATGTCTGAGTAAGTGTTGGTGTGACTGTATAGAGATAGTGAGTGAAAGTCTCATTCGATGACCAATGGCGAGTGTTTCCTTGCAATTTCATTTGATGCAAAAATATAAGCACTAGTTTCTCATATATGGAAATGTATTATGTAATATATCCCATTATATTTTGCAGTATATTCCCCCATATCTTTGTTCCGTGAGGGAGAGCCGGTCTATCGAGTGTTCCTCAGTGTATGTTTGCTTTGATGCTCTTTAGCTGTAATGATCCTCAGTGTGATGAAGATGAGTGTGTGTAACAGTGAGGTCAGAGCCCTGCACACACACCGTCAGAGACCCCAGATCAAGGGTCACGGCACCACAATCCAGAGCCACTGACAACCTAATTACGACTGAGGGACCCCGGCTCTAAACGCCCGCTAATGGGGCCGTCCCGACACCGCTGACCTCTGACCTCTGACCCCTGAGCCGAGCGTTTAGATGCTCAGAAACAGCGGGTTCATCCGAGCGCTGGCCGAGCGATAGCATCAGTTATCACACAGAGTGCTCCGCCATTAACAGTCATCAGACATGGGCTTTATCAGCGCAGGAATATCAGGAGGAGATGTTTGTAGAGTGCGTCATTAACCTTTCGCTCTCCATGAGTGACCGGATACAATAAAGAGCACAAATACATTACTGGAGGATTAATAACTCGCCTGAGTGAGATCATGCGGAGTGTGTCTGCGCTTCATGATGTCTGAAGGACACAGAGCAGCTTCTGGAAACCAGAGGAGATGCAGGACCAGAATCTGACGTTCAGGTGAAACTGTATTGTCATGAAATTATATTCAACGACGTGTTTGACATCAAACATCGAGAAAAGTGCATTAATCAGCTTTACTGACAGCGAGAGACAAGACAATACATCTCTCACACTCACACACACACACACACACACACACACACACACACACACACACTCACACACACACACACACACACACACACGCACACTCTCACACACACACACACACACACACACACTCTCTCACACACACACACACACACACACACACATACACTCTCACACTCACACACACAACTGTGTGTGTGTGTGTGTGTGTGTGTGTGTGTGTGTGTGTGTGTGTGTGTGTGTGTGTGTGTGTGTGTGTGGCGGACAGTGACACCTGCTGATCGATCCTCTCACTCTTTACATTTAAACTGCTTGTGTTTTTTTGCACATTTAATCTACATTTCTCACTCTAACAGGACAAACAAAAACATGTGTAAATAAAGCCATCCTGCAGGGGTTACAGGTCAGTTCATCCATTTAGTTTTCATCTATTTTATGGGTTCTGTCATGAGATAATTTGATCTATTTATTTGAATAACACTGTATGAATTAATCAGCTTGTAAACATACTTTTCTCTTGAAAAAAATTGCAATGATCCATTAAAAATGAAAGTATTATACAAAGATATTTCTCCTTATGGGTTCTGTAAAACCTGTTCTACACAGAAGCGTGTTCTCCAGGAGTGTGTGTGATGGTCAGAGTGTGTGTGTTTACGTCTTCTCACGCTCTCTAATCCATGAGACCGGGACACTTCTAATCCGTCATATCAGAAACACCAAATCCTTCCTTTAATATCAGATCTTAACACAGGATGAGTCCAACTTACTCCTGTAATCCAGGTCACACACACACACACACACTCTCTCTCTCTCTCACACACACACACACACACACACTCACACATTCTCTCACACTCTTTTTTGGAAGTTCATCAAACGGTTTTTAAATGTTACTTGTTTCAGAACTTTCAGAGAACATTCAAAAGTAACGTTCCATAATATTTGAAGAATGATACAATGTTACTGTTCCCTTAACGTTCACAGAACCAAGATTAAACATTTTTAAATCATTAGAAAAACCGTTCGATTGAAAAATCATTAGACGTTTTGAGCATTCAGAAAACATTCAGAAATAACATTTTCATAACTTCATGGGAACGTTAACACAAACATTCTTAGAACATCTGAGTTTGTTTGATGCCCATAAAGGATTTCCCACTTTCGGCGGGTTTATCGGCGGGTTTATCAGCGGGTCACGGAGGAGATCTCTAATCCTGCGAGCGAACAGGTGTTTGCATCCACACGGATCAGTGTCATCGGAAGATTAGACGTGTGTTTGAGGAACAGCAAACCATGTGTGAGGATTAAAATAAGGCATTATTCACAATATCCCTCTTTGCTCAATGTTCTTAATCTCGACCTGAGATATTCTCAGCTGAAGCAGGAACTGCTCATCACGGGTTTAGGGTCATTCTACAGAAACGTCCACTTTTGGTATGGCAAGATGTCTTCAAATGTATTTCTTTTTCTAACATTTAAACTTAGACCACATTATTAGATTTCCCTTTGACTTTATTAATACACATAAATGACAACTTAATGATTTTTTTATATTTTTCGTGCATTTATTTAAAGACTGCATGTACCATTTTTTCCCCCACTGGTGTTACCTTACTTCTTTGGCAATATTAAAGGTTTTTATGAAACATTATTTCTCAATTTTTTTTAGCAGATGTAGTGAGTGAAAACCCAGTCATGCAGAATATGGTCCGAGCAATTTTGCGTTTAAAAGACATCTAATAGCCGTCCAAACACAGCCTGACGTCTAACACAAGGCAAAGTTTGGGCTGTCAGTGAACATTTATTAGACGTCTAAACCAGCCCAAGAATAGACTAGTCATCAACTAGATAACAAAGAAATGAAATGAAACGACTAGTCTATTCCTGGGCAAGGAAGGAGCCGCGTGAAAACAAGTCTTTATTAATCCATAATCTGCCCCTGTAATTAGAATTGTGTGTGAAAATGATTAAAAGTGCTTGCTGTTTTACTGCCTCTAGTGTTCTTTTCTTTTAGAAACTCACATTTGTTTTTGTTAACACTATCGGCTAGGTTTAGGGTACATACAAACTCCAACGTAATAAAACGTTGCCATTTCACTTTGAAACTGTCGAAAGGTGTGATATGGGTAAGGTGATACGGGTCAGGTTGGGGACAGGTGAGATACGGGTCAGGTTAGGGACAGGTGTGATACGGGTCAGGTTAGGGACAGGTCTGATACGGGTAAGGTTAGGGACAGGTGTGATACGGGTAAGGTTAGGGACAGGTGTGATACGGGTCAGGTTAGGGACAGGTCTGATACGGGTCAGGTTAGGGACAGGTCTGATACGGGTAAGGTTAGGGACAGGTGTGATACGGGTCAGGTTAGGGACAGGTGTGATACGGGTAAGGTTAGGGACAGGTGAGATACGGGTAAGGTTAGGGACAGGTGTGATACGGGTAAGGTTAGGGACAGGTGTGATATGGGTAAGGTTAGGGACAGGTCTGATACGGGTAAGGTTAGGGACAGGTGTGATACGGGTCAGGTTAGGGACAGGTGTGATACGGGTAAGGTTAGGGACAGGTCTGATACGGGTAAGGTTAGGGACAGGTGTGATACGGGTCAGGTTAGGGACAGGTGTGATACGGGTAAGGTTAGGGACAGGTGAGATACGAGTAAGGTTAGGGACAGGTGTGATACGGGTAAGGTTAGGGACAGGTGTGATACGGGTACGGGTAAGGTCAGGGACAGGTGTGATACGGGTAAGGTTAGGGACAGGTGTGATACGGGTAAGGTCAGGGACAGGTGAGATACGGGTAAGGTTAGGGACGGGTGTGATACGGGTAAGGTTAGGGACAGGTGAGATACGGGTAAGGTTAGGGACAGGTGTGATACGGGTAAGGTTAGGGACAGGTGCGATACGGGTAAGGTTAGGGACAGGTGAGATACGGGTCAGGTTAGGGACAGATGAGATACGGGTAAGGTTAGGGACAGGTGTGATACGGGTAAGGTTAGGGACAGGTGTGTAATCCAACAGCTGGGTTTGTCCATATTTGACCCAAAATTGGGTTAAGACAATCCCAGCATTTTTAGTGTATAAAGTAGGACCGCAGTAAAGCATATGGAGCTGGTAAGGTGATGCTAACTCCAAAATATATTCGTTTACAAATCGTGCACTATGGTAGAAAGTGTTTTGAGGTCATAACACAATTGTCGACGCGTTCTGCCGAGACCGCAGAGGTGAACGGTTTGGGGGAATTCATTAGCGTTCAGACAGTGGCTAGTGTTACCGTGTCCAGGACCCTGCGCTGTAAGCAATACCTCGAGATGACATTTCCTCAAGCCAACCGGGAGATGATTAGAGAATGGGCTGTGATGAAACAACAAGGCTGAGATCTTTATCAGGGTTGAACATCCTCTCTCTCTCTCTCTCTCTCTCTCGTTGGCTCAGATGGCGTCTCTCGTGGGAGCTGACTATAAGTACTCCATCAAACCGACTGCATTAGTGTAATTTCGTCCCAGGAAATTAGCAGAGCCAAGCGGCGCCAATTAGAAGTCAATAGCTGGCTTTATTAATCGAGCTAGCCATCGCACTTGATTGGATTAAGCTGTGTGTGTGTGTGTGTGTGTGTGTGTGTGTGTGTGTGTGTGTGTGTGTGTGTGCGCGCACTTGCTGATTGGGTCTCATTGCTTCTTTCTGCAGCTCAGTTAAAGTCTGACAGTGAAATACAGGCGAGAGAACTTAAACTTATAAACCAGTCTGTTTACACCATCAAATATTCAGTCAATATGTTGTATGATTGTTGTTTATTTTGGTAACACTTTACAATAAGGTTAATTAGTTCATGTATTAACTAACATGAACTAACCATGAGCAATACATTTGTTACTGTATTAGTTAATCTTTTTTAGCGTTAGTTAATAAAAATACAGCTGTTCATTGTGTGTTCATGTTAGTTCACAGTGCATTACCTAATGTTAACAAATACAACCTTTGATTTTAATAACGTATTAGTAAATGTGGAAATTAATATTATCTAAGATTAATAAATGCTGTGGAAGTATTGTTCATTCTTAGTTCATGTTAACTAAGGTAGTTAACTAATGTTCACTAATGATTTATTTTTATTTCCAGCTGTAGACTAGGATGGATCTATTTTGCTGTGTTTACGCAATATGCCCATGTTTATTATTGCATCTGAAGAATATCTGTGTGTCTTCTAATGTTCGTGGGTCACTTTGGCCTCCGCCACCTTCATTACCTACTCATATATGTGGGATTATAATACGCACAATGGATTTGAGCGTAATCTCACAACGCTGTTACAGTCCTCTAAATTGCATTTTTAATCCGTCTCCGACATGGTCTGTGTTCTGGCTGGAGACGAATGGAAACATTGATCAATCTGTTTCTGTTGTTTACAGTGCAATACAATCTTGTCGGAGTCTTACCACCAGACTGCCAAAATAAACCTTTACTAATCTGCTAATGGGGAGTGAATTGAGAAAATGTACCTGACATAAATATTCCTTACTTACCATGCACCTGCAATATTTCAAACAATTTTATGTCCCATTGACAAAGGATTATTTTGCTGGTTTGCCTCAAATATGTAGGGTCATTGTTTTCACTGGAGACTCATCACACACTCGACCGACTAAAGTAAATCTCATTTAAACTTTGGTCAAATAATGCTGGGTTATTGCACAGTTATTGCTAAAGGAGAAAGAGTACAGGCTTTCTCTTTGAATTTTAGTGCACCAAATATCATAATCTTTCTTTCATTAAACTGGGGGAAAATTTTAGACAGCCAAACATTGACAAAGACTTCTTGTTCCAAACTTTAAGCGATAAATATATCTGTGTGTCATATGATAATTGTCATAGAGACGGCAGATGAATCCCAGTGGGCACAAACACACACAATGAAATCGGACCCAAAATAGAGCCTTGAGGGACACCATATTTAAAAGGGAATCACAGAGGATGAAGTGTTTGCAAAATTAACAGAGAATGTAGATGTGAGTGAAATGAATTCCTTTTTGATGATCTTTGTGATCAGTTATTGAACGGAACTGAATCAACACTGAACTGACCTCAGATGAACAGTGACACTATTGTCTTTATAGAGTTGCTTTACAGCAGAACTGTATTCGGTTTGCATCAGCGATCATTATTTTCATTTTTATCCCTGTAAAGCTGCTTTGAAACACTTCTATTTCGCATCAGTGACTACTTGCGATTGGTCTCATTTTATTTCTCATTAATGAGAGTATTTCAGCATCTTGTCTTTTCAAGAAATTGAACATCCCAAGAAAAAACAAGTCCCTGAAGCGCAATAAAAAACCTTGCATTTTTTTTCTTCAAAGTGCTACAAGAATTAAATCACAGAGTGTGGTTGAGGAAAACAGACTTTGTGATGCTTGAGTGACGGAAGCAAAATTATTAAGACGTGACTAACTTCTCACACTGGCAGTGCGGTCAATAAAGTCTTGATTTATTTCAGTAACAGTCTTTCAACCAAAACTTTGATTTCCCAGCTCCTAGAGTATCAGATGAAATTAAATTGTCAGTTAATGTTCGGAAAGTGTGTTTTACGCTTCATGTAAGGATTTGAGCTGTGCTCGTCCACTGAATGCTGAAAGACCCAAACCTCGGATGAATTTGTAATGTTTACTCAACGATCCTCTGCTAGTCCATCATCACAAAGATCACCATTGAGTTCTGGAATCATGTGAGGGAAACATCGAGGGCATGACCACAGATGAAGAGCAGTGAACTCCAGAAGAGCCCGCGGAGGAATAATATCATCTATACTCGGTTATCACTCACAGGCTTTCACCTCCCGTTTCATAACTTAAAGAGCAAAGCGTTCTCAGAACATATCTTTTGAAAGCTGAATGTAACTTGTGTTATAATAGATGCACTTTACATAGTTATTGAACTGAACTGAATCAACACTAAACTGAATTGATCTGAATAATGGCACTTTAGAGCTGCTTTACAGCTGAATTTGTCTCATATTTGATGAAGTTTGCATCATTAGGGCTTGCATGGGAAAAGACATCAGGGAAGTTGGTGAGGAACGCCGGATCTAGAACCGCGGCGTGGGTCTCGAGGGATCGCTGCTCCTGGTCGAGGGAGAACAGCCGGTAAGTCCATCTCGGTCAGGTCCGTTCTTCTGTCACGTAACGCGGTAGCAAACACACGAAGACGAGGAGGAACAGGAAACAGGATCTTTTAATAACAAAACCTCAGGAAACATCAAACACACGCTATATCATAGACAAGAACACACGAAAAATGAGGGAGAACACAGGGTACACATGCAAGGGCAAACAAAGGAACTTAATCAGGTAATTAACTGGACACAGGTGAATGAAATGACTGGGGAAACTGGGTCTCAGGGACTGAACCAAAAACACGATGAAGGGGGAAACACAGAGCATGTTACAACTCTATGAACACTGACAGAGGTCACTTTGACGGCAGCAACCGGCTGAAAAAATGCAAGGTCTCCAGACACATTTTTGTCAAAGTTGACCTTTTATCTTCAGCGCATGCTTTTCAGAACGGCAGAAAAACAATGATAAAGTGGAACAACTTGTTTCTAGTACACCTGTGCAGATGTGGCACTGTAATGAGTTTAACTTGTTGCACTGAACTCTATAATGCCCTAAAATCCTAAGCAAACTACTAAACATACAGTATACTACACTTAAATGTAGTTGCACTGCAGCAAACTACTCAATGTTACAGATAAAACGCATTTTATCTGCTATACAGTTTTCATTGCGCCGCTCATAATGAAAAGGTTGCACTAATGTCTGCAGGCCTTGTGGGGAACAGGGTTGTGATTGTGTTTCCGTTGCAGTGCGTTTTGTTTGTGCAATGAAATGTGTTTCTTATAAGAAGTTCTCATGAGAGCGAGCCGTTCGTAAAGCTTCTTTGTTATATGTTTTCTGGTTTGAAAGAGAGCATTGAAATCCTGCTGTTTGGAAACCCAGAGGGCATTGGCTTACTGAAACTCTATCATGGTTCAAATCACTTTTTGTCTTTCATTGGACATGGCGGGACAACAAATTACTGTTCCTCGGTCCTGCTCTGAGACTACGCTCACGTCTGTAACGCGCAGGGCATGTGGAGTGCAGTGGCTGGAAGTATTAGCAGTCCAGAGACATGAATTATTAACATCAATGAAACATATCATAGCTTCTGATGAACAGATGTAGCGCTCATGAAGTGGACGATGATGCAGGTTATACATCAGTGAACATGAACACAGAAGGAATAGCGGAACAGATGACCCCAAATGTTTCTGAATGTTCACAACGTCTAGTTTCTTAAAACTTCTATAAATGTTTTTTCTTGGTTATTAGGAAACATTCCATTTTGCGAACGTTATGGAAATGTTACTTTTAAATGTTCTCCTGAAACAAGTGGCGGCATTTAAAACTAAAACATTTCAGAAAACAAAACGCTTCGGGTTGTGAACGATGTAGAAATAATGTTTTTGTGCTAACGTTTTGAGAATATTACTAGGGGCCTCATTTATAAAACTTTGTGTAGGATTTGCGTCAGAAGTGGCGTACGGATGAAACACAGGACGTGCGTACGCACAGATATATTCGGATTTATAAAACCGTGCGCTGCACATCCTACGCAGTTTTCCCTTAATAAATCACAATCAATTCTAAATGTAGCGCAGCTTTTGCGGCTTCATGTCACGCCCATAGTTGCCCATAAATAGTCCGTGAAACGCCCACAAGTTAATATTCATCGATTGCGAAATCATGGCAAACACAGAGAGGAAAACCAAGAAACGTAACTTCACTAAATGTGAAGTAGACATTATCGTTGGCGAGGTGGAAAAGAGGAGTAAAATGTTGTTTGGAGGGCACAGTGTGGCCATTACTAATGCCAAAAAGGCACTTGAGTGGCAAAAGGTTGCAGACGCCGTTAATGTTGCAGCCTCACAACCTCGACCGTGGCCGAAATAAAAAAGAAATGGTCGGACATCAAAGTCGATGCAAAACAGCGTCTAACGCTCCATCGCCAGAGTGTGTCTGCCACGGGTGGGGGAAAGGGCACACCGGAGCTGACCCCTCTTGATGAGAGACTGGCGGCAATTATTGGGGAATCCCTATTAAGAGGAGTGGAGACTGAGGCGGAGGGGGACACTGACGCGCCAGATGCACACACTTTCACGTGTTTCTTCCATCTGCCGACGGCCCGACGGATGGTGTCGCCATTTCTCATTTCACCCGTTTTTGTGCGTACGCCTGGGTCAGAGTTTGCGTGAAGGACCGCACATTTTCCCGTCAAGTTTGCTTTTTATAAATACCAATTATTGCGTAGAGAGCGGCGTACACCTTCTTTTGTGCGTACGCAACGTTTATAAATGAGGCCCCTGGGGCCTCATTTATAACCGTTGCGTGCGCACAGAACAGGGCCTGAGAGAGGCGTACGCCACTTCCGACGCATAGGTTGTGATTTATAAAAACAAACTTTACGGGAAAATGTGCGCACCTGCACTTAAACTCTGACCCATGCGTACGAGTGTTCTGGAGATGGAGCAGTTTGGCGACACCGATGGTGAGCTGGAGTTAAGTGTCTTTTTGGTCACTTTTAGACAGAAAATCTAAAGAAAATTAAACATATACAGAAAGATAATACAAATATAATTTCACTCACCAAGCCTGTCACTTGAAGCAAACATCCATCCCTTCTTAAATGTCCGTGCCAGCGAGCGCGCTGGGCCGTTTAGTGAAACTGATGCAAGTAACAGTTAAAATTAATAAAATAATGATTTAAACTATGTTTTACTTCTGATATAAACATTTAGATTAAATATGCCATTCAAACACTTAAACATGAGAAGTTACAACGTTTTTTATATTCAATCAATAGAAATATTTGTAGTGGATGCGCTGCTTCTGAACACTTTTCCTCTGGCGTGCTGTGTTTTAATGTTTTAACCACAGAGATAATTGCTTATCATGATAAATGCCAGATTGTCTGAGAAAATAGTTTCGTGCAAATAATGCCCAAGGCCTATCTGTTTCCATTAAAAATATAAATCAACTAAAAATACAATTCGGCCAGTGGAAAAGATTGAGAAAAACTTTCTTTGAAATGTATTTTACACTATTTGATTTATGTATTCAAAAACAAGGCAAGGATAGGCAACTACATGATTTTTATTAATGTAATGTGTCTTGTACCGTTAAACGTTATCACGTGGATGAATAATCATATGCAAATGATATGCAGATGAGGATCTGCATAGTAAAACGAGGCGTTGTAAGCTCCACATATGGTTATTTCGGGGTGGAGACGCATGTGCGCACAATCTTCCGCTGACTGGGATTTATAAAGTGAATTCTGCAGGTTCTGGCGTACGAACGGTTTTATAAGTCTGAATATTTTTTGCGTATGCCATTTTTTGCTTTCGGGCGCACGTACACTTTTAGTAAGGTTCCTACGCACAATTTTATAAATGAGACCCCAGATAACTTTGAACGAACGTTCTATTAACGTTACTGGAAGAACGTTTGTTCATAACTTTGAGAGAACCTTGACAGGATATGTTCTGTTAGCTGGGTAGATGAATGCACAGAATCCTGAAGCAAATAAGAAGGTTTTGCATTTTTATTTGAAGGAAAAGTTTGTTCAAATTCCCCTCATGTATTTTGTATGTAAGGCTCGGGAATCTTCCAGTCGGGGTTTAGGAAACAATGTTACCGAGTCTGCTCTTTTAGGAGTGTTAAATTATATATTATTATCTGTTGATTCAGGGAACTCAAGTACTTTTGCTTTTATATTTAAGTGTGGCATCCGCCTTGAACACTGTGTGGATGTTAAAGGTTGTGGTCTGAATACTAGAACTTTCTCAGTCTGTGTGAATGGGTTTCATCCTCCAAATCAGTCTTGATTCCCCTGGGATCTATCCTTGGACCCCACTTAGTTTTCTCTATATATGCTCCTTCCGGGTTTGATTTTTAATAAACTGAGAGAATCGCTTCATTGTTATGCTGACGTCACTATGTGCCTTTTAAAGTCCCCTAGTAGTAAATCATTTTATCCCTTAAACCTCATCTTTGATCACCAAAAGGACATATTTAAATGTTTTTCCTTGAAAAATAATGTCCGTGCCTTAAAATATCTTGACTGTAACTCGACACCCTTGCCTCATTTAGTATGCGCGGCTCTATGAATATGCAAATGAGCCCCGCCTCCACTCACTCACTCAGCTCAGAGATCCACTGGTTGACGATCACACGTTGATCTGATTGGTTACAAGGTAGTTTGTGACGTCAGAAACACCAGCGATTTCAAAGCGTGTTTTTGAGACTGTCTTTGGTTCACTGCAGTTTTAAGGAGGAAATACTCAGCAATGGTGTCGACTTATGAATTTACACATGGTTTGTCTTAAAGCACATTAAAAACACCACATAGACACATAAACTACATTAAACACTGGATTTACACCACAGGGGGACTTTAAGCAAAATGCGATCCATGGTTTGAGCACTTCAGCTTCTTGTTTGTCAGATATTAAAGCATGGATGTCCATCAAAGTAAGACTGAGGCCATTGTGTTCGGACAGTGTTTGGTATCTTGGCCTCATATATTAAACCCTCTGTTAAAGATTTGGGAGTTGTTTTTGATTCTGCTTTGAGATTTGATAAATGCAGTAGTTAAATCCAAATTCTTTCAGTTAAGACTCCTTTCCAAGGTTAAGAGTTTTTTTTACTTTTGCTGAGTTCGACAGAACTCTTCTCGACTAGACTCAATTCATATAGATATTAGCCAATATATGAATCATTTCCAAACGGTCCAAAACACAGCTGTTAGACTTCTGACTGGCACTCGCAAATATGAATATATCACTCCTGTTGGAATAATCTCAATAGAATTGCTTTTTAAAGCAAAATTAAAAACGACTCTATAAGAGTTTGTGAGTTCCCAGCATGCATTACAACATGAGTAAGTGATATGGCTACAGTTACAGGATTATGGTTTTGCTGTTCACCTTCAAAAACTATATCCTAGACTTCTTTGCTTTGAAAAGTGAATGAGCCTTCGAAAACAAAGAAAGCATGGAGGCTGGGTTTAAAGCAAGGCAATATATGTTACATATGATATTTGCTACGGTTAGTTTAGGGTTCGGTGTGCGGTGAACTAGGGTTTCCAGTGGAGATCATGTCCTTGCATAACCCTGATGTTTTCCCACACACGGCCCTCTCAGATAAGCATTTGTCTAAGTCAAATCCCTGTTTTAATTGCTGTGTTCTCTTTTTGGCTTAACGAAAAGTTTAATGGTAGCCGTGGGGCTGATGCACTCATATCTGTCACACAGAGACATTATAGACATTCCTCTCCAACACAAAGTCCCAACACAAACTTGGGTTGAAGAAGCGGTCAAACCCCTCCACCCTCTGGAATTAAGCCCCACCCCTCTGGAAAACAACCCCGCCCCTCATGTTAAAGCCCCGCCCCCTTCAACACATAGCCCCGCCCCCATCTACAGTCAAACCTAAATGTATTCAGACACCTTCAACATTTCTCACATTATCAGTTTATTCACTATAGTTTAGAAAATGGTAATAAAATATGATAAATCCGTTGATATTTGACTGGTTTTGTCCGTCCTTCTGTTAGACTGTCTCACACATGAATTATGTTGAATATCTGTCAGCTGTTAAATTTAACTACACAATTAGATAATACCAGTTTAGCTCAACCAATCACCAAGCAATGCTTCATTTTGTTCAGTCTGTGTGTAAAAAGAGCATTAGCAATTAAAGACAAAACACTTCAGCAAAACATGATCAGCTCAAATGTTTATAACTTTAACAGGTAGTCACTGTATGAAGAATATTTGGGTGTAATATGTCACAGTTTACTTTATTTTGCTCTCCTCACTTACATTAATGAACTATAGTGTCCTGATCACACTAGTGAAAATATATCAAATATTATATCTGGTGTCTGAATAATTTTTGATTTGACTGTATGTACCGATTATATTACTTCATCTCTTCCTTCGATTGCTTCATGGCTGTTAAAATATCAGATGGTGAACGTTACCATTAAACTCCACCAATGTGACTCGTTTCGTATGTTTATAAGAATGGCTGACCGATGAAATCTGCTGACTTGTCATCTCTCCAGGATATGTTTATTAAATATTGATGAGAAATATGATTGCACTTCATACTTTCATTCATCCACGATCCGTCACTCCCTCAGTTCTCTAATACATGACCACACGATTAATGTGTGCAATATCAACCTTGAGCAGCAACATAAATATTGACACTATACTTTGTTAGAAGCAACTTTCCCATAAGGAAATGCACCTCACAAACACACACACACACACACTCATGGTGAAACTTGACAAAGGTATCTAGGCGTGGGGACCGTTGGCTTCACTCACACAGCAATTATCTCTTTATAGATCTAACCTCTAAATGTAAGTGCCCTGCTAAAAGCCTGTGTACATAAACATCTCTGACTGGGAGACATTCATCTGATATTGAGTCAGGCTTTGACAGGCTTTAAAGACGCTCTCGTGATGACAGAACACCAAGAAAACAATCTCGTTCTCTGTAACCACTTCATTGTTTCTCATCACTCGTGTGAAAGCAGGAATCGCCTTCAAAAGCTCAGCACTCAAGATGCGTTTTTGATTACAAATATCAGCTATGAAAGATAAGGAGTGAGTAATTATGTTTCCTCACATTAACTGTTTCACCGCCAGCGTTTCATTTTTTAAGTCGCCGATTAACGGCGGCATTTTTGTCGCAGATAATATTTTTTTGTATGAAAATGTAAACAGTCAATATAGCAAAAGAAAGAACAGAGCCTCTGCTTTATCCCATATCATTTTATCCCTTAAAACTCATCTTTGATCACCAAAATGACATATTTAAATGTTTTTTTTTCTTAAAAAATGCCTTAAAATATCTTTTTTCCTTAAAAAATCCCTTAAAATATCTTGACTGTAACTCGACACCCTTGCCTCGTTTAGTATGTTCGGTTCTATGAATATGCAAATGAGCCCCGCCTCCACTCACTCACTCAGCTCAGAGATCCACTGGTTGACGATCACACGTTGATCTGATTGGTTACAAGGTAGTTTGTGACGTCAGAAACACCAGCGATTTCAAAGCGTGTGTTTGAGACTGTCTTTGGTTCACTGCAGTTTTAAGGAGGAAATACTCAGCAATGGTGTCGACTTATGAATTTACACATGGTTTGTCTTAATTAAAGCATATTAAAAACACCACATAGACACATAAACTACATTAAAAGATGGATTTTCACCACAAACAACAACAACAAAAACATTATTTTAGGTTCATTCATTCTTTTTTAATCAAAACTTGAATGTCAAAGTTTGAAAACTGAGGAAATCGCGTTTTTGTCAAAGACTTTGTCCGGATGGGATTCAGAGTGGTTCTGTGTCTTAATTTTTGCCTATTTCCAAGGGGGTTCCTCAAGGCTCAGTATTAGGGCCCATATTATTTTCAATTTATATAAAAAAACTTTGTGAAAATCTATCGGATGCTATGTATCACTTTTATGCTGATGACACTGTTATTTACTGTAATGCATCATCTACTGCACAAGCCCTTGAACTTTTGCAGTCTGCATTCAATACTGTTCAGAACCGTTTAACACAGCTTAAGCTGGTCTTAAATGTACAAAAGTAAAAAATAATGGTATTCACAAACTCAAGACAACTTCCAGTTTCTTCTTCAAGCATCTCAACAAATTGAGTTAGTTAACAGTTATAAATATTTGGGTATAATCATTGATTCTAAACTATGTTTCAGAACTCATGTTAGCTATCTGGTTTCTAAGCTTAAGATAAACCTTGGCTATCTTTACAGATCAAAATCATGCTTCTCCATTCGCGCTAGAGAATACCTGGTGATGGCCATATTTTCTTCCCATATTAGATTATGGTGATCTGATATATATGAATGCTTCTGCCCAATGTTTGAAGAAACTGGATGTTGTGTATCATTGTGCTTTAAGTTTTTTCACTGGTTGTGGTTATAGGACACATCATTGGCCCTCTCTTTATGCAAGAAGGCACACTCACTGGCTATGTTTCATTTACAAGGCACTTCTTGGACTAGCTCCTACTTATTTGAGTGTCCTTTTAACAAGAAATCACGGCCATTATGGATTACGTTCAAATGTTGTACTACACTTGTTGGTCCCTGTGTCAAAACAGAATAAGGCAAAAAAGCCTTTATGTTTGCAGCACCTTCTGCCTGAAACATTCTTCAGAAATCGTGGAAAATGACTACCTTTATTTCTTATAGACAGTTTGTTTCAACTCTGAAGAATGTGGAGCAGGTGAACATTGGTCAGTGTAAATGTTCATAAAGTTGTGTTTAGCCTTATCCAGCACAGGGTCTTGTGATATATATGTATGTGTATTTTATGTGTTTTTTTATATGTTGGAAATTGTTCATTATGTTTTTTATGCTGCATCTTGGCCAGGTCTCTCTTGTGAAAGAGATTTTTAATCTCAATGAGTTTTTACCTGGTTAAATATAAAAAGAGTGACGATCAAAACACAGATTGAGTAGATTGAGTCCATCAACGCTTCATTCAGTAACATTAGACAGTTTTGATTTATATGCTGTTGAATGTTTGATGATCACTTGTACAGTAAAATGTTCATTCTGCTCCTTCTGGCTGTGTGTGACTCATGTTACCTTCCCTACGTCTCAATCACTCACACACTCACACCAAAAACTATTCAGACACCAGATATCACTTTTGATATTTTTCACTAGTGTGATCAGGACACTATAGTTCATTTATGTAAGTGAGGAGAGCAAAATAAAGTAAACTGTGACATATTATACCCAGGGACTACCAGTGACATTTATAATAATTTGGGACCAAAAACGATTGGGACACTTTGACCTGATCATGTTTTGCTGAAGTGTGTTGTCTTTAATTGCTAATGCTCTTTTTACACACAGACTGAACAAAATGAAGCATTGCTTGGTGATTGGTTGAGCTAAACTGGTATTATCTAATTGTGTAGTTAAATTTAACAGCTGACAGATATTCAACATAATTCATGTGTGAGACAGTCTAACAGAAGGACGGACAAAACCAGTCAAATATCAACTGATTTATCATATTTTATTACCATTTTCTAAACTATAGCGAATAAACTGATAATGTGAGAAATGTTGAATAAATGTTGCTTTGACTGTGTGTACGCCATTGCTCGAGTGCCCAGTACAGAACCTTGCAATGGGTTTAAATGGAACATCCTTAGCCCTTGATCACTAATGGGAAAACTAAGTTTGCTTTGCAATTGTCGCTTTGATCCGGCGATTGCGTTACTATTTCAGCAGATCGTAACAGCGCCCCCTACTGTATAACAGTGACCATTTATTTCCGGCAATCAATGTTTTTAGTGTCGATAAGAGTTTGCAAATGTGTCTAGCAGAACATTCATTCTGGAATATACATTTCACACAGCTGGACGGCTTCTTAATGGCGATAACCCGGTGTAACCCGATCCAGTGTGAATGGAGTCGTTGTTTGGCTTCTCATAATTAGGCATGACAGTCGAGGCGTGAACAGATTCCCATCATTACAGCCCTAAAAAGCCCATTAGAATCGATGCCACGCTCCGGTCAGACTCGCTGTCTGCTATATTGGGGCCGAGCCGGAGACCAGTGGATTGCATTACATTAACACTGCCACAAACAACACGGCAACCTTATAGCCACTAACACCAGAGTAATGGACTGAGGAGCCATTCGCCCACAATCAGGGATTAACAGAGATTTGCAGTGCTTTCACAAACACTTCACCTGCCTGAAGAGGCTGTCCGTTCATGTGTTAATGCCTGAACTTCACGTCCTCCTGATGGCCATGAGCTGAGTGTTGTTGACTTTGGATTGGAAAGATCAATGAAGATGGAAAGTTCTAGAGGAGAAGTTTCTCATGACGTTTTTCTTTCCTCCGCTGCCCATCAGTCATTTAGGTTTCACTTTATTTTGATGGTCCCTTTAACACATTCTGTTGACTATGAGTAATGTTGCACATACATGTTTACTAACTCTCATTAGAGTGTTAGTAGAGTATTAGTAGACTGGTAGAGTTAGAGTTAGAATAAGCTGAAAAGTAGTTGCAAAGCAGAAGAACCCAGAATATAAACAATGCACAGTTTCTTGTTAAGCGTTTTCCCACAGAAAACCATTATAAAGAAAACACTTAACTATGGAAGCTTGTTTCTGCAACAGAAAACATTTTAAAAGATAATTGCAACTTTTTGCAATTCTGATTTTATTTCTCAGAATTGCGTGATATAAAGTCGCAATTGTGAGTTATAAAGTCCAATTCTAAGTAAAAAAAAGACTCGGAGTTGCATGCATCTCACAATTCTGACTTGATTTCTCCCTTTTGCATGTTATAAAGTCAGAATAGCGAGAGTTTATATCATGCAATTCTGACTTTATAACTCGCATTTGCAACTTTATATCATGCAATTCTGACTTTCTGAAAAAGTCAGAATTGCGAGATGTAAACTCACAGGTGTGAGATAAAAAGTCTTAATTACCTTTTTTTATTTTTTATTCTGTGGCGGAAACAACCTTCCACACTTAACCATTGAGTGTGTTGTGTTTATATTCTGGGCTCAACTGGTTGGCCAGTTTATAATATACAGGTGAACAGCTGAGCCCAGAATATGAACACAACACTCCTAATGGTTAAGTATGATAGTATGCACCTGTACACTGTATAGTGAGCTGTGATAATCTCTAGTCTCTGACCACAGTCGGGTATGATGGGCGTTAAACAGCGTTAGAGACAGGGAGGTCAAAAACACTGAGAAATTGTACTCAAGTGCAATTAATTGTGGATAAACTTTTATTCTCTCTCAAGTAGTTTTTTGGGTAAGTACGTGGACTTTTTGACAGTATCTGTACATTAACTGACTTTCTCATTTTAGACTTTGAAACCAGTCAGAAATCACTATTTTCTCATTGTTGTTAAACTGTAGAAGAAAAAACAGTGTCATTACCTGAATATTAGACATTCTACTAACTATAAGTAACTTTTCAACTACATGTCAACTATCAGTCATAGTCGACTGTCTGCTTAATATCTGAATACACTTTATGTTGATGTTCCTAAACATTCTACTGACTATAAGGAACTTGGCAACTACAGGTCAACTTATTCTCCTAACCTGAACCCTAACCTAATACTTTACTAATACTCTAATGAGAGTTAGTTGACATGTAGTTGAAAAGTTACTTATAGTTAGTAGAATGTCTAAAGTGGACTATTGAAATAAAGTGTAACCGATGCTTTTGTCCAAAGCGACTAACAGTTGACTAAAGTCATCCATCATTTCTATAGTTTGTGTCTGAAGGGAACAGTTCACCATTAACATTCCATCATCATTCACTCACCATCATCTTTCAAAGTCACCTTAGGATAAAGAAAAATAGGTTTATTTTTTAAGTCCCCCTGCAGTCAATCATTTTATCTTTGATCACCAAAATGACATAATTAAGTGTTTTTACCTTTAATTCTTAATGCCTTAAAATATCTTGAATGTAACTCGACACCCTTGTGAATTTACACATGGTTTGTCTTAAAGCATATTAAAAATCAATAAAGAAGTGGTTTAACTATTTGAGGGATATTGTTCTTTTGGAAAAATCATTAGCTGTGATTCAAAAGACACTAAAGGATAAAGTTATTGGTGCACTTTTGAAACCACCTGTTCTTGCATAGATCACTTTACCAGGTCTTCACAACCATTCTTCTGTGATTATCTCAGAACACATGCAGGAGAAAACACAGCGAGAGAAGAGACACCACTAACTGCTACTCCAAATGTTCTTATCCACATAATAAGCCTCAGTCGACACTGCCTTCGATCACCAGCACATCATCTGATCAGCTGCAACCAAAGAAGCACTTAAAACCTTCACTCGAAAATATCTTGGGTTATTTTTTAAGTATTTGTGTAGTTTTTGTGTTACCCAGATCCTGGGTCAGACGTAACAACCCAGTGTTTGTGTAGTTCTTGTGTTACCCAGATCCTGGGTCAGACGTAACAACCCAGTGTTTGTGTAGTTCTTGTGTTACCCAGATCCTGGGTCAGACGTAACAACCCAGTGTTTGTGTAGTTTTTGTGTTACACAGATCCTGGGTCAGACGTTATAACCCAGTGTTTGTGTAGTTCTTGTGTTACTCAGATCCTGGGTCAGATGTAACAACCCAGTGTTTGTGTAGTTTTTGTGTTATTCAGATCATGGGTCAGACGTAACAACCCAGTGTTTGTGTAGTTTTTGTGTTACACAGATCCTGGGATAGACGTAACAACCCAGTGTTTGGGTAGTTTTTGTGTTACTCAGATCCTGGGTCAGACGTAACAACCCAGTGTTTGTGTAGTTCTTGTGTTACTCAGATCCTGGGTCAGACATAACAACCCAGTGTTTGAGTAGTTTTTGTGTTACACAGATCCTGGGATAGACGTAACAACCCAGTGTTTGTGTAGTTTTTGTGTTACCCAGATCCTGGGTCAGACGTAACAACCCAGTGTTTGAGTAGTTTTTGTGTAACACAGATCCTGAGTCAGACGTAACAAGCCAGTGTTTGTGTAGTTTTTGTGTTACCCAGATCCTGGGTCAGACGTAATAACCCAGTGTTTGTGTAGTTCTTGTGTTACTCAGATCCTGGGTCAGACGTAACAACCCAGTGTTTGTGTAGTTCTTGTGTTACCCAGATCCTGGGTCAGACGTAACAACCCAGTGTTTGTGTAGTTCTTGTGTTACTCAGATCCTGGGTCAGACGTAACAACCCAGTGTTTTTCTTAGTTCTTGTGTTACCCAGATCCTGGGTCAGACGTAACAACCCAGTGTTTGTGTAGTTCTTTTGTTACTCAGATCCTGGGTCAGACGTAACAACCCAGTGTTTGTGTAGTTTTTGTGTTACACAGATCCTGGGTCAGACGTAATAACCCAGTGTTTGTGTAGTTCTTGTGTTACCCAGATCCTGGGTCAGACGTAACAACCCAGTGTTTGTGTAGTTTTTGTGTTACACAGATCCTGGGTCAGACGTAACAACCCAGTGTTTGTGTAGTTCTTGTGTTACCCAGATCCTGGGTCAGACGTAACAACCCAGTGTTTGTGTAGTTTTTGTGTTACACAGATCCTGGGTCAGACGTAACAACCCAGTGTTTGTGTTGTTCTTGTGTTACCCAGATCCTGGGTCAGACTTAACAACCCAGTGTTTGTGTAGTTCTTGTGTTACCCAGATCCTGGGTCAGACGTAACAACCCAGTGTTTGTGTAGTTTTTGTGTTACACAGATCCTGGGATAGACGTAATAACCCAGTGTTTGGGTAGTTTTTGTGTTACACAGATCCTGGGTCAGACGTAATAACCCAGTGTTTGTGTAGTTTTTGTGTTACCCAGATCCTGGGTCAGACGTAACAACCCAGTGTTTGGGTAGTTTTTGTGTTACCCAGATCCTGGGTCAGACGTAACAACCCAGTGTTTGTGTAGTTTTTGTGTAACAGATCCTGTGTCAGATGTAACAACCCAGTGTTTGGGTAGTTTTTGTGTTACACAGATCCTGGGTCAGACATAATAACACAGTGTTTGGGTAGTTTTTGTGTTACCCAGATCCTGGGTCAGACGTAATAACCCAGTGTTTGGGTAGTTTTTGTGTTACCCAGATCCTGGGTCAGACGTAACAACCCAGTGTTTGGGTAGTTTTTGTGTTACACAGATCCTGGGTCAGACGTAATAACCCAGTGTTTGGGTAGTTTTTGTGTTACCCAGATCCTGGGTCAGACTTAACAACCCAGTGTTTGTGTAGTTTTTGTGTAACACAGATCCTGGGATAGACGTAATAACCCAGTGTTTGGGTAGTTTTTGTGTTACCCAGATCCTGGGTCAGACGTAACAACCCAGTGTTTGGGAAGTTTTTGTGTAACCCAGATCCTGGGTCAGACGTAACAACCCAGTGTTTGGGAAGTTTTTGTGTTAACCCATTTGTTGGGGTGTTTGGGTCCAAATTGGGTTGTTTTTAACCCAGTGATTTTAAAGAGTGTTGATTCCCTCCAAGGGTTCAGTCCAGATTACTGTCACACAGAGATATGGGAGCAGAACTCACACACACACATGCTTTCTCTTGATCTTTACACCCTGGGGTTTTGCACTCTGTTAGTGTTGACAGCTGTGGCTTCAGACCCTGCAGTGGTGAAGGGATGAATGAGAAATTGTTGCGAAGCTGAGGAAGGGTGAAGATAAGAGGAGGAGCGCAGGTGAAAGATATCATAAGTGAGCGAGAGACGTAGAGAAAGGCTTGTTTGGCGCCATCTCTCTGGATAGCAGCAGATAAAGGCTCTCTGAATGATTCATGCCTTTGATTGACAGCTCCTCCGGGTCCTGAGAGAGGCGAGGCGTCCACTTTACTGCCTGAGGAAAGCGTTCAGACCGCCTCCAGACACTCACATAGCTCACACACCACCTCATCACACACTTCTCCTGCTGTAAACACACACATGCCTGTGTATCACGCTCTACTTTCCTCATACAGAACTTCAAAGAGGACATATGCTTTTATTGGTGTGTAATGTTGCTGTTTGATCATGAAAAAGCTCCAGTTCTTCTCTATGTCAGAGTCAGTGTTCCTGAACTCCTGAAACGCCTCCATTGTGTTCTTGAGTTTCTCCCGGGAACGAACACGTCACAATATTCCTCATTATAATAATTCATACGCAGAATAAAGGGGCGGGGCCTGGTTGAGTTAGTAGTGTGTTAAACTGGCGGTTATGGTAAGGGGCGGGACATTTCTAAAACACACTCAAAGCACTCGACCAATCACAACACACTGCTCCAGCCGACCAATCAGAGCACAGTGTGCTTTTCAGAAGGAGGGGCTTCATAGAGACAGGAAGTAAACAGAGCGTTACTGACAGACTGGGAAGAGAGGAGCCGCAACAATGGAGAATATGAGGGAAATAACGTTTTTTGATTGTTTTCCAGTCTTCACAAACTCACAGCCACGTATCAAGGCCACTAAATGCTGAGAAGAGTGAAACCTGCCTTCAGTGTGTGACTGCTGTAATGTAGTCTGTATGTTGCATTAATACAGAAGCTCTGCCTTTCCTTCGATTAGAAGTGACTTCTTGCCTCGTCACGTTTCACGCTTGGTTTGATTGTCTGGTCCGGCCCGGAGTTCGATTGCAACCCACCGCTGGATTCTGTTCACATTATAGCCTTTAAGTCCAAACGCGGTGTGTTTGTATCATCAAAATCGAGCCCAAGCACAGTGTCATCTTGACTTTCTGCATTCTTTTTATCTCCAAATTAAAAACGTTATGATTAGGGTTGGGTATCGTTTGAATTTTAACGATTCCGATTTCGATTCTCCTTATCGATTCCAATTCTTATCGAATCCTAATTTCGATTCTAATATGGTAAAAAAAAAAAAAA
The DNA here is from genome assembly GCA_021554675.1 of Leuciscus idus. Lineage (NCBI taxonomy): Eukaryota > Metazoa > Chordata > Actinopteri > Cypriniformes > Leuciscidae > Leuciscus > Leuciscus idus. The sequence continues at coordinate 525,892 of CM038624.1, forward strand.
AACTTAGACATCATTCACATTTAGTCTTATTGCAAACATTTAATTGTAGCTGAATATCATGAACAGAAATCAACAGGCTAAAGAACACTTACACAAGGAGCGTTTGCCTGTGGTTTAAAAACACCATAGAAGAACAACTAGCAGAACTAATATAAATGTCAAGCATGATGAACCCTGATTGTTTGCCATGCTGCTCTCTTTATACTAGTGTAGTTCCTGCTTCCTGTCATGTGATCCCTCACATGACAGGCCAACCATACATTTCTTAAAGACATACACACTTAAAATGTTAAGAGGAATAAAATGGACTTAGAAACATGTAGAGCAATTAAAACTCTATTATACATAAATACTTGTACGGAATAGAGCAGTAAAACATGTGTCACATATGCAGCACAGATAACAGCGCGAGAAATAACGCTTGAATGTTTAAAATCACATTAAAATCACTTGTTTTGGATGAGTGTGCAGAACAGAAAACAGCACACGAGTTGTCTAGCACTTCAATTGTTCAAAGTCATATTGAAATGCTCACAAAGGAATCGATAAGAGGAATCGAAATTTGTATTTTATATCAAGTATCCGATTGCTAACCTCAAGTATTTTTTCGTATGACTTTCAATTTCCAACCCTAGTTATGATTAGCATAGAGCCGTTCAAGAATATCCCTGACATTTTCTGACAAAGAAGCTGAACAGAAAACACTTGTTAAACTCTTTCTTGTCCCGCAGCATTAGAATTCAGGAAGAGCTTTCCTGGAGATTAAGGAGACCCGGATAATTGTCACATCAGCGGCTCACGCTCGGGTCTTGAAGAGCTCAGGTTCGGCACAGATGGCTTTTTCCTGCGGGACGGAGCTCGGCTAATCAGGTCTGACGCGAAGGCCATGCTCCCGTCCTCCTCAGAGCGTTCCGTATCACAATCATCAGGAACGGGAGAGAAAATGGCTTCCAGAAGAACCCTCACATCTTGAGCACATTGGAGGGGTCAGATGAAATTGTAGAGAGCGAGCTTCAGCAGAGATGATGAGGGGTTGAAGGTCTGGCCTAAACAAACACGGGCGCCTGGACACGTGTGGCAACTCAGATGTGTTTAGACCTGGAATCCGAGAACTCGTGGCTGTTTTCAGAATGATGACGATCCCCGGTGTTGGGATCAAGGGAAACTAAACGAAATGCACCATTAGAGAGGAAGGCAGCAGTTTGACAGGTCAAAAAAGGGTTTTCCTTTTTTCTCTTTGACAGAGTTGCAAATTGTTTCTTCGGTGGAACAAAAATATTCCCGCCATATATAATATGCTTTCCACGTTACACTCTAATAGATCTTGGGTTATTTTTTCAGTGTTTGGGTAGTTTTTGTGTTACCCAGATCCTGGGTCAGACGTAACAACCCAGTGTTTGAGTAGTTTTTGTGTAACACAGATCCTGAGTCAGACGTAACAACCCAGTGTTTGAGTAGTTTTTGTGTTACACAGATCCTGAGTCAGACGTAACAACCCAGTGTTTGAGTAGTTTTTGTGTTACACAGATCCTGGGTCAGACGTAACAACCCAGTGTTTGAGTAGTTTTTGTGTAACACAGATCCTGAGTCAGCCGTAACAACCCAGAGT